>JARKHS020004363.1:0-260340 GCA_030143305.2 Amblyomma americanum
CTTAAATCCCGTGGTTCATGACGTCAGTTGCACTGTAGGCGGTGAGGGCGAAGTTATCTGTCGTCGCTTTGGTGCTTCTATCTTTCTTCCCCGCTCCGGCCGTGCATCAGGATCATTCGACGAGTACGGGACACGTCGGCGCCTAAAATAACACGACAAGAATAGCACTGCATTCGATGCTCAACCGGACTGTAGTGTCACCTTTCGCAGCTTCCTTTTGCTCTGCTTAAATCCCGTGGCTCATGGCGTGAGTTGCACTGTGGGCGGTGAGGGCGATGTTATCTGTCGTCGCTTTGGTGCTTCTATCTTGCTTCCCCTCTCCGGCCGTGCATCAGGATCATCGGACCAGTACGGCACACGTCGGCACCTAAATGTAACAGGACAAGAATAAGCACTGCATTCGATGCTCCACCGGACTGCAGAGTGTCGCCTTTCGCAGCTTCTTTTTGTAGTGCTTAAATCCTGTGCTCATGACGTCAGTTGCACTGTAGGCGGTGAGGGCGAAGTTGTCTGTTCGCGCTTTGGTGCTTCTATCTTGCTTCCCCGCTCCGCCCGGCATCAGGATCATCGGAACAGTACGGGACACTTCGGCGCCTAAACGTAACAGGACAAGAATTAGCACTGCATTCGATGCTCCACCGGACTGCAGTGTCGCCTTTCGCAGCTTCCTTTTGCAGTGCTTAAATCCCGTGGCTCATGACGTCAGTTGCACTGTAGGCGGTGAGGGCGAAGTTATCTGTCGCCGCTTTGGTGCTTCTATGTTGCTTCCCCGATCCGCCCGTGCATCAGGATCATCGGACCAGTACGGGACACGTCGGCGCCTAAAAGTAACAGGACAAGAATTAGCACTGCATTCGATGCTCCACCGGAGTTCAATGTCTCCTTTCGCAGCTTTCTTTTGCAGTGCCTAAATCCTATGGCTCATGACGTCAGTTGCACTGTAGGCGGTGAGGGCGAAGTTATCTGTCGCCGCTTTGGTGCATCTATCTTGCTTCCCCGCTGCGTCCGTGCATCAGGATCATCGGACCAGTACGGGACACGTCGGCGCCTAAATTAACAGGAAAAGAATTAGCACTGCATTCGATGCTCCACCGGACTGCAGTGTCGCCTTTCGCAGCTTCCTTTTCCAGTGCTTAAATCCCGTGCCTCATGACGTCAGTTGCACTGTAGGCGGTGAGGGCGAAGTTATCTGTCGTCGCTTTGGTGCTTCTATCTTTCTTCCCCGCTCCGGCCGTGCATCAGGATCATTCGACCAGTACGGGACACGTCGGCGCCTAAAATAACAGGACAAGAAATAGCTCTGCATTCGATGCTCCATCGGGCTGCAGAGTGTCGCCTTTCGCAGCCTCTTTTTGTAGTGCTTAAATCCCAAGCCTTATGACATCAGTTGCACTGTAGGCGGTGAGGGCGAAGTTATCTGTCGTCGCTTTGGAGCTTCTATCTTGCTTCCCCGATCCGGCGTGCCTCAGGATCATCGGACCAGTACGGGACACGTCGGCACCTAAAAGTAACAGGACAAGAATTTGCACTGCATTCGATGCTCCACCGGAGTGCAGAGTGTCGCCTTTTGCAGCTTCCTTTTGTAGTGCTTAAATCTCGTGCACATGACGTCAGTTGCACTGTAGGCGGTGAGGGCAAAGTTATCTGTCGCCGCTTTGGTGCTTCTATCTTGCTTCCCCGCTCCGCCCGTGCATCAGGATCATCGGACCAGTACAGGACACGTCGGCACCTAAATTAACAGGAAAAGAATTAGCACTGCATTCGATGCTCCACCGGACTGCAGTGTCGCCTTTCGCAGCTTCCTTTTCCAGTGCTTAAATCCCGTGGCTCATGACGTCAGTTGCACTGTAGGCGGTGAGGGCGAAGTTATCTGTCGCCGCTTTGGTGCTTCTATCTTGCTTCCCCGATCCGCCCGTGCATCAGGATCATCGGACCAGTACGGGACACGTCGGCGCCTGAACGTAACAGGACAAGGATTAGCACTGCATTAGATGCTCCACCGGACTGGAGAGTGTCGCCTTTCGCAGCCTCTCTTTGTAGTGCTTAAATGCCATGCCTCATGACATCAGTTGCAATGTAGGCGGAGAGGGCGGTGTTATCTGACGTCGCTTTGGTGCTTCTATCTTGCTTCCTCGCTCCGGCCGTGCATCAGGATCATCGGACCAGTACGGGACACGTCGGTGCCTAAAATAACAGGACAAGAATTAGCACTGCATTCGATGCTCCACCGGAGTGCAATGTCGCCTTTCGCAGCTTCCTTTTGCAGTGCTTAAATCCTATGGCTCATGACGTCCGTTGCACTCTAGGTGGTGAGGGCGAAGTTATCTGTCGCCGCTTTGGTGCTTCTATCTTGCTTCCCCGCTCCGCCCGTGCATCAGGATGATCGGACTAGTACGGGACACGTCGGCGCCTAAATTAACAGGAAAAAAATTAGCACTGCATTCGATGCTCCACCGGACTGCAGTGTCGCCTTTCGCAGCTTCCTTTTGCAGTGCTTAAATCCCGTGGTTCATGACGTCAGTTGCACTGTAGGCGGTGAGGGCGAAGTTATCTGTCGTCGCTTTGGTGCTTCTATCTTTCTTCCCCGCTCCGGCCGTGCATCAGGATCATTCGACGAGTACGGTACACGTCGGCGCCTAAAATAACAGGACAAGAATAGCACTGCATTCGATGCTCAACCGGACTGTAGTGTCACCTTTCGCAGCTTCCTTTTGCTCTGCTTAAATCCCGTGGCTCATGGCGTGAGTTGCACTGTGGGCGGTGAGGGCGATGTTATCTGTCGTCGCTTTGGTGCTTCGATCTTGATTCCCCGCTCCGGCCGTGCATCAGGATCGTCGGACCAGTACGGGACACGTCGGCGCCTAAAATATCAGGACAAGGAATAGCACTGCATTATATGCTCCACCGGACTGCAGAGTGTCGCCTTTCGCAGCCTCTTTTTGTAGTGGCTAAATTCCATGCCTCATGACATCAGTTGCACTGTAGGCGTTAAGGGCGGAGTTATGTGACGTCGCTTTGGTGCTTCTATCTTGCTTCCCCTCTCCGGCCGTGCATCAGGATCATCGGACCAGTACGGCACACGTCGGCACCTAAATGTAACAGGACAAGAATAAGCACTGCATTCGATGCTCCACCGGACTGCAGAGTGTCGCCTTTCGCAGCTTCTTTTTGTAGTGCCTAAATCCTGTGCTCATGACGTCAGTTGCACTGTAGGCGGTGAGGGCGAAGTTATCTGTTCGCGCTTTGGTGCTTCTATCTTGCTTCCCCGCTCCGCCCGTGCATCAGGATCATCGGAACAGTACGGGACACTTCGGCGCCTAAACGTAACAGGACAAGAATTAGCACTGCATTCGATGCTCCACCGGACTGCAGTGTCGCCTTTCGCAGCTTCCTTTTGCAGTGCTTAAATCCCGTGGCTCATGACGTCAGTTGCACTGTAGGCGGTGAGGGCGATGTTATCTGTCGCCGCTTTGGTGCTTCTATGTTGCTTCCCCGATCCGCCCGTGCATCAGGATCATCGGACCAGTACGGGACACGTCGGCGCCTAAAAGTAACAGGACAAGAATTAGCACTGCATTCGATGCTCCACCGGAGTGCAATGTCGCCTTTCGCAGCTTCCTTTTGCAGTGCTTAAATCCTATGGCTCATGACGTCAGTTGCACTGTAGGCGGTGAGGGCGAAGTTATCTGTCGCCGCTTTGGTGCATCTATCTTGCTTCCCCGCTGCGTCCGTGCATCAGGATCATCGGGCCAGTACGGGACACGTCGGCGCCTAAATTAACAGGAAAAGAATTAGCACTGCATTCGATGCTCCACCGGACTGCAGTGTCGCCTTTCGCAGCTTCCTTTTCCAGTGCTTAAATCCCGTGCCTCATGACGTCAGTTGCACTGTAGGCGGTGAGGGCGAAGTTATCTGTCGTCGCTTTGGTGCTTCTATCTTTCTTCCCCGCTCCGGCCGTGCATCAGGATGATTCGACCAGTACGGGACACGTCGGCGCCTAAAATAACGGGACAAGAAATAGCACTGCATTCGATGCTCCATCGGGCTGCAGAGTGTCGCCTTTCGCAGCCTCTTTTTGTAGTGCTTAAATCCCATGCCTTATGACATCAGTTGCACTGTAGGCGGTGAGGGCGAAGTTATCTGTCGTCGCTTTGGAGCTTCTATCTTGCTTCCCCGCTCCGGCGTGCATCAGGATCATCGGACCAGTACGGGACACGTCGGCACCTAAAAGTAACAGGACAAAAATTTGCACTGCATTCGATGCTCCACCGGAGTGCAGAGTGTCGCCTTTTGCAGCTTCCTTTTGTAGTGCTTAAATCTCGTGCACATGACGTCAGTTGCACTGTAGGCGGTGAGGGCGAAGTTATCTGTCGCCGCTTTGGTGCTTCTATCTTGCTTCCCCGCTCCGCACGTGCATCAGGATCATCGGACCAGTACAGGACACCTCGGCACCTAAATTAACAGGAAAAGAATTAGCACTGCATTCGATGCTGCACCGGACTGCAGTGTCGCCTTTCGCAGCTTCCTTTTCCAGTGCTTAAATCCCGTGGCTCATGACGTCAGTTGCACTGTAGGCGGTGAGGGCGAAGTTATCTGTTGTCGCTTTGGTGCTTCTATCTTTCTTCCCCGCTCCGGCCGTGCATCAGGATCATTCGACCAGTACGGGACACGTCGAAGCCTAAAATACCAGGACAAGAATAGCACTGCATTCGATGCTCCACCGGACTGTAGTGTCGCCTTGCAGCTTCCTTTTGCAGTGCCTAAATCCCATGGCTCATGACGTCAGTTGCACTCTAGGTGGTGAGGGCGAAGTTATCTGTTTGCGCTTTGGTGCTTCTATCTTGCTTCCCCGCTCCGCCCGTGCATCAGGATAATCGGAACAGTACGGGACACTTCGGCGCCTAAACGTAACAGGACAAGAATTAGCACTGCATTCGATGCTCCACCGGAGTGCAATGTCGCCTTTCGCAGCTTCCTTTTGCAGTGCTTAAATCCTATGGCTCATGACGTCAGTTGCACTGTAGGCGGTGAGGGCGAAGTTATCTGTCGCCGCTTTGGTGCATCTATCTTGCTTCCCCGCTGCGTCCGTGCATCAGGATCATCGGACCAGTACGGGACACGTCGGCGCCTAAATTAACAGGAAAAGAATTAGCACTGCATTCGATGCTCCTCCGGACTGCAGTGTCGCCTTTCGCAGCTTCCTTTTCCAGTGCTTAAATCCCGTGCCTCATGACATCAGTTGCACTGTAGGCGGTGAGGGCGAAGTTATCTGTCGTCGCTTTGGTGCTTCTATCTTTCTTCCCCGCTCCGGCCGTGCATCAGGATGATTCGACCAGTACGGGACACGTCGGCGCCTAAAATAACAGGACAAGAATAGCACTGCATTCGATGCTCCACCGGACTGTAGTGTCGCCTTGCAGCTTCCTTTTGCAGTGCCTAAATCCCATGGCTCATGACATCAGTTGCACTGTAGGCGGCGAGGGCGAAGTTATCTGTCGTCGCTTTGGAGCTTCTATCTTGCTTCCCCGCTCCGGCGTGCATCAGGATCATCGGACCAGTACGGGACACGTCGGCACCTAAAAGTAACAGGACAAGAATTTGCACTGCATTCGATGCTCCACCGGAGTGCAGAGTGTCGCCTTTTGCAGCTTCCTTTTGTAGTGCTTAAATCTCGTGCACATGACGTCAGTTGCACTGTAGGCGGTGAGGGCGAAGTTATCTGTCGCCGCTTTGGTGCTTCTATCTTGCTTCCCCGCTCCGCCCGTGCATCAGGATCATCGGACCAGTACAGGACACCTCGGCACCTAAATTAACAGGAAAAGAATTAGCACTGCATTCGATGCTCCACCGGACTGCAGTGTCGCCTTTCGCAGCTTCCTTTTCCAGTGCTTAAATCCCGTGGCTCATGACGTCAGTTGCACTGTAGGCGGTGAGGGCGAAGTTATCTGTTGTCGCTTTGGTGCTTCTATCTTTCTTCCCCGCTCCGGCCGTGCATCAGGATCATTCGACCAGTACGGGACACGTCGAAGCCTAAAATAACAGGACAAGAATAGCACTGCATTCGATGCTCCACCGGACTGTAGTGTCGCCTTGCAGCTTCCTTTTGCAGTGCTTAAATCCCATGGCTCATGACGTCAGTTGCACTCTAGGTGGTGAGGGCGAAGTTATCTGTCGTCGCTTTGGTGCTTCTATCTTTCTTCCCCGCTCCGGCCGTGCATCAGGATCATCGGACCAGTACGGGACACGTCGGCGCCTAAATTAACAGGACAAGAATTAGCACTGCATTCGATGCTCCATCGGGCTGCAGAGTGTCGCCTTTCGCAGCCTCTTTTTGTAGTGCTTAAATCCCATGCCTTATGACATCAGTTGCACTGTAGGCGGTGAGGGCGAAGTTATCTGTCGTCGCTTTGGAGCTTCTATCTTGCTTCCCCGCTCCGGCGTGCATCAGGATCATCGGAGCAGTACGGGACACGTCGGCACCTAAAAGTAACAGGACAAGAATTTGCACTGCATTCGATGCTCCACCGGAGTGCAGAGTGTCGCCTTTTGCAGCTTCCTTTTGTAGTGCTTAAATCTCGTGCACATGACGTCAGTTGCACTGTAGGCGGTGAGGGCGAAGTTATCTGTCGCCGCTTTGGTGCTTCTATCTTGCTTCCCCGCTCCGCCTGTGCATCAGGATCATCGGACCAGTACAGGACACCTCGGCACCTAAATTAACAGGAAAAGAATTAGCACTGCATTCGATGCTCCACCGGACTGCAGTGTCGCCTTTCGCAGCTTCCTTTTCCAGTGCTTAAATCCCGTGGCTCATGACGTCAGTTGCACTGTAGGCGGTGAGGGCGAAGTTATCTGTTGTCGCTTTGGTGCTTCTATCTTTCTTCCCCGCTCCGGCCGTGCATCAGGATCATTCGACCAGTACGGGACACGTCGAAGCCTAAAATAACAGGACAAGAATAGCACTGCATTCGATGCTCCACCGGACTGTAGTGTCGCCTTGCAGCTTCCTTTTGCAGTGCTTAAATCCCATGGCTCATGACGTCAGTTGCACTCTAGGTGGTGAGGGCGAAGTTATCTGTCGTCGCTTTGGTGCTTCTATCTTTCTTCCCCGCTCCGGCCGTGCATCAGGATCATTCGACACGTACGGAACACGTCGGCGCCTAAAATAACAGGGCAAGAAATAGCACTGCATTCGATGCTCCATCGGGCTGCAGAGTGTCGCCTTTCGCAGCTTCCTTTTGTAGTGCTTAAATCCCGTGGCTCGTGACGTCGCTTGCACTGTAGGCGGTGAGCGCGAAGTTATCTGTCGTCGCTTTGGTGCTTCTATCTTGCTTCCCCGCTCCGGCCGTGCATCAGGATCATTGGACCAGTACGGGAAACGTCGGCGCCTAAAATAACAGGACAAGAATTAGCACTGCATTCGATGCTCCACCGGACTGCAGAGTGTCGCCTTTCGCAGCTTCCTTTTGTAGTGCTTAAATCCTGTGCTCATGACGTCAGTTGCACTGTAGGCGGTGAGGGCGAAGTTATCTGTCGCCGCTTTGGTGCTTCTATCTTGCTTCCCCGATCCGCCCGTGCATCAGGATCATCGGACCAGTACGGGACACGTCGGCGCCTGAACTTAACAGGACAGAGATTAGCACTGCATTAGATGCTCCACCGGACTGGAGAGTGTCGCCTTTCGCAGCCTCTTTTTGTAGTGCTTAAATGCCATGCCTCATGACTTCAGTTTCACTGTAGGCGGTGAGGGCGGAGTTATCTGACGTCGCTTTGGTGCTTCTATCTTGCTTCCCCGCTCCGGCCGTGCATCAGGATCATCGAACCAGTACGGGACACGTCGGCGCCTAAATTAACAGGACAAGAATTAGCACTGCATTCGATGCTCCACCGGAGTGCAATGTCGCCTTTCGCAGCTTCCTTTTGCGCTGCCTAAATCCTATGGCTCATGACGTCCGTTGCACTCTAGGTGGTGAGGGCGAAGTTATCTGTCGCCGCTTTGGTGCTTCTATCTTCCTTCCCCGCTCCGCCCGTGCATCAGGATGATCGGACTAGTACGGGACACGTCGGCGCCTAAATTAACAGGAAAAGTATTAGCACTGCATTCGATGCTCCACCGGACTGCAGTGTCGCCTTTCGCAGCTTCCTTTTGCAGTGCTTAAATCCCGTGGTTCATGACGTAAGTTGCACGGTAGGCGGTGAGGGCGAAGTTATCTGTCGTCGCTTTGGTGCTTCTATCTTTCTTCCCCGCTCCGGCCGTGCATCAGGATCATTCGACGAGTACGGGACACGTCGGCGCCTAAAATAACACGACAAGAATAGCACTGCATTCGATGCTCAACCGGACTGTAGTGTCACCTTTCGCAGCTTCCTTTTGCTCTGCTTAAATCCCGTGGCTCATGGCGTGAGTTGCACTGTGGGCGGTGAGGGCGATGTTATCTGTCGTCGCTTTGGTGCTTCTATCTTGCTTCCCCTCTCCGGCCGTGCATCAGGATCATCGGACCAGTACGGCACACGTCGGCACCTAAATGTAACAGGACAAGAATAAGCACTGCATTCGATGCTCCACCGGACTGCAGAGTGTCGCCTTTCGCAGCTTCTTTTTGTAGTGCTTAAATCCTGTGCTCATGACGTCAGTTGCACTGTAGGCGGTGAGGGCGAAGTTATCTGTTCGCGCTTTGGTGCTTCTATCTTGCTTCCCCGCTCCGCCCGTGCATCAGGATCATCGGAACAGTACAGGACACTTCGGCGCCTAAACGTAACAGGACAAGAATTAGCACTGCATTCGATGCTCCACCGGACTGCAGTGTCGCCTTTCGCAGCTTCCTTTTCCAGTGCTTAAATCCCGTGGCTCATGACATCAGTTGCACTGTAGGCGGTGAGGGCGAAGTTATCTGTTGTCGCTTTGGTGCTTCTATCTTTCTTCCCCGCTCCGGCCGTGCATCAGGATCATTCGACCAGTACGGCACACGTCGGCGCCTAAAATAACAGGACAAGAATAGCACTGCATTCGATGCTCCACCGGACTGTAGTGTCGCCTTGCAGCTTCCTTTTGCAGTGCTTAAATCCCATGGCTCATGACGTCAGTTGCACTCTAGGTGGTGAGGGCGAAGTTATCTGTCGTCGCTTTGGTGCTTCTATCTTTCTTCCCCGCTCCGGCCGTGCATCAGGATCATTCGACCAGTACGGGACACGTCGGCGCCTAAAATAGCAGGACAAGAAACAGCTCTGCATTCGATGCTCCATCGGGCTGCAGAGTGTCGCCTTTCGCAGCCTCTTTTTGTAGTGCTTAAATCCCATGCCTTATGACATCAGTTGCACTGTAGGCGGTGAGGGCGAAGTTATCTGTCGTCGCTTTGGAGCTTCTATCTTGCTTCCCCGATCCGGCGTGCATCAGGATCATCGGACCAGTACGGGACACGTCGGCACCTAAAAGTAACAGGACAAGAATTTGCACTGCATTCGATGCTCCACCGGAGTGCAGAGTGTCGCCTTTTGCAGCTTCCTTTTGTAGTGCTTAAATCTCGTGGACATGACGTTAGTTGTACTGTAGGCGGTGAGGGCGAAGATATCTGTCGCCGCTTTGGTGCTTCTATATTGCTTCCCCGCTCCGCCCGTGCATCAGGATCATCGGACCAGTACAGGACACGTCGGCACCTAAATTAACAGGAAAAGAATTAGCACTGCATTCGATGCTCCACCGGACTGCAGTGTCGCCTTTCGCAGCTTCCTTTTCCAGTGCCTAAATCCCGTGGCTCATGACGTCAGTTGCACTGTAGGCGGTGAGGGCGAAGTTATCTGTTGTCGCGTTGGTGCTTCTATCTTTCTTCCCCGCTCCGGCCGTGCATCAGGATCATTCGACCAGTGCGGGACACGTCGGCGCCTAAAATAACAGGACAAGAATAGCACTGCATTCGATGCTCCACCGGACTGTAGTGTCTCCTTGCAGCTTCCTTTTGCAGTGCTTAAATCCCATGGCTCATAACGTCAGTTGCACTCTAGGTGGTGAGGGCGAAGTTATCTGTCGCCGCTTTGGTGCTTCTATCTTGCTTCCCCGCTCCGCCCGTGCATCAGGATCATCGGACCAGTACGGGACACGTCGGCGCCTAAAATAACAGGACAATAATAGCACTGCATTCGATGCTCAACCGGACTGTAGTGTCGCCTTTCGCAGCTTCCTTTTGCAGTGCTTAAATCCCATGGCTCATGACGTCAGTTGCACTCTAGGTGGTGAGGGCGAAGTTATCTGTCGCCGCTTTTGTGCTTCTATCTTGCTTCCCCGCTCCGCCCGTGCATCAGGATCATCGGACCAGTACGGGACACTTCGGCGCCTAAATTAGCAGGAAAAGAATTAGCACTGCATTCGATGCTCCACCGGACTGCAGAGTGTCGCCTTTCGCAGCTTCCTTTTGTAGTGCTTAAATCCCGTGGCTCGTGACGTCGCTTGCACTGTAGGCGGTGAGCGCGAAGTTATCTGTCGTCGCTTTGGTGCTTCTATCTTGCTGCCCCGCTCCGGCCGTGCATCAGGATCATTGGACCAGTACGGGAAACGTCGGCGCCTAAAATAACAGGACAAGAATTAGCACTGCATTCGATGCTCCACCGGACTGCAGAGTGTCGCCTTTCGCAGCTTCCTTTTGTAGTGCTTAAATCCTGTGCTCATGACGTCAGTTGCACTGTAGGCGGTGAGCGCGAAGTTATCTGTCGCCGCTTTAGTGCTTCTATCTTGCTTCCCCGATCCGCCCGAGCATCAGGATCATCGGACCAGTACGGGACACGTCGGCGCCTGAACGTAACAGGACAGAGATCAGCACTGCATTAGATGCTCCACCGGACTGGAGAGTGTCGCCTTTCGCAGCCTCTTTTTGTAGTGCCTAAATGCCATGCCTCATGACTTCCGTTTCACTGTAGGCGGTGAGGGCGGAGTTATCTGACGTCGCTTTGGTGCTTCTATCTTGCTTCCCCGCTCCGGCCGTGCATCAGGATCATCGGACCAGTACAGGACACGTCGGCGCCTAAATTAACAGGACAAGAATTAGCACTGCAGTCGATGCTCCACCGGAGTGCAATGTCGCCTTTCGCAGCTTCCTTTTGCAGTGCTTAAATCCTATGGCTCATGACGTCAGTTGCACTGTAGGCGGTGAGGGCGAAGTTATCTGTCGCCGCTTGGTGCTTCTATCTTGCTTCCCCGCTCCGTCCGTGCATCAGGATCATCGGACCAGTACGGGACACGTCGGCGCCTAAATTAACAGGAAAAGAATTAGCACTGCATTCGATGCTCCACCGGACTGCAGTGTCGCCTTTCGCAGCTTCCTTTTCCAGTGCTTAAATCCCGTCGCTCATGACGTCAGTTGCACTGTAGGCGGTGAGGGCGAAGTTATCTGTCGTCGCTTTGGTGCTTCTATCTTTCTTCCCCACTCCGCCCGTGCATCAGGATCATCGGTCCAGTACGGGACACTTCAGCGCCTAAACGTAACAGGACATGAATTAGCACTGCATTCGATGCTCCACCGGACTGCAGTGTCGCCTTTCGCAGCTTCCTTTTGCAGTGCTTAAATCCCGTGGCTCATGACGTCAGTTGCACTGTAGGCGGTGAGGGCGAAGTTATCTGTCGCCGCTTTGGTGCTTCTATCTTGCTTCCCCGATCCGCCCGTGCATCAGGATCATCGGACCAGTACGGGAAACGTCGGCGCCTGAACGTAACAGGACAAGGATTAGCACTGCATTAGATGCTCCACCGGACTGGAGAGTGTCGCCTTTCGCAGACTCTTTTTGTAGTGCTTAAATGCCATGCCTCATGACATCAGTTGCAATGTAGGCGGAGAGGGCGGTGTTATCTGACGTCGCTATGGTGCTTCCATCTTGCTTCCTCGCTCCGGCCGTGCATCAGGATCGTCGGACCAGTACGGGACACGTCGGTGCCTAAAATAACAGGACAAGAATTAGCACTGCATTCGATGCTCCACCGGAGTGCAATGCCGCCTTTCGCAGCTTCCTTTTGCAGTGCTTAAATCCTATGGCTCATGACGTCCGTTGCACTCTAGGTGGTGAGGGCGAAGTTATCTGTCGCCGCTTTGGTGCTTCTATCTTCCTTCCCCGCTCCGCCCGTGCATCAGGATGATCGGACTAGTACGGGACACGTCGGCGCCTAAATTAACAGGAAAAGAATTAGCACTGCATTCGATGCTCCACCGGACTGCAGTGTCGCCTTTCGCAGCTTCCTTTTGCAGTGCTTAAATCCCGTGGTTCATGACGTCAGTTGCACTGTAGGCGGTGAGGGCGAAGTTATCTGTCGTCGCTTTGGTGCTTCTATCTTTCTTCCCCGCTCCGGCCGTGCATCAGGATCATTCGACGAGTACGGGACACGTCGGCGCCTAAAATAACAGGACAAGAATAGCACTGCATTCGATGCTCAACCGGACTGTAGTGTCACCTTTCGCAGCTTCCTTTTGCTCTGCTTAAATCCCGTGGCTCATGGCGTGAGTTGCACTGGGGGCGGTGAGGGCGAAGTTATCTGTCGTCGCTTTGGTGCTTCTATCTTGCTTCCCATCTCCGGCCGTGCATCAGGATCATCGGACCAGAACGGCACACGTCGGCACCTAAATGTAACAGGACAAGAATAAGCACTGCATTCGATGCTCCACCGGACTGCAGAGTGTCGCCTTTCGCAGCTTCTTTTTGTAGTGCTTAAATCCTGTGCTCATGACGTCAGTTGCACTGTAGGCGGTGAGGGCGAAGTTATCTGTTCGCGGTTTGGTGCTTCTATCTTGCTTCCCCGCTCCGCCCGTGCATCAGGATCATCGGAACAGTACGGGACACTTCGGCGCCTAAACGTAACAAGACAAGAATTAGCACTGCATTCGATGCTGCACCGGACTGCAGTGTCGCCTTTCGCAGCTTCCTTTTGCAGTGCTTAAATCCCTTGGCTCATGACGTCAGTTGCACTGTAGGCGGTGAGGGCGAAGTTATCTGTCGCCGCTTTGGTGCTTCTATGTTGCTTCCCCGATCCGCCCGTGCATCAGGATCATCGGACCAGTACGGGACACGTCGGCGCCTAAAAGTAACAGGACAAGAATTAGCACTGCATTCGATGCTCCACCGGAGTGCAATGTCGCCTTTCGCAGCTTCCTTTTGCAGTGCTTAAATCCTATGGCTCATGACGTCAGTTGCACTGTAGGCGGTGAGGGCGAAGTTATCTGTCGCCACTTTGGTGCATCTATCTTGCTTCCCCGCTGCGTCCGTGCCTCAGGATCATAGGACCAGTACGGGACACGTCGGCGCCTAAATTAACAGGAAAAGAATTAGCACTGCATTCGATGCTCCACCGGACTGCAGTGTCGCCTTTCGCAGCTTCCTTTTCCAGTGCTTAAATCCCGTGCCTCATGACGTCAGTTGCACTGTAGGCGGTGAGGGCGAAGTTATCTGTCGTCGCTTTGGTGCTTCTATCTTTCTTCCCCGCTCCGGCCGTGAATCAGGATCATTCGACCAGTACGGGACACGTCGGCGCCTAAAATAACAGGACAAGAAATAGCTCTGCATTCGATGCTCCATCGGGCTGCAGAGTGTCGCCTTTCGCAGCCTCTTTTTGTAGTGCTTAAATCCCACGCCTTATGACATCAGTTGCACTGTAGGCGGTGAGGGCGAAGTTATCTGTCGTCGCTTTGGAGCTTCTATCTTGCTTCCCCGATCCGGCGTGCCTCAGGATCATCGGACCAGTACGGGACACGTCGGCACCTAAAAGTAACAGGACAAGAATTTGCACTGCATTCGATGCTCCACCGGAGTGCAGAGTGTCGCCTTTTGCAGCTTCCTTTTGTAGTGCTTAAATCTCGTGCACATGACGTCAGTTGCACTGTAGGCGGTGAGGGCGAAGTTATCTGTCGCCGCTTTGGTGCTTCTATCTTGCTTCCCCGCTCCGCCCGTGCATCAGGATCATCGGACCAGTACAGGACACGTCGGCACCTAAATTAACAGGAAAAGAATTAGCACTGCATTCGATGCTCCACCGGACTGCAGTGTCGCCTTTCGCAGCTTCCTTTTCCAGTGCTTAAATCCCGTGGCTCATGACGTCAGTTGCACTGTAGGCGGTGAGGGCGAAGTTATCTGTTGTCGCGTTGGTGCTTCTATCTTTCTTCCCCGCTCCGGCCGTGCATCAGGATCATTCGACCAGTACGGGACACGTCGGCGCCTAAAATAACAGGACAAGAATAGCACTGCATTCGATGCTCCACCGGACTGTAGTGTCGCCTTGCAGCTTCCTTTTGCAGTGCTTAAATCCCATGGCTCATAACGTCAGTTGCACTCTAGGTGGTGAGGGCGAAGTTATCTGTCGCCGCTTTGGTGCTTCTATCTTGCTTCCCCGCTCCGCCCGTGCATCAGGATCATCGGACCAGTACGGGACACGTCGGCGCCTAAATTAGAAGGAAAAAAATTAGCACTGCATTCGATGCTCCACCGGACTGCAGAGTGTCGCCTTTCGCAGCTTCCTTTTGTAGTGCTTAAATCCCGTGGCTCGCGACGTCGCTTGCACTGTAGGCGGTGAGCGCGAAGTTATCTGTCGTCGCTTTGGTGCTTCTATCTTGCTTCCCCGCTCCGGCCGTGCATCAGGATCATTGGACCAGTACGGGAAACGTCGGCGCCTAAAATAACAGGACAAGAATTAGCACTGCATTCGATGCTCCACCGGACTGCAGAGTGTCGCCTTTCGCAGCTTCCTTTTGTAGTGCTTAAATCCTGTGCTCATGACGTCAGTTGCACTGTAGGCGGTGAGGGCGAAGTTATCTGTTCGCGCTTTGGTGCTTCTATCTTGCTTCCCCGCTCCGCCCGTGCATCAGGATCATCGGAACAGTACAGGACACTTCGGCGCCTAAACGTAACAGGACAAGAATTAGCACTGCATTCGATGCTCCACCGGACTGCAGTGTCGCCTTTCGCAGCTTCCTTTTCCAGTGCTTAAATCCCGTGGCTCATGACATCAGTTGCACTGTAGGCGGTGAGGGCGAAGTTATCTGTTGTCGCTTTGGTGCTTCTATCTTTCTTCCCCGCTCCGGCCGTGCATCAGGATCATTCGACCAGTACGGGACACGTCGGCGCCTAAAATAACAGGACAAGAATAGCACTGCATTCGATGCTCCACCGGACTGTAGTGTCGCCTTGCAGCTTCCTTTTGCAGTGCTTAAATCCCATGGCTCATGACGTCAGTTGCACTCTAGGTGGTGAGGGCGAAGTTATCTGTCGTCGCTTTGGTGCTTCTATCTTTCTTCCCCGCTCCGGCCGTGCATCAGGATCATTCGACCAGTACGGGACACGTCGGCGCCTAAAATAGCAGGACAAGAAACAGCTCTGCATTCGATGCTCCATCGGGCTGCAGAGTGTCGCCTTTCGCAGCCTCTTTTTGTAGTGCTTAAATCCCATGCCTTATGACATCAGTTGCACTGTAGGCGGTGAGGGCGAAGTTATCTGTCGTCGCTTTGGAGCTTCTATCTTGCTTCCCCGATCCGGCGTGCATCAGGATCATCGGACCAGTACGGGACACGTCGGCACCTAAAAGTAACAGGACAAGAATTTGCACTGCATTCGATGCTCCACCGGAGTGCAGAGTGTCGCCTTTTGCAGCTTCCTTTTGTAGTGCTTAAATCTCGTGGACATGACGTTAGTTGTACTGTAGGCGGTGAGGGCGAAGATATCTGTCGCCGCTTTGGTGCTTCTATATTGCTTCCCCGCTCCGCCCGTGCATCAGGATCATCGGACCAGTACAGGACACGTCGGCACCTAAATTAACAGGAAAAGAATTAGCACTGCATTCGATGCTCCACCGGACTGCAGTGTCGCCTTTCGCAGCTTCCTTTTCCAGTGCCTAAATCCCGTGGCTCATGACGTCAGTTGCACTGTAGGCGGTGAGGGCGAAGTTATCTGTTGTCGCGTTGGTGCTTCTATCTTTCTTCCCCGCTCCGGCCGTGCATCAGGATCATTCGACCAGTGCGGGACACGTCGGCGCCTAAAATAACAGGACAAGAATAGCACTGCATTCGATGCTCCACCGGACTGTAGTGTCTCCTTGCAGCTTCCTTTTGCAGTGCTTAAATCCCATGGCTCATAACGTCAGTTGCACTCTAGGTGGTGAGGGCGAAGTTATCTGTCGCCGCTTTGGTGCTTCTATCTTGCTTCCCCGCTCCGCCCGTGCATCAGGATCATCGGACCAGTACGGGACATGTCGGCGCCTAAAATAACAGGACAATAATAGCACTGCATTCGATGCTCAACCGGACTGTAGTGTCGCCTTTCGCAGCTTCCTTTTGCAGTGCTTAAATCCCATGGCTCATGACGTCAGTTGCACTCTAGGTGGTGAGGGCGAAGTTATCTGTCGCCGCTTTTGTGCTTCTATCTTGCTTCCCCGCTCCGCCCGTGCATCAGGATCATCGGACCAGTACGGGACACTTCGGCGCCTAAATTAGCAGGAAAAGAATTAGCACTGCATTCGATGCTCCACCGGACTGCAGAGTGTCGCCTTTCGCAGCTTCCTTTTGTAGTGCTTAAATCCCGTGGCTCGTGACGTCGCTTGCACTGTAGGCGGTGAGCGCGAAGTTATCTGTCGTCGCTTTGGTGCTTCTATCTTGCTGCCCCGCTCCGGCCGTGCATCAGGATCATTGGACCAGTACGGGAAACGTCGGCGCCTAAAATAACAGGACAAGAATTAGCACTGCATTCGATGCTCCACCGGACTGCAGAGTGTCGCCTTTCGCAGCTTCCTTTTGTAGTGCTTAAATCCTGTGCTCATGACGTCAGTTGCACTGTAGGCGGTGAGGGCGAAGTTATCTGTCGCCGCTTTAGTGCTTCTATCTTGCTTCCCCGATCCGCCCGAGCATCAGGATCATCGGACCAGTACGGGACACGTCGGCGCCTGAACGTAACAGGACAGAGATTAGCACTGCATTAGATGCTCCACCGGACTGGAGAGTGTCGCCTTTCGCAGCCTCTTTTTGTAGTGCCTAAATGCCATGCCTCATGACTTCCGTTTCACTGTAGGCGGTGAGGGCGGAGTTATCTGACGTCGCTTTGGTGCTTCTATCTTGCTTCCCCGCTCCGGCCGTGCATCAGGATCATCGGACCAGTACGGGACACGTCGGCGCCTAAATTAACAGGACAAGAATTAGCACTGCAGTCGATGCTCCACCGGAGTGCAATGTCGCCTTTCGCAGCTTCCTTTTGCAGTGCTTAAATCCTATGGCTCATGACGTCAGTTGCACTGTAGGCGGTGAGGGCGAAGTTATCTGTCGCCGCTTGGTGCTTCTATCTTGCTTCCCCGCTCCGTCCGTGCATCAGGATCATCGGACCAGTACGGGACACGTCGGCGCCTAAATTAACAGGAAAAGAATTAGCACTGCATTCGATGCTCCACCGGACTGCAGTGTCGCCTTTCGCAGCTTCCTTTTCCAGTGCTTAAATCCCGTCGCTCATGACGTCAGTTGCACTGTAGGCGGTGAGGGCGAAGTTATCTGTCGTCGCTTTGGTGCTTCTATCTTTCTTCCCCACTCCGCCCGTGCATCAGGATCATCGGTCCAGTACGGGACACTTCAGCGCCTAAACGTAACAGGACATGAATTAGCACTGCATTCGATGCTCCACCGGACTGCAGTGTCGCCTTTCGCAGCTTCCTTTTGCAGTGCTTAAATCCCGTGGCTCATGACGTCAGTTGCACTGTAGGCGGTGAGGGCGAAGTTATCTGTCGCCGCTTTGGTGCTTCTATCTTGCTTCCCCGATCCGCCCGTGCATCAGGATCATCGGACCAGTACGGGACACGTCGGCGCCTGAACGTAACAGGACAAGGATTAGCACTGCATTAGATGCTCCACCGGACTGGAGAGTGTCGCCTTTCGCAGACTCTTTTTGTAGTGCTTAAATGCCATGCCTCATGACATCAGTTGCAATGTAGGCGGAGAGGGCGGTGTTATCTGACGTCGCTATGGTGCTTCTATCTTGCTTCCTCGCTCCGGCCGTGCATCAGGATCGTCGGACCAGTACGGGACACGTCGGTGCCTAAAATAACAGGACAAGAATTAGCACTGCATTCGATGCTCCACCGGAGTGCAATGTCGCCTTTCGCAGCTTCCTTTTGCAGTGCTTAAATCCTATGGCTCATGACGTCCGTTGCACTCTAGGTGGTGAGGGCGAAGTTATCTGTCGCCGCTTTGGTGCTTCTATCTTCCTTCCCCGCTCCGCCCGTGCATCAGGATGATCGGACTAGTACGGGACACGTCGGCGCCTAAATTAACAGGAAAAGAATTAGCACTGCATTCGATGCTCCACCGGACTGCAGTGTCGCCTTTCGCAGCTTCCTTTTGCAGTGCTTAAATCCCGTGGTTCATGACGTCAGTTGCACTGTAGGCGGTGAGGGCGAAGTTATCTGTCGTCGCTTTGGTGCTTCTATCTTTCTTCCCCGCTCCGGCCGTGCATCAGGATCATTCGACGAGTACGGGACACGTCGGCGCCTAAAATAACAGGACAAGAATAGCACTGCATTCGATGCTCAACCGGACTGTAGTGTCACCTTTCGCAGCTTCCTTTTGCTCTGCTTAAATCCCGTGGCTCATGGCGTGAGTTGCACTGGGGGCGGTGAGGGCGAAGTTATCTGTCGTCGCTTTGGTGCTTCTATCTTGCTTCCCCTCTCCGGCCGTGCATCAGGATCATCGGACCAGAACGGCACACGTCGGCACCTAAATGTAACAGGACAAGAATAAGCACTGCATTCGATGCTCCACCGGACTGCAGAGTGTCGCCTTTCGCAGCTTCTTTTTGTAGTGCTTAAATCCTGTGCTCATGACGTCAGTTGCACTGTAGGCGGTGAGGGCGAAGTTATCTGTTCGCGGTTTGGTGCTTCTATCTTGCTTCCCCGCTCCGCCCGTGCATCAGGATCATCGGAACAGTACGGGACACTTCGGCGCCTAAACGTAACAAGACAAGAATTAGCACTGCATTCGATGCTCCACCGGACTGCAGTGTCGCCTTTCGCAGCTTCCTTTTGCAGTGCTTAAATCCCTTGGCTCATGACGTCAGTTGCACTGTAGGCGGTGAGGGCGAAGTTATCTGTCGCCGCTTTGGTGCTTCTATGTTGCTTCCCCGATCCGCCCGTGCATCAGGATCATCGGACCAGTACGGGACACGTCGGCGCCTAAAAGTAACAGGACAAGAATTAGCACTGCATTCGATGCTCCACCGGAGTGCAATGTCGCCTTTCGCAGCTTCCTTTTGCAGTGCTTAAATCCTATGGCTCATGACGTCAGTTGCACTGTAGGCGGTGAGGGCGAAGTTATCTGTCGCCGCTTTGGTGCATCTATCTTGCTTCCCCGCTGCGTCCGTGCATCAGGATCATAGGACCAGTACGGGACACGTCGGCGCCTAAATTAACAGGAAAAGAATTAGCACTGCATTCGATGCTCCACCGGACTGCAGTGTCGCCTTTCGCAGCTTCCTTTTCCAGTGCTTAAATCCCGTGCCTCATGACGTCAGTTGCACTGTAGGCGGTGAGGGCGAAGTTATCTGTCGTCGCTTTGGTGCTTCTATCTTTCTTCCCCGCTCCGGCCGTGCATCAGGATCATTCGACCAGTACGGGACACGTCGGCGCCTAAAATAACAGGACAAGAAATAGCTCTGCATTCGATGCTCCATCGGGCTGCAGAGTGTCGCCTTTCGCAGCCTCTTTTTGTAGTGCTTAAATCCCATGCCTTATGACATCAGTTGCACTGTAGGCGGTGAGGGCGAAGTTATCTGTCGTCGCTTTGGAGCTTCTATCTTGCTTCCCCGATCCGGCGTGCCTCAGGATCATCGGACCAGTACGGGACACGTCGGCACCTAAAAGTAACAGGACAAGAATTTGCACTGCATTCGATGCTCCACCGGAGTGCAGAGTGTCGCCTTTTGCAGCTTCCTTTTGTAGTGCTTAAATCTCGTGCACATGACGTCAGTTGCACTGTAGGCGGTGAGGGCGAAGTTATCTGTCGCCGCTTTGGTGCTTCTATCTTGCTTCCCCGCTCCGCCCGTGCATCAGGATCATCGGACCAGTACAGGACACGTCGGCACCTAAATTAACAGGAAAAGAATTAGCACTGCATTCGATGCTCCACCGGACTGCAGTGTCGCCTTTCGCAGCTTCCTTTTCCAGTGCTTAAATCCCGTGGCTCATGACGTCAGTTGCACTGTAGGCGGTGAGGGCGAAGTTATCTGTTGTCGCGTTGGTGCTTCTATCTTTCTTCCCCGCTCCGGCCGTGCATCAGGATCATTCGACCAGTACGGGACACGTCGGCGCCTAAAATAACAGGACAAGAATAGCACTGCATTCGATGCTCCACCGGACTGTAGTGTCGCCTTGCAGCTTCCTTTTGCAGTGCTTAAATCCCATGGCTCATGACGTCAGTTGCACTCTAGGTGGTGAGGGCGAAGTTATCTGTCGCCGCTTTGGTGCTTCTATCTTGCTTCCCCGCTCCGCCCGTGCATCAGGATCATCGGACCAGTACGGGACACGTCGGCGCCTAAATTAGAAGGAAAAAAATTAGCACTGCATTCGATGCTCCACCGGACTGCAGAGTGTCGCCTTTCGCAGCTTCCTTTTGTAGTGCTTAAATCCCGTGGCTCGTGACGTCGCTTGCACTGTAGGCGGTGAGCGCGAAGTTATCTGTCGTCGCTTTGGTGCTTCTATCTTGCTTCCCCGCTCCGGCCGTGCATCAGGATCATTGGACCAGTACGGGAAACGTCGGCGCCTAAAATAACAGGACAAGAATTAGCACTGCATTCGATGCTCCACCGGACTGCAGAGTGTCGCCTTTCGCAGCTTCCTTTTGTAGTGCTTAAATCCTGTGCTCATGACGTCAGTTGCACTGTAGGCGGTGAGGGCGAAGTTATCTGTCGCCGCTTTGGTGCTTCTATCTTGCTTCCCCGATCCGCCCGTGCATCAGGATCATCGGACCAGTACGGGACACGTCGGCGCCTGAACGTAACAGGACAAGAGATTAGCACTGCATTCGATGCTCCACCGGACTGGAGAGTGTCGCCTTTCGCAGCCTCCTTTTGTAGTGCTTAAATGCCGTGCCTCATGACTTCCGTTGCACTGTAGGCGGTGAGGGCGGAGTTATCTGTCGTCGCTTTGGTGCTTCTATCTTGCTTCCCCGCTCCGGCCGTGCATCAGGGTCATCGGACCAGTACGGGACACGTCGGCGCCTAAATTAACAGGACAAGAATTAGCACTGCATTCGATGCTCCACCGGAGTGCAATGTCGCCTTTCGCAGCTTCCTTTTGCAGTGCTTAAATCCTATGGCTCATGACGTCAGTTGCACTGTAGGCGGTGAGGGCGAAGTTATCTGTCGCCGCTTGGTGCTTCTATCTTGCTTCCCCGCTCCGTCCGTGCATCAGGATCATCGGACCAGTACGGGACACGTCGGCGCCTAAATTAACAGGAAAAGAATTAGCACTGCATTCGATGCTCCACCGGACTGCAGTGTCGCCTTTCGCAGCTTCCTTTTCCAGTGCTTAAATCCCGTGGCTCATGACGTCAGTTGCACTGTAGGCGGTGAGGGCGAAGTTATCTGTCGTCGCTTTGGTGCTTCTATCTTTCTTCCCCGCTCCGGCCGTGCATCAGGATCATTCGACCAGTACGGGACACGTCGGCGCCTAAAATAACAGGACAAGAAATAGCACTGCATTCGATGCTCCATCGGGCTGCAGAGTGTCGCCTTTCGCAGCCTCTTTTTGTAGTGCTTAAATCCCATGCCTCTATGACATCAGTTGCACTGTAGGCGGTGAGGGCGAAGTTATCTGTCGTCGCTTTGGAGCTTCTATCTTGCTTCCCCGCTCCGGCGTGCATCAGGATCATCGGACCAGTACGGGACACGTCGGCACCTAAAAGTAACAGGACAAGAATTTGCACTGCATTCGATGCTCCACCGGACTGCAGAGTGTCGCCTTTCGCAGCTTCCTTTTGTAGTGCTTAAATCCTCGTGCTCATGACGTCAGTTGCACTGTAGGCGGTGAGGGCGAAGTTATCTGTCGCCGCTTTGGTGCTTCTATCTTGCTTCCCCGCTCCGCCCGTGCATCAGGATCATCGGACCAGTACGGGACACGTCGGCGCCTAAACGTAACAGGACAAGAATTAGCACTGCATTCGATGCTCCACCGGACTGCAGTGTCGCCTTTCGCAGCTTCCTTTTCCAGTGCTTAAATCCCGTGGCTCATGACGTCAGTTGCACTGTAGGCGGTGAGGGCGAAGTTATCTGTCGTCGCTTTGGTGCTTCTATCTTGCTTCCCCGCTCCGGCCGTGCATCAGGATCATCGGACCAGTACGGGACACGTCGGCGCCTGAAAGTAACAGGACAAGAATTAGCACTGCATTCGATGCTCCACCGGACTGCAGATGTCGCCTTTCGCAGCTTCTTTTGCAGTGCTTAAATCCCATGGCTCATGACGTCAGTTGCACTGTAGGCGGTGAGGGCGAAGTTATCTGTCGTCGCTTTGGTGCTTCTATCTTGCTTCCCCGCTCCGGCCGTGCATCAGGATCATCGGACCAGTACGGGACACGTCGGCGCCTAAAATAACAGGACAAGAATTAGCACTGCATTCGATGCTCCACCGGACTGCAGTGTCGCCTTTCGCAGCTTCCTTTTGCAGTGCTTAAATCCCGTGGCTCATGACGTCAGTTGCACTGTAGGCGGTGAGGGCGAAGTTATCTGTCGCCGCTTTGGTGCTTCTATCTTGCTTCCCCGATCCGCCCGTGCATCAGGATCATCGGACCAGTACGGGACACGTCGGCGCCTGAACGTAACAGGACAAGGATTAGCACTGCATTAGATGCTCCACCGGACTGGAGAGTGTCGCCTTTCGCAGCCTCTTTTTGTAGTGCTTAAATGCCATGCCTCATGACATCAGTTGCAATGTAGGCGGAGAGGGCGGTGTTATCTGACGTCGCTTTGGTGCTTCTATCTTGCTTCCTCGCTCCGGCCGTGCACCAGGATCAATCGACCAGTACGGGACACGTCGGCGCCTAAAATAACAGGACAAGAATAGCACTGCATTCGATGCTCCACCGGACTGTAGTGTCGCCTTGCAGCTTCCTTTTGCAGTGCTTAAATCCCATGGCTCATGACGTCAGTTGCACTCTAGGTGGTGAGGGCGAAGTTATCTGTCGCCGCTTTGGTGCTTCTATCTTGCTTCCCCGCTCCGCCCGTGCATCAGAATCATTGGACCAGTACGGGACACGTCGGCGCCTAAATTAGCAGGAAAAGAATTAGCACTGCATTCGATGCTCCACCGGACTGCAGAGTGTCGCCTTTCGCAGTTTCCTTTTGTAGTGCTTAAATCCCGTGGCTCGTGACGTCGCTTGCACTGTAGGCGGTGAGCGCGCAGTTATCTGTTGTCGCTTTGGTGCTTCTATCTTGCTTCCCCGCTCCGGCCGTGCATCAGGATCATTGGACCAGTACGGGAAACGTCGGCGCCTAAAATAACAGGACAAGAATTAGCACTGCATTCGATGCTCCACCGGACTGCAGAGTGTCGCCTTTCGCAGCTTCCTTTTGTAGTGCTTAAATCCTGTGCTCATGACGTCAGTTGCACTGTAGGCGGTGAGGGCGAAGTTATCTGTCGCCGCTTTGGTGCTTCTATCTTGCTTCCCCGCTCCGCCCGTGCGTCAGGATCATCGGAACAGTACGGGACACTTCGGCGCCTAAACGTAACAGGACAAGAATTAGCACTGCATTCGATGCTCCACCGGACTGCAGTGTCGCCTTTCGCAGCTTCCTTTTGCAGTGCTTAAACCCCGTGGCTCATGACGTCAGTTGCACTGTAGGCGGTGAGGGCGAAGTTATCTGTCGCCGCTTTGGTGCTTCTATCTTGCTTCCCCGATCCGCTCGTGCATCAGGATCATCGGACCAGTACGGGACACTTCGGCGCCTGAACGTAACAGTACAAGGATTAGCACTGCATTAGATGCTCCACCGGACTGGAGAGTGTCGCCTTTCGCAGCCTCTTTTTGTAGTGCTTAAATGCCATGCCTCATGACTTCAGTTGCACTGTAGGCGGTGAGGGCGGAGTTATCTGACGTCGCTTTGGTGCTTCTATCTTGCTTCCCCGCTCCGGCCGTGCATCAGGATCATCGGACCAGTACGGGACACGTCGGCGCCTAAAAGTAACAGGACAAGAATTAGCACTGCATTCGATGCTCCACCGCAGTGCAATGTCGCCTTTCGCAGCTTCCTTTTGCAGTGCTTAAATCCTATGGCTCATGACGTCAGTTGCACTGTAGGCGGTGAGGGCGAAGTTATCTGTCGCCGCTTTGGTGCTTCTATCTTGCTTCCCCGCTCCGTCCGTGCATCAGGATCATCGGACCAGTACGGGACACGTCGGCGCCTAAATTAACAGGAAAAGAATTAGCACTGCATTCGATGCTCCACCGGACTGCAGTGTCGCCTTTCGCAGCTTCCTTTTCCAGTGCTTAAATCCCGTGGCTCATGACGTCAGTTGCACTGTAGGCGGTGAGGGCGAAGTTATCTGTCGTCGCTTTGGTGCTTCTATCTTTCTTCCCCGCTCCGGCCGTGCATCAGGATCATTCGACCAGTACGGGACACGTCGGCGCCTAAAATAACAGGACAAGAAATAGCACTGCATTCGATGCTCCATCGGGCTGCAGAGTGTCGCCTTTCGCAGCCTCTTTTTGTAGTGCTTAAATCCCATGCCTTATGACATCAGTTGCACTGTAGGCGGTGAGGGCGAAGTTATCTGTCGTCGCTTTGGAGCTTCTATCTTGCTTCCCCGCTCCGGCGTGCATCAGGATCATCGGACCAGTACGGGACACGTCGGCACCTAAAAGTAACAGGACAAGAATTTGCACTGCATTCGATGCTCCACCGGAGTGCAGAGTGTCGCCTTTTGCAGCTTCCTTTTCTAGTGCTTAAATCTCGTGGCACATGACGTCAGTTGCACTGTAGGCGGTGAGGGCGAAGTTATCTGTCGCCGCTTTGGTGCTTCTATCTTGCTTCCCCGCTCCGCCCGTGCATCAGGATCATCGGACCAGTACAGGACACGTCGGCGCCTAAATTAACAGGAAAAGAATTAGCACTGCATTCGATGCTCCACCGGACTGCAGTGTCGCCTTTCGCAGCTTCCTTTTCCAGTGCTTAAATCCCGTGGCTCATGACGTCAGTTGCACTCTAGGTGGTGAGGGCGAAGTTATCTGTCGCCGCTTTGGTGCTTCTATCTTGCTTCCCCGCTCCACCTGTGCATCAGGATCATCGGACCAGTACGGGACACGTCGGCGCCTGAACGTAACAGGACAAGGATTAGCACTGCATTCGATGCTCCACCGGACTAGAGAGTGTCGCCTTTCGCAGCCTCCTTTTGTAGTGCTTAAATCCCATGCCTCATGACGTCAGTTGCACTGTAGGCGGTGAGGGCGGAGTTATCTGTCGTCGCTTTGGTGCTTCTATCTTGCTTCCCCGCTCCGGCCGTGCATCAGGATCATTGGACCAGTACGGGACACGTCGGCGCCTAAAATAACAGGACAAGAATTAGCACTGCATTCGATGCTCCACCGGACTGCAGAGTGTCGCCTTTCGCAGCTTCCTTTTGTAGTGCTTAAATCCCGTGGCTCATGACGTCAGTTGCACTGTAGGCGGTGAGGGCGAAGTTATCTGTCGCCGCTTTGGTGCTTCTATCTTGCTTCCCCGACTCCGCCCGTGCATCAGGATCATCGGACCAGTACGGGACACGTCGGCGCCTGAACTAACAGGACAAGATTAGCACTGCATTAGATGCTCCACCGGACTGGAGAGTGTCGCCTTTCGCAGCCTCCTTTTGTAGTGCTTAAATGCCATGCCTCATGACGTCAGTTGCACTGTAGGCGGTGAGGGCGGAGTTATCTGACGTCGCTTTGGTGCTTCTATCTTGCTTCCCCGCTCCGGCCGTGCATCAGGATCATCGGACCAGTACGGGACACGTCGGCGCCTAAATTAACAGGACAGAGAATTAGCACTGCATTCGATGCTCCACCGGACTGCAGAGTGTCGCCTTTCGCAGCTTCCTTTTGTAGTGCTTAAATCCATGGCTCATGACGTCAGTTGCACTGTAGGCGGTGAGGGCGAAGTTATCTGTCGCCGCTTTGGTGCTTCTATCTTGCTTCCCCGCTCCGCCCGTGCATCAGGATCATCGGACCAGTACGGGACACGTCGGCGCCTAAATTAACAGGAAAAGAATTAGCACTGCATTCGATGCTCCACCGGACTGCAGTGTCGCCTTTCGCAGCTTCCTTTTGCAGTGCTTAAATCCCGTGGCTCATGACGTCAGTTGCACTGTAGGCGGTGAGGGCGAAGTTATCTGTCGTCGCTTTGGTGCTTCTATCTTGCTTCCCCGCTCCGGCCGTGCATCAGGATCATTCGGACCAGTACGGGACACGTCGGCGCCTAAAATAACAGGACAAGAATTAGCACTGCATTCGATGCTCCACCGGAGCTGCAGAGTGTCGCCTTTCGCAGCTTCCTTTTGCAGTGCTTAAATCCCATGGCTCATGACGTCAGTTGCACTGTAGGCGGTGAGGGCGAAGTTATCTGTCGTCGCTTTGGTGCTTCTATCTTGCTTCCCCGCTCCGGCCGTGCATCAGGATCATCGGACCAGTACGGGACACGTCGGCGCCTAAAAGTAACAGGACAAGAATTAGCACTGCATTCGATGCTCCACCGGAGCTGCAGAGTGTCGCCTTTCGCAGCTTCCTTTTGTAGTGCTTAAATCCCGTGCTCATGACGTCAGTTGCACTGTAGGCGGTGAGGGCGAAGTTATCTGTCGCCGCTTTGGTGCTTCTATCTTGCTTCCCCGATCCGCCCGTGCATCAGGATCATCGGACCAGTACGGGACACGTCGGCGCCTGAACGTAACAGGACAAGGATTAGCACTGCATTAGATGCTCCACCGGACTGGAGAGTGTCGCCTTTCGCAGCCTCTTTTTGTAGTGCTTAAATGCCATGCCTCATGACATCAGTTGCACTGTAGGCGGTGAGGGCGGTGTTATCTGACGTCGCTTTGGTGCTTCTATCTTGCTTCCCCGCTCCGCCCGTGCATCAGGATCATTGGACCAGTACAGGACACGTCGGCACCTAAATTAACAGGAAAAGAATTAGCACTGCATTCGATGCTCCACCGGACTGCAGTGTCGCCTTTCGCAGCTTCCTTTTCCAGTGCTTAAATCCCGTGGCTCATGACGTCAGTTGCACTGTAGGCGGTGAGGGCGAAGTTATCTGTTGTCGCTTTGGTGCTTCTATCTGTCTTCCCCGCTCCGGCCGTGCATCAGGATCATTCGACCAGTACGGGACACGTCGGCGCCTAAAATAACAGGACAAGAATAGCACTGCATTCGATGATCCACCGGACTGTAGTGTCGCCTTGCAGCTTCCTTTTGCAGTGCTTAAATCCCATGGCTCATGACGTCAGTTGCACTCTAGGTGGTGAGGGCGAAGTTATCTGTCGTCGCTTTGGTGCTTCTATCTTTCTTCCCCGCTCCGGCCGTGCATCAGGATCATTCGACCAGTACGGGACACGTCGGCGCCTAAAATAACAGGACAAGAAATAGCCCTGCATTCGATGCTCCATCGGGCTGCAGAGTGTCGCATTTCGCAGCCTCTTTTTGTAGTGCTTAAATCCCATGCCTTATGACATCAGTTGCACTGTAGGCGGTGAGGGCGAACTTATCTGTCGTCGCTTTGGAGCTTCTATCTTGCTTCCCCGATCCGGCGTGCATCAGGATCATCGGACCAGTACGGGACACGTCGGCACCTAAAAGTAACAGGACAAGAATTTGCACTGCATTCGATGCTCCACCGGAGTGCAGAGTGTCGCCTTTTGCAGCTTCCTTTTGTAGTGCTTAAATCTCGTGCACATGACGTCAGTTGCACTGTAGGCGGTGAGGGCGAAGTTATCTGTCGCAGCTTTGGTGCTTCAATCTTGCTTCCCCGCTCCGCCCGTGCATCAGGATCATCGGACCAGTACAGGACACGTCGGCACCTAAATTAACAGGAAAAGAATTAGCACTGCATTCGATGCTCCACCGGACTGCAGTGTCGCCTTTCGCAGCTTCCTTTTCCAGTGCTTAAATCCCGTGGCTCATGACGTCAGTTGCACTGTAGGCGGTGAGGGCGAAGTTATCTGTTGTCGCGTTGGTGCATCTATCTTTCTTCCCCGCTCCGGCCGTGCATCAGGATTATTCGACCAGTACGGGACACGTCGGCGCCTAAAATAACAGGACAAGAATAGCACTGCATTCGATGCTCCACCGGACTGTAGTGTCGCCTTGCAGCTTCCTTTTGCAGTGCCTAAATCCTATGGCTCATAACGTCAGTTGCACTCTAGGTGGTGAGGGCGACGTTATCTGTCGCCGCTTTGGTGCTTCTATTTTGCTTCCCCGATCCGCCCGTGCATCAGGATCATTGGACCAGTACGGGACACGTCGGCGCCTGAACGTAACAGGACAGAGTTTAGCACTGCATTAGATGCTCCACCGGACTGGAGAGTGTCGCCTTTCGCAGCCTCTTTTTGTAGTGCTTAAATGCCATGCCTCATGACTTCAGTTTCACTGTAGGCGGTGAGGGCGGAGTTATCTGACGTCGCTTTGGTGCTTCTATTTTGCTTCCCCGCTCCGGCCGTGCATCAGGATCATCGGACCAGTACGGGACACGTCGGCGCCTAAATTAACAGGACAAGAATTAGCACTGCATTCGATGCTCCACCAAAGTGCAATGTCGCCTTTCGCAGCTTCCTTTTGCAGTGCTTAAATCCTATGGCTCATGACGTCAGTTGCACTGTAGGCGGTGAGGGCGAAGTTATCTGTCGCCGCTTGGTGCTTCTATCTTGCTTCCCCGCTCCGTCCGTGCATCAGGATCATCGGACCAGTACGGGACACGTCGGCGCCTAAATTAACAGGAAAAGAATTAGCACTGCATTCGATGCTCCACCGGACTGCAGTGTCGCCTTTCGCAGCTTCCTTTTCCAGTGCTTAAATCCTGTGGCTCATGACGTCAGTTGCACTGTAGGCGGTGAGGGCGAAGTTATCTGTCGTCGCTTTGGTGCTTCTATCTTTCTTCCCCGCTCCGGCCGTGCATCAGTATCATTCGACCAGTACGGGATACGTCGGCGCCTAAAATAACAGGACAAGAAACAGCACTGCATTCGATGCTCCACCGGACTGCAGAGTGTCACCTTTCGCAGCTTCCTTTTGTAGTGCTTAAATCCTGTGCTCATGACGTCAGTTGCACTGTAGGCGGTGAGGGCGAAGCTATCTGTCGCCGCTTTGGTGCTTCTATCTTGCTTCCCCGATCCGCCCGTGCATCAGGATCATCGGACCAGTACGGGACACGTCGGCGCCTGAACCTAACAGGACAGAGATTAGCACTGCATTAGATGCTCCACCGGACTGGGGAGGGTCGCCTTTCGCAGCCTCTTTTTGTAGTGCTTAAATGCCATGCCTCATGACTTCAGTTTCACTGTAGGCGGTGAGGGCGGAGTTATCTGACGTCGCTTTGGTGCTTCTATCTTGCTTCCCCGCTCCGTCCGTGCATCAGGATCATCGGACCAGTACGGGACACGTCGGCGCCTAAATTAACACGAAAAGAATTAGCACTGCATTCGATGCTCCACCGGACTGCAGTGTCGCCTTTCGCAGCTTCCTTTTCCAGTGCTTAAATCCCGTGGCTCATGACGTCAGTTGCACTGTAGGCGGTGAGGGCGAAGTTATCTGTCGTCGCTTTGGTGCTTCTATCTTTCTTCCCCGCTCCGGCCGTGTATCAGGATCATTCGACCAGTACGGGACACGTCGGCGCCTAAAATAACAGGACAAGAAATAGCACTGCATTCGATGCTCCATCGGGCTGCAGAGTGTCGCCTTTCGCAGCCTCTTTTTGTAGTGCTTAAATCCCATGCCTTATGACATCAGTTGCACTGTAGGCGGTGAGGGCGAAGTTATCTGTCGTCGCTTTGGAGCTTCTATTTTGCTTCCCCGCTCCGGCGTGCATCAGGATCATCGGACCAGTACGGGACACGTCGGCACCTAAAAGTAACAGGACAAGAATTTGCACTGCATTCGATTCTCCACCGGAGTGCAGAGTGTCGCCTTTCGCAGCTTCCTTTTCCAGTGCTTAAATCCCGTGGCTCATGACGTCAGTTGCACTGTAGGCGGTGAGGGCGAAGTTATCTGTTGTCGCTTTGGTGCTTCTATCTTTCTTCCCCGCTCCGGCCGTGCATCAGGATCATTCGACCAGTACGGGACACGTCAGCGCCTAAAATAACAGGACAAGAATAGCACTGCATTCGATGCTCCACCGGACTGTAGTGTCGCCTTGCAGCTTCCTTTTGCAGTGCTTAAATCCCATGGCTCATGACGTCAGTTGCACTCTAGGTGGTGAGGGCGAATTTATCTGTCGTCGCTTTGGTGCTTCTATCTTGCTTCCCCGCTCCGGCCGTGCATCAGGATCATTGGACCAGTACGGGAAACGTCGGCGCCTAAAATAACAGGACAAGAATTAGCACTGCATTCGATGCTCCACCGGACTGCAGAGTGTCGCCTTTCGCAGCTTCCTTTTGTAGTGCTTAAATCCTGTGCTCATGACGTCAGTTGCACTGTAGGCGGTGAGGGCGAAGCTATCTGTCGCCGCTTTGGTGCTTCTATCTTGCTTCCCCGACCCGCCCGTGCATCAGGATCATCGGACCAGTACGGGACACGTCGCCGCCTGAACCTAACAGGACAGAGATTAGCACTGCATTAGATGCTCCACCGGACTGGGGAGGGTCGCCTTTCGCAGCCTCTTTTTGTAGTGCTTAAATGCCATGCCTCATGACTTCAGTTTCACTGTAGGCGGTGAGGGCGGAGTTATCTGACGTCGCTTTGGTGCTTCTATCTTGCTTCCCCGCTCCGGCCGTGCATCAGGATCATCGGACCAGTACGGGACACGTCGGCGCCTAAATTAACAGGACAGGAATTAGCACTGCATTCGATGCTCCACCGGAGTGCAATGTCGCCTTTCGCAGCTTCCTTTTGCAGTGCTTAAATCCTATGGCTCATGACGTCAGTTGCACCGTAGGCGGTGAGGGCGAAGTTATCTGTCGCCGCTTGGTGCTTCTATCTTGCTTCCCCGCTCCGTCCGTGCATCAGGATCATCGGACCAGTACGGGACACGTCGGCGCCTAAATTAACACGAAAAGAATTAGCACTGCATTCGATGCTCCACCGGACTGCAGTGTCGCCTTTCGCAGCTTCCTTTTCCAGTGCTTAAATCCCGTGGCTCATGACGTCAGTTGCACTGTAGGCGGTGAGGGCGAAGTTATCTGTCGTCGCTTTGGTGCTTCTATCTTTCTTCCCCGCTCCGGCCGTGCATCAGGATCATTCGAGCAGTACGGGACACGTCGGCGCCTAAAATAACAGGACAAGAAATAGCACTGCATTCGATGCTCCATCGGGCTGCAGAGTGTCGCCTTTCGCAGCCTCTTTTTGTAGTGCTTAAATCCCATGCCTTATGACATCAGTTGCACTGTAGGCGGTGAGGGCGAAGTTATCTGTCGTCGCTTTGGAGCTTCTATCTTGCTTCCCCGCTCCGGCGTGCATCAGGATCATCGGACCAGTACGGGACACGTCGGCACCTAAAAGTAACAGGACAAGAATTTGCACTGCATTCGATGCTCCACCGGAGTGCAGAGTGTCGCCTTTTGCAGCTTCCTTTTGTAGTGCTTAAATCTCGTGCACATGACGTCAGTTGCACTGTAGGCGGTGAGGGCGAAGTTATCTGTCCCCGCTTTGGTGCTTCTATCTTGCTTCCCCGCTCCGCCCGTGCATCAGGATCATTGGACCAGTACAGGACACGTCGGCACCTAAATTAACAGGAAAAGAATTAGCACTGCATTCGATGCTCCACCGGACTGCAGTGTCGCCTTTCGCAGCTTCCTTTTCCAGTGCTTAAATCCCGTGGCTCATGACGTCAGTTGCACTGTAGGCGGTGAGGGCGAAGTTATCTGTTGTCGCTTTGGTGCTTCTATCTGTCTTCCCCGCTCCGGCCGTGCATCAGGATCATTCGACCAGTACGGGACACGTCGGCGCCTAAAATAACAGGACAAGAATAGCACTGCATTCGATGATCCACCGGACTGTAGTGTCGCCTTGCAGCTTCCTTTTGCAGTGCTTAAATCCCATGGCTCATGACGTCAGTTGCACTCTAGGTGGTGAGGGCGAAGTTATCTGTCGTCGCTTTGGTGCTTCTATCTTTCTTCCCCGCTCCGGCCGTGCATCAGGATCATTCGACCAGTACGGGACACGTCGGCGCCTAAAATAACAGGACAAGAAATAGCCCTGCATTCGATGCTCCATCGGGCTGCAGAGTGTCGCATTTCGAAGCCTCTTTTTGTAGTGCTTAAATCCCATGCCTTATGACATCAGTTGCACTGTAGGCGGTGAGGGCGAACTTATCTGTCGTCGCTTTGGAGCTTCTATCTTGCTTCCCCGATCCGGCGTGCATCAGGATCATCGGACCAGTACGGGACACGTCGGCACCTAAAAGTAACAGGACAAGAATTTGCACTGCATTCGATGCTCCACCGGAGTGCAGAGTGTCGCCTTTTGCAGCTTCCTTTTGTAGTGCTTAAATCTCGTGCACATGACGTCAGTTGCACTGTAGGCGGTGAGGGCGAAGTTATCTGTCGCAGCTTTGGTGCTTCAATCTTGCTTCCCCGCTCCGCCCGTGCATCAGGATCATCGGACCAGTACAGGACACGTCGGCACCTAAATTAACAGGAAAAGAATTAGCACTGCATTCGATGCTCCACCGGACTGCAGTGTCGCCTTTCGCAGCTTCCTTTTCCAGTGCTTAAATCCCGTGGCTCATGACGTCAGTTGCACTGTAGGCGGTGAGGGCGAAGTTATCTGTTGTCGCGTTGGTGCATCTATCTTTCTTCCCCGCTCCGGCCGTGCATCAGGATTATTCGACCAGTACGGGACACGTCGGCGCCTAAAATAACAGGACAAGAATAGCACTGCATTCGATGCTCCACCGGACTGTAGTGTCGCCTTGCAGCTTCCTTTTGCAGTGCCTAAATCCTATGGCTCATAACGTCAGTTGCACTCTAGGTGGTGAGGGCGACGTTATCTGTCGCCGCTTTGGTGCTTCTATTTTGCTTCCCCGATCCGCCCGTGCATCAGGATCATTGGACCAGTACGGGACACGTCGGCGCCTGAACGTAACAGGACAGAGTTTAGCACTGCACTAGATGCTCCACCGGACTGGAGAGTGTCGCCTTTCGCAGCCTCTTTTTGTAGTGCTTAAATGCCATGCCTCATGACTTCAGTTTCACTGTAGGCGGTGAGGGCGGAGTTATCTGACGTCGCTTTGGTGCTTCTATTTTGCTTCCCCGCTCCGGCCGTGCATCAGGATCATCGGACCAGTACGGGACACGTCGGCGCCTAAATTAACAGGACAAGAATTAGCACTGCATTCGATGCTCCACCAAAGTGCAATGTCGCCTTTCGCAGCTTCCTTTTGCAGTGCTTAAATCCTATGGCTCATGACGTCAGTTGCACTGTAGGCGGTGAGGGCGAAGTTATCTGTCGCCGCTTGGTGCTTCTATCTTGCTTCCCCGCTCCGTCCGTGCATCAGGATCATCGGACCAGTACGGGACACGTCGGCGCCTAAATTAACAGGAAAAGAATTAGCACTGCATTCGATGCTCCACCGGACTGCAGTGTCGCCTTTCGCAGCTTCCTTTTCCAGTGCTTAAATCCTGTGGCTCATGACGTCAGTTGCACTGTAGGCGGTGAGGGCGAAGTTATCTGTCGTCGCTTTGGTGCTTCTATCTTTCTTCCCCGTTCCGGCCGTGCATCAGGATCATTCGACCAGTACGGGACACGTCGGCGCCTAAAATAACAGGACAAGAAATAGCCCTGCATTCGATGCTCCATCGGGCTGCAGAGTGTCGCCTTTCGCAGCCTCTTTTTGTAGTGCTTAAATCCCATGCCTTATGACATCAGTTGCACTGTAGGCGGTGAGGGCGAAGTTATCTGTCGTCGCTTTGGAGCTTCTATCTTGCTTCCCCGATCCGGCGTGCATCAGGATCATCGGACCAGTACGGGACACGTCGGCACCTAAAAGTAACAGGACAAGAATTTGCACTGCATTCGATGCTCCACCGGAGTGCAGAGTGTCGCCTTTTGCAGCTTCCTTTTGTAGTGCCTAAATCTCGTGCACATGACGTCAGTTGCACTGTAGGCGGTGAGGGCGAAGTTATCTGTCGCAGCTTTGGTGCTTCTATCTTGCTTCCCCGCTCCGCCCGTGCATCAGGATCATCGGACCAGTACAGGACACGTCGGCACCTAAATTAACAGGAAAAGAATTAGCACTGCATTCGATGCTCCACCGGACTGCAGTGTCGCCTTTCGCAGCTTCCTTTTCCAGTGCTTAAATCCCGTGGCTCATGACGTCAGTTGCACTGTAGGCGGTGAGGGCGAAGTTATCTGTTGTCGCGTTGGTGCTTCTATCTTTCTTCCCCGCTCCGGCCGTGCATCAGGATCATTCGACCAGTACGGGACACGTCGGCGCCTAAAATAACAGGACAAGAATAGCACTGCATTCGATGCTCCACCGGACTGTAGTGTCGCCTTGCAGATTCCTTTTGCAGTGCCTAAATCCTATGGCTCATAACGTCAGTTGCACTCTAGGTGGTGAGGGCGAAGTTATCTGTCGCCGCTTTGGTGCTTCTATCTTGCTTCTCCGAACCGCCCGTGCATCAGGATCATCGGACCAGTACGGGACACGTCGACGCCTGAACGTAACAGGACAGAGATTAGCACTGCATTAGATGCTCCACCGGACTGGAGAGTGTCGCCTTTCGCAGCCTCTTTTTGTAGTGCTTAAATGCCATGCCTCATGACTTCAGTTTCAATGTAGGCGGTGAGGGCGGAGTTATCTGACGTCGCTTTGGTGCTTCTATCTTGCTTCCCCGCTCCGGCCGTGCATCAGGATCATCGGACCAGTACGGGACACGTCGGCGCCTAAAATTAACAGGACAAGAATTTGCACTGCATTCGATTCTCCACCGGAGTGCAGAGTGTCGCCTTTTGCAGCTTCCTTTTGTAGTGCTTAAATCTCGTGCACATGACGTCAGTTGCACTGTAGGCGGTGAGGGCGAAGTTATCTGTCGCCGCTTTGGTGCTTCTATCTTGCTTCCCCGCTCCGCCCGTGCATCAGGATCATCGGACCAGTACAGGACACGTCGGCACCTAAATTAACAGGAAAAGAATTAGCACTGCATTCGATGCTCCACCGGACTGCAGTGTCGCCTTTCGCAGCTTCCTTTTCCAGTGCTTAAATCCCGTGGCTCATGACGTCAGTTGCACTGTAGGCGGTGAGGGCGAAGTTATCTGTTGTCGCTTTGGTGCTTCTATCTTTCTTCCCCGCTCCGGCCGTGCATCAGGATCATTCGACCAGTACGGGACACGTCAGCGCCTAAAATAACAGGACAAGAATAGCACTGCATTCGATGCTCCACCGGACTGTAGTGTCGCCTTGCAGCTTCCTTTTGCAGTGCTTAAATCCCATGGCTCATGACGTCAGTTGCACTCTAGGTGGTGAGGGCGAATTTATCTGTCGTCGCTTTGGTGCTTCTATCTTGCTTCCCCGCTCCGGCCGTGCATCAGGGTCATTGGACCAGTACGGGAAACGTCGGCGCCTAAAATAACAGGACAAGAATTAGCACTGCATTCGATGCTCCACCGGACTGCAGAGTGTCACCTTTCGCAGCTTCCTTTTGTAGTGCTTAAATCCTGTGCTCATGACGTCAGTTGCACTGTAGGCGGTGAGGGCGAAGCTATCTGTCGCCGCTTTGGTGCTTCTATCTTGCTTCCCCGATCCGCCCGTGCATCAGGATCATCGTACCAGTACGGGACACGTCGGCGCCTGAACCTAACAGGACAGAGATTAGCACTGCATTAGATGCTCCACCGGACTGGGGAGGGTCGCCTTTCGCAGCCTCTTTTTGTAGTGCTTAAATGCCATGCCTCATGACTTCAGTTTCACTGTAGGCGGTGAGGGCGGAGTTATCTGACGTCGCTTTGGTGCTTCTATCTTGCTTCCCCGCTCCGTCCGTGCATCAGGATCATCGGACCAGTACGGGACACGTCGGCGCCTAAATTAACACGAAAAGAATTAGCACTGCATTCGATGCTCCACCGGACTGCAGTGTCGCCTTTCGCAGCTTCCTTTTCCAGTGCTTAAATCCCGTGGCTCATGACGTCAGTTGCACTGTAGGCGGTGAGGGCGAAGTTATCTGTCGTCGCTTTGGTGCTTCTATCTTTCTTCCCCGCTCCGGCCGTGCATCAGGATCATTCGACCAGTACGGGACACGTCGGCGCCTAAAATAACAGGACAAGAAATAGCACTGCATTCGATGCTCCATCGGGCTGCAGAGTGTCGCCTTTCGCAGCCTCTTTTTGTAGTGCTTAAATCCCATGCCTTATGACATCAGTTGCACTGTAGGCGGTGAGGGCGAAGTTATCTGTCGTCGCTTTGGAGCTTCTATTTTGCTTCCCCGCTCCGGCGTGCATCAGGATCATCGGACCAGTACGGGACACGTCGGCACCTAAAAGTAACAGGACAAGAATTTGCACTGCATTCGATTCTCCACCGGAGTGCAGAGTGTCGCCTTTCGCAGCTTCCTTTTCCAGTGCTTAAATCCCGTGGCTCATGACGTCAGTTGCACTGTAGGCGGTGAGGGCGAAGTTATCTGTTGTCGCTTTGGTGCTTCTATCTTTATTCCCCGCTCCGGCCGTGCATCAGGATCATTCGACCAGTACGGGACACGTCAGCGCCTAAAATAACAGGACAAGAATAGCACTGCATTCGATGCTCCACCGGACTGTAGTGTCGCCTTGCAGCTTCCTTTTGCAGTGCTTAAATCCCATGGCTCATGACGTCAGTTGCACTCTAGGTGGTGAGGGCGAATTTATCTGTCGTCGCTTTGGTGCTTCTATCTTGCTTCCCCGCTCCGGCCGTGCATCAGGATCATCGGACCAGTACGGGACACGTCGGCGCCTAAATTAACAGGACAGGAATTAGCACTGCATTCGATGCTCCACCGGAGTGCAATGTCGCCTTTCGCAGCTTCCTTTTGCAGTGCTTAAATCCTATGGCTCATGACGTCAGTTGCACCGTAGGCGGTGAGGGCGAAGTTATCTGTCGCCGCTTGGTGCTTCTATCTTGCTTCCCCGCTCCGTCCGTGCATCAGGATCATCGGACCAGTACGGGACACGTCGGCGCCTAAATTAACACGAAAAGAATTAGCACTGCATTCGATGCTCCACCGGACTGCAGTGTCGCCTTTCGCAGCTTCCTTTTCCAGTGCTTAAATCCCGTGGCTCATGACGTCAGTTGCACTGTAGGCGGTGAGGGCGAAGTTATCTGTCGTCGCTTTGGTGCTTCTATCTTTCTTCCCCGCTCCGGCCGTGCATCAGGATCATTCGACCAGTACGGGACACGTCGGCGCCTAAAATAACAGGACAAGAAATAGCACTGCATTCGATGCTCCATCGGGCTGCAGAGTGTCGCCTTTCGCAGCCTCTTTTTGTAGTGCTTAAATCCCATGCCTTATGACATCAGTTGCACTGTAGGCGGTGAGGGCGAAGTTATCTGTCGTCGCTTTGGAGCTTCTATCTTGCTTCCCCGCTCCGGCGTGCATCAGGATCATCGGACCAGTACGGGACACGTCGGCACCTAAAAGTAACAGGACAAGAATTTGCACTGCATTCGATGCTCCACCGGAGTGCAGAGTGTCGCCTTTTGCAGCTTCCTTTTGTAGTGCTTAAATCTCGTGCACATGACGTCAGTTGCACTGTAGGCGGTGAGGGCGAAGTTATCTGTCCCCGCTTTGGTGCTTCTATCTTGCTTCCCCGCTCCGCCCGTGCATCAGGATCATTGGACCAGTACAGGACACGTCGGCACCTAAATTAACAGGAAAAGAATTAGCACTGCATTCGATGCTCCACCGGACTGCAGTGTCGCCTTTCGCAGCTTCCTTTTCCAGTGCTTAAATCCCGTGGCTCATGACGTCAGTTGCACTGTAGGCGGTGAGGGCGAAGTTATCTGTTGTCGCTTTGGTGCTTCTATCTGTCTTCCCCGCTCCGGCCGTGCATCAGGATCATTCGACCAGTACGGGACACGTCGGCGCCTAAAATAACAGGACAAGAATAGCACTGCATTCGATGATCCACCGGACTGTAGTGTCGCCTTGCAGCTTCCTTTTGCAGTGCTTAAATCCCATGGCTCATGACGTCAGTTGCACTCTAGGTGGTGAGGGCGAAGTTATCTGTCGTCGCTTTGGTGCTTCTATCTTTCTTCCCCGCTCCGGCCGTGCATCAGGATCATTCGACCAGTACGGGACACGTCGGCGCCTAAAATAACAGGACAAGAAATAGCCCTGCATTCGATGCTCCATCGGGCTGCAGAGTGTCGCATTTCGCAGCCTCTTTTTGTAGTGCTTAAATCCCATGCCTTATGACATCAGTTGCACTGTAGGCGGTGAGGGCGAACTTATCTGTCGTCGCTTTGGAGCTTCTATCTTGCTTCCCCGATCCGGCGTGCATCAGGATCATCGGACCAGTACGGGACACGTCGGCACCTAAAAGTAACAGGACAAGAATTTGCACTGCATTCGATGCTCCACCGGAGTGCAGAGTGTCGCCTTTTGCAGCTTCCTTTTGTAGTGCTTAAATCTCGTGCACATGACGTCAGTTGCACTGTAGGCGGTGAGGGCGAAGTTATCTGTCGCAGCTTTGGTGCTTCAATCTTGCTTCCCCGCTCCGCCCGTGCATCAGGATCATCGGACCAGTACAGGACACGTCGGCACCTAAATTAACAGGAAAAGAATTAGCACTGCATTCGATGCTCCACCGGACTGCAGTGTCGCCTTTCGCAGCTTCCTTTTCCAGTGCTTAAATCCCGTGGCTCATGACGTCAGTTGCACTGTAGGCGGTGAGGGCGAAGTTATCTGTTGTCGCGTTGGTGCATCTATCTTTCTTCCCCGCTCCGGCCGTGCATCAGGATTATTCGACCAGTACGGGACACGTCGGCGCCTAAAATAATAGGACAAGAATAGCACTGCATTCGATGCTCCACCGGACTGTAGTGTCGCCTTGCAGCTTCCTTTTGCAGTGCCTAAATCCTATGGCTCATAACGTCAGTTGCACTCTAGGTGGTGAGAGGACGTTATCTGTCGCCGCTTTGGTGCTTCTATTTTGCTTCCCCGATCCGCCCGTGCATCAGGATCATTGGACCAGTACGGGACACGTCGGCGCCTGAACGTAACAGGACAGAGTTTAGCACTGCATTAGATGCTCCACCGGACTGGAGAGTGTCGCCTTTCGCAGCCTCTTTTTGTAGTGCTTAAATGCCATGCCTCATGACTTCAGTTTCACTGTAGGCGGTGAGGGCGGAGTTATCTGACGTCGCTTTGGTGCTTCTATTTTGCTTCCCCGCTCCGGCCGTGCATCAGGATCATCGGACCAGTACGGGACACGTCGGCGCCTAAATTAACAGGACAAGAATTAGCACTGCATTCGATGCTCCACCAAAGTGCAATGTCGCCTTTCGCAGCTTCCTTTTGCAGTGCTTAAATCCTATGGCTCATGACGTCAGTTGCACTGTAGGCGGTGAGGGCGAAGTTATCTGTCGCCGCTTGGTGCTTCTATCTTGCTTCCCCGCTCCGTCCGTGCATCAGGATCATCGGACCAGTACGGGACACGTCGGCGCCTAAATTAACAGGAAAAGAATTAGCACTGCATTCGATGCTCCACCGGACTGCAGTGTCGCCTTTCGCAGCTTCCTTTTCCAGTGCTTAAATCCTGTGGCTCATGACGTCAGTTGCACTGTAGGCGGTGAGGGCGAAGTTATCTGTCGTCGCTTTGGTGCTTCTATCTTTCTTCCCCGCTCCGGCCGTGCATCAGTATCATTCGACCAGTACGGGATACGTCGGCGCCTAAAATAACAGGACAAGAAACAGCACTGCATTCGATGTTCCATCGGGCTGCAGAGTGTCGCCTTTCGCAGCCTCTCTTTGTAGTGCTTAAATCCCATGCCTTATGACATCAGTTGCACTGTAGGCGGTGAGGGCGAAGTTATCTGTCGTCGCTTTGGAGCTTCTATCTTGCTTCCCCGCTCCGGCGTGCATCAGTATCAACGGACCAGTACGGGACACGTCGGCACCTAAAAGTAACAGGACAAGAATTTGCACTGCATTCGATGCTCCACCGGACTGCAGAGTGTCGCCTTTTGCAGCTTCCTTTTGTAGTGCTTAAATCTCGTGCCCATGACGTCAGTTGTACTGTAGGCGGTGAGGGCGAAGTTATCTGTCGCCGCTTTGGTGCTTCTATCTAGCTTCCCCGCTCCGCCCGTGCATCAGGATCATCGGACCAGTACAGGACACGTCGGCGCCTAAATTAAGAGGAAAAAGATTAGCACTGCATTCGATGCTCCACCGGACTGCAGAGTGCCGCCTTTCGCAGCTTCCTTTTGTAGTGCTTAAATCCTGTGCCTCATTACATCAGCTGCATTGTAGGCGGTGAGGGCGGAGTTATCTGACGTCGCTTTGGTGCTTCTATCTTGCTTCCCCGCTCCGGCCGTGCATCAGGATCATCGGACCAGTACGGGGCACGTCGGCGATTAAAAGTAACAGGACAAGAATTAGCACTGCATTCGATGCTCCACCGGAGTGCAATGTCGCCTTTCGCAGCTTCTTTTGCAGTGCTTACATCCCATGGGTCATGACGTCAGTTGCACTCTAGGTGGTGAGGGCGAAGTTATCTGTCGCCGCTTTGGTGCTTCTATCTCGCTTCCCCGCTCCGCCCGTGCATCAGGATCATCGGACCAGTACGGGACACTTCAGCGCCTAAACGTAACAGGACAAGAATTAGCACTGCATTCGATGCTCCACCGGACTGCAGTGTCGCCTTTCGCGGCTTCCTTTTGCAGTGCCTAAATTCCGTGGCTCATGACGTCAGTTGCACTGTAGGCGGTGAGGGCGAAGTTATCTGTCACCGCTTTTGTGCTTCTATCTTGCTTCCCCGATCCGCCCGTGCATCAGGATCATCGGACCAGTACGGGACACGTCGGCGCCTGAACGTAACAGGACAAGGATTAGCACTGCATTAGATGCTCCACCGGACTGGAGAGTGTCGCCTTTCGCAGCCTCTTTTTGTAGTTCTTAAATGCCATGCCTCATGACATCAGTTGCAATGTAGGCGGAGAGGGCGGTGTTATCTGACGTCGCTTTGGTGCTTCTATCTTGCTTCCTCGCTCCGGCCGTGCATCAGGATCAATCGACCAGTACGGGACACGTCGGCGCCTAAAATAACAGGACAAGAATAGCACTGCATTTGATGCTCCACCGGACTGTAGTGTCGCCTTGCAGCTTCCTTTTGCAGTGCTTAAATCCCATGGCTCATGACGTCAGTTGCACTCTAGGTTGTGAGGGCGAAGTTATCTGTTGTCGCTTTGGTGCTTCTATCTTGCTTCCCCGCTCCGGCCGTGCATCAGGATCGTTGGACCAGTACGGGAAACGTCGGCGCCTAAAATAACAGGACAAGAATTAGCACTGCATTCGATGCTCCACCGGACTGCAGAGTGTCGCCTTTCGCAGCTTCCTTTTGTAGTGCCTAAATCCTGTGCTCATGACGTCAGTTGCACTGTAGGCGGTGAGGGCGAAGTTATCTGTCGCCGCTTTGGTGCTTCTATCTTGCTTCCCCGCTCCGCCCGTGCACCAGGATCATCGGAAAAGTACGGGACACTTCGGCGCCTAAACGTAACAGGACAAAAATTAGCACTGCATTCGATGCTCCACCGGACTGCAGTGTCGCCTTTCGCAGCTTCCTTTTGCAGTAAATAAATCCCGTGGCTCATGACGTCAGTTGCACTGTAGGCGGTGAGGGCGGAGTTATCTGACGTGGCTTTGGTGCTTCTATTTTGCTTCCCCGCTCCGGCCGTGCACCAGGATCATCGGACCAGTACGGGACACGTCGGCGCCTAAAAGTAACAGGACAAGAATTAGCACTGCATTCGATGCTCCACCGCAGTGCAATGTCGCCTTTCGCAGCTTCCTTTTGCAGTGCTTAAATCCTATGGCTCATGACGTCAGTTGCACTGTAGGTGGTGAGGACGAAGTTATCTGTAGCCGCTTTGGTGCTTCTATCTTGCTTCCCCGCTCCGTCCGTGCATCAGGATCATCGGACCAGTACGGGACACGTCGGCGCCTAAATGAACAGGAAAATAGTTAGCACTGCATTCGATGCTCCACCGGACTGCAGTGTCGCCTTTCGCAGCTTCCTTTTCCAGTGCTTAAATCCCGTGGCTCATGACGTCAGTTGCACTGTAGGTGGTGAGGGCGAAGTTATCTGTCGTCGCTTTGGTGCTTCTATCTTTCTTCCCCGCTCCGGCCGTGCATCAGGATCATTCGACCAGTACGGGACACGTCGGCGCCTAAAATAACAGGACAAGAAATAGCACTGCATTCGATGCTCCATCGGGCTGCAGAGTGTCGCCTTTCGCAGCCTCTTTTTGTAGTGCTTAAATCCCATGCCTTATGACATCAGTTGCACTGTATGCGGTGAGGGCGAAGTTATCTGTCGTCGCTCTGGAGCTTCTATCTTGCTTCCCCGCTCCGGCGTGCATCAGGATCATCGGACCAGTACGGGACACGTCGGCACCTAAAAGTAACAGGACAAGAATTTGCACTGCATTCGATGCTCCACCGGACAGCAGAGTGTCGCCTTTTGCAGCTTCCTTTTGTAGTGCTTAAATCTCGTGGACATGACGTCAGTTGCACTGTAGGCGGTGAGATCGACGTTATCTGTCGCCGCTTTGGTGCTTCTATCTTGCTTCCCCGCTCCGCCCGTGCATCAGGATCATCGGACCAGTACAGGACACGTCGGCGCCTAAATTAACAGGAAAAGAATTAGCACTGCATTCAATGCTCCACCGGACTGCAGTGTCGCCTTTCGCAGCTTCCTTTTCCAGTGCCTAAATCCCGTGGCTCATGACGTCAGTTGCACTCTAGGTGGTGAGGGCGAAGTTATCTGTCGCCGCTTTGGTGCTTCTATCTTGCTTCCCCGCTCCGCCCGTGCATCAGGATCATCGGACCAGTAAGGGACACGTCGGCGCCTGAACGTAACAGGACAAGTATTAGCACTGCATTAGATGCTCCACCGGACTGGAGAGTGTATCCTTTCGCAGCCTCTTTTTGTAGTGCTTAAATGCCATGCCTCATGACATCAGTTGCACTGTAGGCGGTGAGGGCGGAGTTATCTGACGTCGCTTTGGTGCTTCTATCTTGCTTCCCCGCTCCGGCCGTGCATCAGGATCATCGGACCAGTACGGGACACGTCGGCGCCTAAAATTAACAGGACAAGAATTAGCACTGCATTCGATGCTCCACCGGAGTGCAATGTCGCCTTTCGCAGCTTCCTTTTGCAGTGCTTAAATCCCATGGCTCATGACGTCACTTGCACTCTAGGTGGTGAGGGCGAAGTTATCTGACGCCGCTTTGGTGCTTCTATCTTGCTTCCCCGCTCCGGCCGTGCATCAGGATCATCGGACCAGTACGGGACACGTCGGCGCCTAAAAGTAACAGGACAAGAATTAGCACTGCATTCGATGCTCCACCGGACTGCAGTGTCGCCTTTCGCAGCTTCGTTTTCCAGTGCTTAAATCCCGTGGCTCATGACGTCAGTTGCACTGTAGGCGGTGAGTGCGAAGTTATCTGTCGCCGCTTTGGTGCTTCTATCTTGCTTCCCCGATCCGCCCGTGCATCAGGATCATCGGACCAGTACGGGACACGTCGGCGCCAGAACGTAACAGGACAAGGATTAGCACTGCATTAGATGCTCCACCGGACTGGAGAGTGTCGCTATTCGCAGCCTCTTTTTGTAGTGCTTAAATCCCATGCCTTATGACATCAGTTGCACTGTAGGCGGTGAGGGCGAAGTTATCTGTCGTCGCTTTGGAGCTTCTATCTTGCTTCCCCGCTCCGGCGTGCATCAGGATCATCGGACCAGTACGGGACACGTCGGCACCTAAAAGTAACAGGACAAGAATTTGCACTGCATTCGATGCTCCACCGGACAGCAGAGTGTCGCCTTTTGCAGCTTCCTTTTGTAGTGCTTAATTCTCGTGGACATGACGTCAGTTGTACTGTAGGCGGTGAGGGCGACGTTATCTGTCGCCGCTTTGGTGCTTCTATCTTGCTTCCCCGCTCCGCCCGTGCATCAGGATCATCGGACCAGTACAGGACACGTCGGCGCCTAAATTAACAGGAAAAGAATTAGCACTGCATTCAATGCTCCACCGGACTGCAGTGTCGCCTTTCGCAGCTTCCTTTTCCAGTGCTTAAATCCCGTGGCTCATGACGTCAGTTGCACTCTAGGTGGTGAGGGCGAAGTTATCTGTCGCCGCTTTGGTGCTTCTATCTTGCTTCCCCGCTCCGCCCGTGCATCAGGATCATCGGACCAGTACGGGACACGTCGGCGCCTAAATTACCAGGACAAGGATTAGCACTGTATTAGATGCTCCACCGGACTGGAGAGTGTCGCCTTTCGCAGCCTCTTTTTGTAGTGCTTAAATGCCATGCCTCATGACATCAGTTGCAATGTAGGCGGAGAGGGCGGAGTTATCTGACGTCGCTTTGGTGCTTCTATCTTGCTTCCCTGCTCCGGCCGTGCATCAGGATCATCGGACCAGTACGGGACACGTCGGCGCCTAAAAGTAACAGGACAAAAATTAGCACTGCATTCGATGCTCAACCGGACTGTAGTGTCGCCTTTCGCAGCTTCCTTTTGCAGTGCCTAAACCCCGTGGCTCATGACGTCAGTTGCACTGTAGGCGGTGAGGGCGAAGTTATCTGTCGTCGCTTTGGTGCTTCTATCTTTCTTCCCCGCCCCGGCCCTGTGTCAGGATCATTCGACCAGTACGGGACACGTCGGCGCCTAAAATAACAGGACAAGAATTAGCACTGCATTCGATGCTCCACCGGAGTGCAATGTCGCCTTTCGCAGCTTCCTTTTGCAGTGCTTAAATCCCATGGCTCATGACGTCACTTGCACTCTAGGTGGTGAGGGCGAAGTTATCTGACGCCGCTTTGGTGCTTCTATCTTGCTTCCCCGCTCCGGCCGTGCATCAGGATCATCGGACCAGTACGGGACACGTCGGCGCCTAAAAGTAACAGGACAAGAATTAGCACTGCATTCGATGCTCCACCGGACTGCAGTGTCGCCTTTCGCAGCTTCGTTTTCCAGTGCTTAAATCCCGTGGCTCATGACGTCAGTTGCACTGTAGGCGGTGAGTGCGAAGTTATCTGTCGCCGCTTTGGTGCTTCTATCTTGCTTCCCCGATCCGCCCGTGCATCAGGATCATCGGACCAGTACGGGACACGTCGGCGCCAGAACGTAACAGGACAAGGATTAGCACTGCATTAGATGCTCCACCGGACTGGAGAGTGTCGCTATTCGCAGCCTCTTTTTGTAGTGCTTAAATCCCATGCCTTATGACATCAGTTGCACTGTAGGCGGTGAGGGCGAAGTTATCTGTCGTCGCTTTGGAGCTTCTATCTTGCTTCCCCGCTCCGGCGTGCATCAGGATCATCGGACCAGTACGGGACACGTCGGCACCTAAAAGTAACAGGACAAGAATTTGCACTGCATTCGATGCTCCACCGGACAGCAGAGTGTCGCCTTTTGCAGCTTCCTTTTGTAGTGCTTAAATCTCGTGGACATGACGTCAGTTGTACTGTAGGCGGTGAGGGCGACGTTATCTGTCGCCGCTTTGGTGCTTCTATCTTGCTTCCCCGCTCCGCCCGTGCATCAGGATCATCGGACCAGTACAGGACACGTCGGCGCCTAAATTAACAGGAAAAGAATTAGCACTGCATTCAATGCTCCACCGGACTGCAGTGTCGCCTTTCGCAGCTTCCTTTTCCAGTGCTTAAATCCCGTGGCTCATGACGTCAGTTGCACTCTAGGTGGTGAGGGCGAAGTTATCTGTCGCCGCTTTGGTGCTTCTATCTTGCTTCCCCGCTCCGCCCGTGCATCAGGATCATCGGACCAGTACGGGACACGTCGGCGCCTAAATTACCAGGACAAGGATTAGCACTGCATTAGATGCTCCACCGGACTGGAGAGTGTCGCCTTTCGCAGCCTCTTTTTGTAGTGCTTAAATGCCATGCCTCATGACATCAGTTGCAATGTAGGCGGAGAGGGCGGAGTTATCTGACGTCGCTTTGGTGCTTCTATCTTGCTTCCCTGCTCCGGCCGTGCATCAGGATCATCGGACCAGTACGGGACACGTCGGCGCCTAAAAGTAACAGGACAAAAATTAGCACTGCATTCGATGCTAAACCGGACTGTAGTGTCGCCTTTCGCAGCTTCCTTTTGCAGTGCCTAAACCCCGTGGCTCATGACGTCAGTTGCACTGTAGGCGGTGAGGGCGAAGTTATCTGTCGTCGCTTTGGTGCTTCTATCTTTCTTCCCCGCCCCGGCCCTGTGTCAGGATCATTCGACCAGTACGGGACACGTCGGCGCCTAAAATAACAGGACAAGAATAGCACTGCATTCGATGCTCAACCGGACTGTAGTGTCGCCTTTCGCAGCTTCCTTTTGCTGTGCTTAAATCCCGTGGCTCATGACGTCAGTTGCACTGTAGGCGGTGAGGGCGAAGTTATCTGTCGCCGCTTTGTTGCTTCTATCTTGCTTCCCCGCTCCGCCCGTGCATCAGGATCATCGGACCAGTACGTTACACGTCGGGGCTTAAAAGTGACAGGACAAGAATCAGCACTGCATTCGATGCTCCACCGACTGCAGTTTCGCCTTTCGCAGCTTCCTTTTGTAGTGCCTAATTCTCGTGGCTCATGACGTCAGTTGCAGTGTAGGGGGTGAGCGCGAAGTTATCTGTCGTCGCTTTGGTGCTTCTATCTTGCTTCCCCTCTCCGGCCGTGCATCAGGATCATTAGACCAGTACGGGACCCGTCGGCACCTAAAAGTAACAGGACAAGAATTAGCACTGCATTCGATGCTCCACCGGAGTGCAATGTCGCCTTTCGCAGCTTCCTTTTGCAGTGCTTAAATCCTATGGCTCATGACGTCAGTTGCACTGTAGGCGGTGAGGGCGAAGTTATCTGTCGCCGCTTGGTGCTTCTATCTTGCTTCCCCGCTTCGTCCGTGCATCAGGATCACCGGACCAGTACGGGACACGTCGGCGCCTAAATTAACAGGAAAAGAATTAGCACTGCATTCGATGCTCCACCGGACTGCAGTGTCGCCTTTCGCAGCTTCCTTTTCCAGTGCTTAAATCCTGTGGCTCATGACGTCAGTTGCACTGTAGGCGGTGAGGGCGAAGTTATCTGTCGTCGCTTTGGTACTTCTATCTTTCTTCCCCGCTCCGGCCGTGCATCAGGATCATTCGACCAGTACGGGATACGTCGGCGCCTAAAATAACAGGACAAGAAACAGCACTGCATTCGATGCTCCATCGGGCTGCAGAGTGTCGCCTTTCGCAGCTTCCTTTTGTAGTGCTTAAATCTCGTGCACATGACGTCAGTTGTACTGTAGGCGGTGAGGGCGAAGTTATCTGTCGCCGCTTTGGTGCTTCTATCTAGCTTCCCCGCTCCGGCGTGCATCAGGATCATCGGACCAGTACGGGACACGTCGGCACCTAAAAGTAACAGGAAAAGAATTAGCACTGCATTCGATGCTCTACTGGACTGCAGTGTCGCCTTTCGCAGCTTCCTTTTCCAGTGCTTAAATCCCGTGGCTCATGACGTCAGTTGCACTGTAGGGGGTGAGGGCGAAGTTATCTGTTGTCGCTTTGGTGCTTCTATCTTTCTTCCCCGCTCCGGCCGTGCATCAGGATCATTCGACCAGTACGGTACACGTCGGCGCATAAAATAACAGGACAAGAATAGCACTGCATTCGATGCTCCACCGGACTGTAGTGTCGCCTTGCAGCTTCCTTTTGCAGCGCTTGAATCCCATGGCTCATGACGTCAGTTGCACTCTAGGTGGTGAGGGCGAAGTTATCTGTCGCCGCTTTGGTGCTTCTATCTTGCTTCCCCGCTCCGCCCGTGCATCAGGATCATCGGACCAGTACGGGACACGTCGGCGCCTAAATTAGCAGGAAAAAAATTAGCACTGCATTCGATGCTCCACCGGACTGCAGAGTGTCGCCTTTCGCAGCTTCCTTTTGTAGTGCTTAAATCCCGTGGCTCGTGACGTCGCTTACACTGTAGGCGGTGAGCGCGAAGTTATCTGTCGTCGCTTTGGTGCTTCTATCTTGGTTCCCCGCTCCGGCCGTGCATCAGGATCATTGGACCAGTACGGGAAACGTCGGCGCCTAAAATAACAGGACAAGAATTAGCACTGCATTCGATGCTCCACCGGACTGCAGAGTGTCGCCTTTCTCAGCTTCCTTTTGTAATGCTTAAATCCTGTGCTCATGACGTCAGTTGCACTGTAGGCGGTGAGGGCGAAGTTATCTGTCGCCGCTTTGGTTCTTCTATCTTGCTTCCCCATCCGCCCGTGCATCAGGATCATCGGACCAGTACGGGACACGTCGGCGCCTGAACGTAACAGGACAGAGATTAGCACTGCATTAGATGCTCCACCGGACTGGAGAGTGTCTCCTTTCGCAGCCTCTTTTTGTAGTGCTTAAATGCCATGCCTCATGACATCAGTTGCACTGTAGGCGGTGAGGGCGGAGTTATCTGACGTCGCTTTGGTGCTTCTATCTTGCTTCCCCGCTCCGGCCGTGCATCAGGATCATCGGACCAGTACGGAACACGTCGGCGCCTGAACGTAACAGGACAAGGATTAGCACTGCATTAGATGCTCCACCGGACTATAGTGTCATCTTGCAGCTTCCTTTTGTAGTGCTTAAATCCTGTGCTCATGACGTCAGTTGCACTGTAGGCGGTGAGGGCGAAATTATCTGTCGTCGCATTGGTGCTTCTATCTTGCTTCCCCGCTCCGGCCGTGCATCAGGATCATTGGACCAGTACGGGAAACGTCGGCGCCTAAAATAACAGGACAAGAATTAGCACTGCATTCGATGCTCCACCGGACTGCAGAGTGTCGCCTTTCGCAGCTTCCTTTTGTAGTGCTTATGTCCTGTGCTCATGACGTCAGTTGCACTGTAGGCGGTGAGGGCGAAGTTATCTGTCGCCGTTTTGAAGCTTCTATCTTTCTTCCCCGCTCCGCCCGTGCATCAGGATCATCGGAACAGTACGGGACACTCCGGCGCCTAAACGTAACAGCACAAGAATTAGCACTGCATTCGATGCTCCACCGGACTGCAGTGTCGCCTTTCGCAGCTTCCTTTTGCAGTGCTTAAATCCCGTGGCTCATGACGTCAGTTGCACTGTAGGCGGTGAGGGCGAAGTTATCTGTCGCCGCTTTGGTGCTTCTATCTTGCTTCCCCGATCCTCCCGTGCATCAGGATCATCGGACCAGTACGGGACACTTCGGCGCCTGAACGTAACAGTACAAGGATTAGCACTGCATTAGATGCTCCACCGGACTGGAGAGTGTCGCCTTTCGCAGCCTCTTTTTGTAGTGCTTAAATGCCATGCCTCATGACTTCAGCCGCACTGTAGGCGGTGAGGGCGGAGTTATCTGACGTCGCTTTGGTGCTTCTATCTTGCTTCCCCTCTCCGGCCGTGCATCAGGATCATTAGACCAGTACGGGACCCGTCGGCGCCTAAAAGTAACAGGACAAGAATTAGCACTGCATTCGATGCTCCACCGGAGTGCAATGTCTCCTTTCGCAGCTTCCTTTTGCAGTGCTTAAATCCCATGGCTCATCACGTCAGTTGCACTCTAGGTGTTGAGGGCGAAGTTATCTGTCGCCGCTTTGGTGCTTCTATCTTGCTTCCCCGATCCGCCCGTGCATCAGGATCATCGGACCAGTACGGGACACGTCGGTGCCTGAACGTAACAGGACAAGGATTAGCACTGCATTAGATGCTCCACCGGACTGGAGAGTGTCGCCTTTCGCAGCCTCTTTTTGTAGTGCTTAAATGCCATGCCTCATGACATCAGTTGCAATGTAGGCGGAGAGGGCGTAGTTATCTGACGTCCGTTTGGTGCTTCTATCTTGCTTCCCCGCTCCGGCCGTGCATCAGGATCATCGGACCAGTACGGGACACGTCGGCGCCTAAAAGTAACAGGACAAGAATTAGCACTGCATTCGATGCTCCACCGGAGTGCAATGTCGCCTTTCGCAGCTTCCTTTTGCAGTGGTTAAATCCCATGGCTCATGACGTCAGTTGCACTCTAGGTGGTGAGGGCGAAGTTATCTGTCGCCGCTTTGGTGCTTGTATCTTGCTTCCCCGCTCCGCCCGTGCATCAGGATGATCGGACTTGTACGGGACACGTCGGCGCCTAAATTAACAGGAAAAGAATTAGCACTGCATTCGATGCTCCACCGGACTGCAGTGTTGCCTTTCGCAGCTTCCTTTTGCAGTGCCTAAATCCCGTGGCTCATGACGTCAGTTGCACTGTAGGCGGTGAGGGCGAAGTTATCTGTCGCCGCTTGGTGCTTCTATCTTGCTTCACCGCTTCGTCCGTGCATCAGGATCATCGGACCAGTACGGGACACGTCGGCGCCTAAATTAACAGGAAAAGAATTAGCACTGCATTCGATGCTCCACCGGACTGCAGTGTCGCCTTTCGCAGCTTCCTTTTCCAGTGCTTAAATCCTGTGGCTCATGACGTCAGTTGCACTGTAGGAGGTGAGGGCGAAGTTATCTGTCGTCGCTTTGGTACTTCTATCTTTCTTCCCCGCTCCGGCCGTGCATCAGGATCATTCGACCAGTACGGGATACGTCGGCGCCTAAAATAACAGGACAAGAAACAGCACTGCATTCGATGCTCCATCGGGCTGCAGAGTGTCGCCTTTCGCAGCTTCCTTTTGTAGTGCTTAAATCTCGTGCACATGACGTCAGTTGTACTGTAGGCGGTGAGGGCGAAGTTATCTGTCGCCGCTTTGGTGCTTCTATCTAGCTTCCCCGCTCCGGCGTGCATCAGGATCATCGGACCAGTACGGGACACGTCGGCACCTAAAAGTAACAGGAAAAGAATTAGCACTGCATTCGATGCTCTACCGGACTGCAGTGTCGCCTTTCGCAGCTTCCTTTTCCAGTGCTTAAATCCCGTGGCTCATGACGTCAGTTGCACTGTAGGGGGTGAGGGCGAAGTTATCTGTTGTCGCTTTGGTGCTTCTATCTTTCTTCCCCGCTCCGGCCGTGCATCAGGATCATTCGACCAGTACGGGACACGTCGGCGCATAAAATAACAGGACAAGAATAGCACTGCATTCGATGCTCCACCGGACTGTAGTGTCGCCTTGCAGCTTCCTTTTGCAGCGCTTAAATCCCATGGCTCATGACGTCAGTTGCACTCTAGGTGGTGAGGGCGAAGTTATCTGTCGCCGCTTTGGTGCTTCTATCTTGCTTCCCCGCTCCGCCCGTGCATCAGGATCATCGGACCAGTACGGGACACGTCGGCGCCTAAATTAGCAGGAAAAAAATTAGCACTGCATTCGATGCTCCACCGGACTGCAGAGTGTCGCCTTTCGCAGCTTCCTTTTGTAGTGCTTAAATCCCGTGGCTCGTGACGTCGCTTACACTGTAGGCGGTGAGCGCGAAGTTATCTGTCGTCGCTTTGGTGCTTCTATCTTGGTTCCCCGCTCCGGCCGTGCATCAGGATCATTGGACCAGTACGGGAAACGTCGGCGCCTAAAATAACAGGACAAGAATTAGCACTGCATTCGATGCTCCACCGGACTGCAGAGTGTCGCCTTTCGCAGCTTCCTTTTGTAATGCTTAAATCCTGTGCTCATGACGTCAGTTGCACTGAAGGCGGTGAGGGCGAAGTTATCTGTCGCCGCTTTGGTTCTTCTATCTTGCTTCCCCATCCGCCCGTGCATCAGGATCATCGGACCAGTACGGGACACGTCGGCGCCTGAACGTAACAGGACAGAGATTAGCACTGCATTAGATGCTCCACCGGACTGGAGAGTGTCTCCTTTCGCAGCCTCTTTTTGTAGTGCTTAAATGCCATGCCTCATGACATCAGTTGCACTGTAGGCGGTGAGGGCGGAGTTATCTGACGTCGCTTTGGTGCTTCTATCTTGCTTCCCCGCTCCGGCCGTGCATCAGGATCATCGGACCAGTACGGAACACGTCGGCGCCTGAACGTAACAGGACAAGGATTAGCACTGCATTAGATGCTCCACCGGACTAGAGAGTGTCGCCTTTCGCAGCCTCTTTTTGTAGTGCTTAAATGCCATGCCTCATGACATCAGTTGCAATGTAGGCGGAGAGGGCGGTGTTAGCTGACGTCGCTTTGGTGCTTCTATCTTGCTTCCTCGCTCCGGCCGTGCATCAGGATCATTCGACCAGTACGGTACACGTCGGCGCCTAAAATAACAGGACTAGAATAGCACTGCATTCGATGCTCCACCGGACTATAGTGTCATCTTGCAGCTTCCTTTTGCAGTGCTTTAATCCCATGGCTCATGACGTCAGTTGCAATCTAGGTGGTGAGGGCGAAGTTATCTGTCGCCGCTTTGGTGCTTCTATCTTGCTTCCCTGCCCCGCCCGTGCATCAGGATCATCGGACCAGTACGGAACACGTCGGCGCCTGAACGTAACAGTACAAGGATTAGCACTGCATTAGATGCTCCACCGGACTGGAGAGTGTCGCCTTTCGCAGCCTCTTTTTGTAGTGCTTAAATGCCATGCCTCATGACTTCAGCCGCACTGTAGGCGGTGAGGGCGGAGTTATCTGACGTCGCTTTGGTGCTTCTATCTTGCTTCCCCTCTCCGGCCGTGCATCAGGATCATTAGACCAGTACGGGACCCGTCGGCGCCTAAAAGTAACAGGACAAGAATTAGCACTGCATTCGATGCTCCACCGGAGTGCAATGTCTCCTTTCGCAGCTTCCTTTTGCAGTGCTTAAATCCCATGGCTCATCACGTCAGTTGCACTCTAGGTGTTGAGGGCGAAGTTATCTGTCGCCGCTTTGGTGCTTCTATCTTGCTTCCCCGATCCGCCCGTGCATCAGGATCATCGGACCAGTACGGGACACGTCGGTGCCTGAACGTAACAGGACAAGGATTAGCACTGCATTAGATGCTCCACCGGACTTGAGAGTGTCGCCTTTCGCAGCCTCTTTTTGTAGTGCTTAAATGCCATGCCTCATGACATCAGTTGCAATGTAGGCGGAGAGGGCGTAGTTATCTGACGTCGCTTTGGTGCTTCTATCTTGCTTCCCCGATCCGGCCGTGCATCAGGATCATCGGACCAGTACGGGACACGTCGGCGCCTAAAATTAACTGGACAAGAATTAGCACTGCATTCGATGCTCCACCGGAGTGCAATGTCGCCTTTCGCAGCTTCCTTTTGCAGTGGTTAAATCCCATGGCTCATGACGTCAGTTGCACTCTAGGTGGTGAGGGCGAAGTTATCTGTCGCCGCTTTGGTGCTTGTATCTTGCTTCCCCGCTCCGCCCGTGCATCAGGATGATCGGACTTGTACGGGACACGTCGGCGCCTAAATTAACAGGAAAAGAATTAGCACTGCATTCGATGCTCCACCGGACTGCAGTGTTGCCTTTCGCAGCTTCCTTTTGCAGTGCTTAAATCCCGTGGCTCATGACGTCAGTTGCACTGTAGGCGGTGAGGGCGAAGTTATCTGTCGTCGCTTTGGTGCTTCTATCTTTCTTCCCCGCTCTGGCCGTGCATCAGGATCATTCGACCAGTACGGGACACGTCGGCGCCTAAAATAACAGGACAAGGATAGCACTGCATTCGATGCTCAACCGGACTGTAGTGTCGCCTTTCGCAGCTTCCTTTTGCTGTGCTTAAATCCCGTGGTTCATGACGTGAGTTGCACTGTAGGCGGTGAGGGCGATGTTATCTGTCGTCGCTTTGGTGCTTCGATCTTGCTTCCCCGCTCCGGCCGTGCATCAGGATCGTCGGACCAGTACGGGACACGTCGGCGTCTAAAACAACAGGACAAGCAATAGCACTGCATTATATGCTCCACCGGACTGCAGAGTGTCGCCTTTCGCAGCCTCTTTTTGTAGTGCCTAAATTCCATGCCTCATGACATCAGTTGCACTGTAGGCGGTAAGGGCGGAGTTATGTGACGTCACTTTGGTGCTTCTATCTTGCTTCCCCTCCCCGGCCGTGCATCAGGATCATCGGACCTGTACGGCACACGTCGGCACCTAAATGTAACAGGACAAGAATTAGCACTGCATTCGATGCTCCACCGGACTGCAGAGTGTCGCCTTTCGCAGCTTCCTTTTGTAGTGCTTAAATCCTGTGCTCATGACGTCAGTTGCACTGTAGGCGGTGAGGGCGAAGTTATCTGTCGCCGCTTAGGTGCTTCTATCTTGCTTCCCCGCTCCGCCCGTGCATCAGGATCATCGGAACAGTACGGGACACTTCGGCGCCTAAACGTAACAGGACAAGAATTAGCACTGCATTCGATGCTCCACCGGACTGCAGTGTCGCCTTTCGCAGCTTCCTTTTGCAGTGCTTAATTCCCGTGGCTCATGATGTCAGTTGCACTGTAGGCGGTGAGGGCGAAATTATCTGTCGTCGCTTTGGTGCTTCTATTTTGCTTCCCCGCTCCGGCCGTGCATCAGGATCATCGGACCAGTACGGGACACTTCGGCACCTAAAAGTAACAGGACAAGAATTAGCACTGCATTCGAAGCTCCACCGGACTGCAGAGTGTCGCCTTTCGCAGCTTCCTTTTGCAGCGCTTAAATCCCGTGGCTCATGACGTCAGTTGCACTGTAGGTGGTGAGGGCGAAGTTATCTGTCGTCGCTTTGGTGCTTCTATCTTTCTTCCCCGCTCCGGCCGTGCATCAGGATCATTCGACCAGTACGGGACACGTCGGCGCCTAAAATAACAGGACAAGAAATAGCACTGCATTCGATGCTCCATCGGGCTGCAGAGTGTCGCCTTTCGCAGCCTCTTTTTGTAGTGCTTAAATCCCATGCCTTATGACATCAGTTGCACTGTAGGCGGTGAGGGCGAAGTTATCTGTCGTCGCTTTGGAGCTTCTATCTTGCTTCCCCGCTCCGGCGTGCATCAGGATCATCGGAACAGTACGGGACACGTCGGCACCTAAAAGTAACAGGACAAGAATTTGCACTGCATTCGATGCTCCACCGGACAGCAGAGTGTCGCCTTTTGCAGCTTCCTTTTGTAGTGCTTAAATCTCGTGGACATGACGTCAGTTGCACTGTAGGCGGTGAGGGCGACGTTATCTGTCGCCGCTTTGGTGCTTCTATCTTGCTTCCCCGCTCCGCCCGTGCATCAGGATCATCGGACCAGTACAGGACACGTCGGCGCCTAAATTAACAGGAAAAGAATTAGCACTGCATTCAATGCTCCACCGGACTGCAGTGTCGCCTTTCGCAGCTTCCTTTTCCAGTGCTTAAATCCCGTGGCTCATGGCGTCAGTTGCACTCTAGGTGGTGAGGGCGAAGTTATCTGTCGCCGCTTTGGTGCTTCTATCTTGCTTCCCCGCTCCGCCCGTGCATCAGGATCATCGGACCAGTACGGGACACGTCGGCGCCTGAACGTAACAGGACAAGTATTAGCACTGCATTAGATGCTCCACCGGACTGGAGAGTGTATCCTTTCGCAGCCTCTTTTTGTAGTGCTTAAATGCCATGCCTCATGACATCAGTTGCACTGTAGGCGGTGAGGGCGAAGTTATCTGACGCCGCTTTGGTGCTTCTATCTTGCTTCCCCGCTCCGGCCGTGCATCAGGATCATCGGACCAGTACGGGACACGTCGGCGCCTAAAAGTAACAGGACAAGAATTAGCACTGCATTCGATGCTCCACCGGACTGCAGTGTCGCCTTTCGCAGCTTCGTTTTCCAGTGCTTAAATCCCGTGGCTCATGACGTCAGTTGCACTGTAGGCGGTGAGGGCGAAGTTATCTGTCGCCGCTTTGGTGCTTCTATCTTGCTTCCCCGATCCGCCCGTGCATCAGGATCATCGGACCAGTACGGGACACGTCGGCGCCTGAACGTAACAGGACAAGGATTAGCACTGCATTAGATGCTCCACCGGACTGGAGAGTGTCGCTATTCGCAGCCTCTTTTTGTAGTGCTTAAATTCCATGCCTTATGACATCAGTTGCACTGTAGGCGGTGAGGGCGAAGTTATCTGTCGTCGCTTTGGAGCTTCTATCTTGCTTCCCCGCTCCGGCGTGCATCAGGATCATCGGACCAGTACGGGACACGTCGGCACCTAAAAGTAACAGGACAAGAATTTGCACTGCATTCGATGCTCCACCGGACAGCAGAGTGTCGCCTTTTGCAGCTTCCTTTTGTAGTGCTTAAATCTCGTGGACATGACGTCAGTTGTACTGTAGGCGGTGAGGGCGACGTTATCTGTCGCCGCTTTGGTGCTTCTATCTTGCTTCCCCGATCCGCCCGTGCATCAGGATCATCGGACCAGTACAGGACACGTCGGCGCCTAAATTAACAGGAAAAGAATTAGCACTGCATTCAATGCTCCACCGGACTGCAGTGTCGCCTTTCGCAGCTTCCTTTTCCAGTGCTTAAATCCCGTGGCTCATGACGTCAGTTGCACTCTAGGTGGTGAGGGCGAAGTTATCTGTCACCGCTTTGGTGCTTCTATCTTGCTTCCCCGCTCCGCCCGTGCATCAGGATCATCGGACCAGTACGGGACACGTCGGCGCCTAAATTAACAGGACAAGGATTAGCACTGCATTAGATGCTCCACCTTACTGGAGAGTGTCGCCTTTCGCAGCCTCTTTTTGTAGTGCTTAAATGCCATGCCTCATGACATCAGTTGCAATGTAGGCGGAAAGGGCGGAGTTATCTGACGTCGCTTTGGTGCTTCTATCTTGCTTCCCTGCTCCGGCCGTGCATCAGGATCATCGGACCAGTACGGGACACGTCGGCGCCTAAAAGTAACAGGACAAAAACTAGCACTGCATTCGATGCTCAACCGGACTGTAGTGTCGCCTTTCGCAGCTTCCTTTTGCAGTGCCTAAATCCCGTGGCTCATGACGTCAGTTGCACTGTAGGCGGTGAGGGCGAAGTTATCTGTCGTCGCTTTGGTGCTTCTATCTTTCTTCCCCGCCCCGGCCCTGTGTCAGGATCATTCGACCAGTACGGGACACGTCGGCGCCTAAAATAACAGGACAAGAATAGCACTGCATTCGATGCTCAACCGGACTGTAGTGTCGCCTTTCGCAGCTTCCTTTTGCTGTGCTTAAATCCCGTGGCTCATGACGTCAGTTGCACTGTAGGCGGTGAGGGCGAAGTTATCTGTCGCCGCTTTGTTGCTTCTATCTTGCTTCCCCGCTCCGCCCGTGCATCAGGATCATCGGACCAGTACGTTACACGTCGGGGCTTAAAAGTGACAGGACAAGAATTAGCACTGCATTCGATGCTCCACCGACTGCAGTTTCGCCTTTCGCAGCTTCCTTTTGTAGTGCCTAATTCTCGTGGCTCATGACGTCAGTTGCAGTGTAGGGGGTGAGCGCGAAGTTATCTGTCGTCGCTTTGGTGCTTCTATCTTGCTTCCCCTCTCCGGCCGTGCATCAGGATCATTATACCAGTACGGGACCCGTCGGCGCCTAAAAGTAACAGGACAAGAATTAACACTGCATTCGATGCTCCACCGGAGTGCAATGTCTCCTTTCGCAGCTTCCTTTTGCAGTGCCTAAATCCCATGGCTCATGACGTCAGTTGCACTCTAGGTGTTGAGGGCGAAGTTATCTGTCGCCGCTTTGGTGCTTCTATCTTGCTTCCCCGATCCGCCCGTGCATCAGGATCATCGCACCAGTACGGGACACGTCGGCGCCTGAACGTAACAGGACAGAGATTAGCACTGCATTAGATGCTCCACCGGACTGGAGAGTGTCGCCTTTCGCAGCCTCTTTTTGTAGTGCTTAAATGCCATGCCTCATGACTTCAGTTTCACTGTAGGCGGTGAGGGCGGAGTTATCTGACGTCGCTTTGGTGCTTCTATCTTGCTTCCCCGCTTCGTCCGTGCGTCAGGATCATCGGACCAGTACGGGACACGTCGGCGCCTAAATTAACAGGAAAAGAATTAGCACTGCATTCGATGCTCCACCGGACTGCAGAGTGTCGCCTTTCGCAGCTTCCTTTTGTAGTGCTTAAATCCCGTGGCTCGTGACGTCGCTTACACTGTAGGCGGTGAGCGCGAAGTTATCTGTCGTCGCTTTGGTGCTTCTATCTTGGTTCCCCGCTCCGGCCGTGCATCAGGATCATTGGACCAGTACGGGAAACGTCGGCGCCTAAAATAACAGGACAAGAATTAGCACTGCATTCGATGCTCCACCGGACTGCAGAGTGTCGCCTTTCTCAGCTTCCTTTTGTAATGCTTAAATCCTGTGCTCATGACGTCAGTTGCACTGTAGGCGGTGAGGGCGAAGTTATCTGTCGCCGCTTTGGTTCTTCTATCTTGCTTCCCCATCCGCCCGTGCATCAGGATCATCGGACCAGTACGGGACACGTCGGCGCCTGAACGTAACAGGACAGAGATTAGCACTGCATTAGATGCTCCACCGGACTGGAGAGTGTCTCCTTTCGCACACCTCTTTTTGTAGTGCTTAAATGCCATGCCTCATGACATCAGTTGCACTGTAGGCGGTGAGGGCGGAGTTATCTGACGTCGCTTTGGTGCTTCTATCTTGCTTCCCCGCTCCGGCCGTGCATCAGGATCATCGGACCAGTACGGAACACGTCGGCGCCTGAACGTAACAGGACAAGGATTAGCACTGCATTAGATGCTCCACCGGACTAGAGAGTGTCGCCTTTCGCAGCCTCTTTTTGTAGTGCTTAAATGCCATGCCTCATGACATCAGTTGCAATGTAGGCGGAGAGGGCGGTGTTATCTGACGTCGCTTTGGTGCTTCTATCTTGCTTCCTCGCTCCGGCCGTGCATCAGGATCATTCGACCAGTACGGTACACGTCGGCGCCTAAAATAACAGGACTAGAATAGCACTGCATTCGATGCTCCACCGGACTATAGTGTCATCTTGCAGCTTCCTTTTGCAGTGCTTTAATCCCATGGCTCATGACGTCAGTTGCAATCTAGGTGGTGAAGGCGAAGTTATCTGTCGCCGTTTTGAAGCTTCTATCTTTCTTCCCCGCTCCGCCCGTGCATCAGGATCATCGGAACAGTACGGGACACTCCGGCGCCTAAACGTAACAGCACAAGAATTAGCACTGCATTCGATGCTCCACCGGACTGCAGTGTCGCCTTTCGCAGCTTCCTTTTGCAGTGCTTAAATCCCGTGGCTCATGACGTCAGTTGCACTGTAGGCGGTGAGGGCGAAGTTATCTGTCGCCGCTTTGGTGCTTCTATCTTGCTTCCCCGATCCTCCCGTGCATCAGGATCATCGGACCAGTACGGGACACTTCGGCGCCTGAACGTAACAGTACAAGGATTAGCACTGCATTAGATGCTCCACCGGACTGGAGAGTGTCGCCTTTCGCAGCCTCTTTTTGTAGTGCTTAAATGCCATGCCTCATGACTTCAGCCGCACTGTAGGCGGTGAGGGCGGAGTTATCTGACGTCGCTTTGGTGCTTCTATCTTGCTTCCCCTCTCCGGCCGTGCATCAGGATCATTAGACCAGTACGGGACCCGTCGGCGCCTAAAAGTACCAGGACAAGAATTAGCACTGCATTCGATGCTCCACCGGAGTGCAATGTCTCCTTTCGCAGCTTCCTTTTGCAGTGCTTAAATCCCATGGCTCATCACGTCAGTTGCACTCTAGGTGTTGAGGGCGAAGTTATCTGTCGCCGCTTTGGTGCTTCTATCTTGCTTCCCCGATCCGCCCGTGCATCAGGATCATCGGACCAGTACGGGACACGTCGGTGCCTGAACGTAACAGGACAAGGATTAGCACTGCATTAGATGCTCCACCGGACTGGAGAGTGTCGCCTTTCGCAGCCTCTTTTTGTAGTGCTTAAATGCCATGCCTCATGACATCAGTTGCAATGTAGGCGGAGAGGGCGTAGTTATCTGACGTCGCTTTGGTGCTTCTATCTTGCTTCCCCGCTCCGGCCGTGCATCAGGATCATCGGACCAGTACGGGACACGTCGGCGCCTAAAAGTAACAGGACAAGAATTAGCACTGCATTCGATGCTCCACCGGAGTGCAATGTCGCCTTTCGCAGCTTCCTTTTGCAGTGGTTAAATCCCATGGCTCATGACGTCAGTTGCACTCTAGGTGGTGAGGGCGAAGTTATCTGTCGCCGCTTTGGTGCTTGTATCTTGCTTCCCCGCTCCGCCCGTGCATCAGGATGATCGGACTTGTACGGGACACGTCGGCGCCTAAATTAACAGGAAAAGAATTAGCACTGCATTCGATGCTCCACCGGACTGCAGTGTTGCCTTTCGCAGCTTCCTTTTGCAGTGCCTAAATCCCGTGGCTCATGACGTCAGTTGCACTGTAGGCGGTGAGGGCGAAGTTATCTGTCGCCGCTTGGTGCTTCTATCGTGCTTCCCCGCTTCGTCCGTGCATCAGGATCATCGGACCAGTACGGGACACGTCGGCGCCTAAATTAACAGGAAAAGAATTAGCACTGCATTCGATGCTCCACCGGACTGCAGTGTCGCCTTTCGCAGCTTCCTTTTCCAGTGCCTAAATCCTGTGGCTCATGACGTCAGTTGCACTGTAGGCGTTGAGGGCGAAGTTATCTGTCGTCGCTTTGGTACTTCTATCTTTCTTCCCCGCTCCGGCCGTGCATCAGGATCATTCGACCAGTACGGGATACGTCGGCGCCTAAAATAACAGGACAAGAAACAGCACTGCATTCGATGCTCCATCGGGCTGCAGAGTGTCGCCTTTCGCAGCTTCCTTTTGTAGTGCTTAAATCTCGTGCACATGACGTCAGTTGTACTGTAGGCGGTGAGGGCGAAGTTATCTGTCGCCGCTTTGGTGCTTCTATCTAGCTTCCCCGCTCCGGCGTGCATCAGGATCATCGGACCAGTACGGGACACGTCGGCACCTAAAAGTAACAGGAAAAGAATTAGCACTGCATTCGATGCTCTACCGGACTGCAGTGTCGCCTTTCGCAGCTTCCTTTTCCAGTGCTTAAATCCCGTGGCTCATGACGTCAGTTGCACTGTAGGGGGTGAGGGCGAAGTTATCTGTTGTCGCTTTGGTGCTTCTATCTTTCTTCCCCGCTCCGGCCGTGCATCAGGATCATTCGACCAGTACGGGACACGTCGGCGCATAAAATAACAGGACAAGAATAGCACTGCATTCGATGCTCCACCGGACTGTAGTGTCGCCTTGCAGCTTCCTTTTGCAGCGCCTAAATCCCATGGCTCATGACGTCAGTTGCACTCTAGGTGGTGAGGGCGAAGTTATCTGTCGCCGCTTTGGTGCTTCTATCTTGCTTCCCCGCTCCGCCCGTGCATCAGGATCATCGGACCAGTACGGGACACGTCGGCGCCTAAATTAGCAGGAAAAAAATTAGCACTGCATTCGATGCTCCACCGGACTGCAGAGTGTCGCCTTTCGCAGCTTCCTTTTGTAGTGCCTAAATCCCGTGGCTCGTGACGTCGCTTACACTGTAGGCGGTGAGCGCGAAGTTATCTGTCGTCGCTTTGGTGCTTCTATCTTGGTTCCCCGCTCCGGCCGTGCATCAGGATTATTAGACCAGTACGGGAAACGTCGGCGCCTAAAATAACAGGACAAGAATTAGCACTGCATTCGATGCTCCACCGGACTGCAGAGTGTCGCCTTTCGCAGCTTCCTTTTGTAATGCTTAAATCCTGTGCTCATGACGTCAGTTGCACTGTAGGCGGTGAGGGCGAAGTTATCTGTCGCCGCTTTGGTTCTTCTATCTTGCTTCCCCATCCGCCCGTGCATCAGGATCATCGGACCAGTACGGGACACGTCGGCGCCTGAACGTAACAGGACAGAGATTAGCACTGCATTAGATGCTCCACCGGACTGGAGAGTGTCTCCTTTCGCAGCCTCTTTCTGTAGTGCTTAAATGCCATGCCTCATGACATCAGTTGCACTGTAGGCGGTGAGGGCGGAGTTATCTGACGTCGCTTTGGTGCTTCTATCTTGCTTCCCCGCTCCGGCCGTGCATCAGGATCATCGGACCAGTACGGAACACGTCGGCGCCTGAACGTAACAGGACAAGGATTAGCACTGCATTAGATGCTCCACCGGACTAGAGAGTGTCGCCTTTCGCAGCCTCTTTTTGTAGTGCTTAAATGCCATGCCTCATGACATCAGTTGCAATGTAGGCGGAGAGGGCGGTGTTATCTGACGTCGCTTTGGTGCTTCTATCTTGCTTCCTCGCTCCGGCCGTGCATCAGGATCATTCGACCAGTACGGTACACGTCGGCGCCTAAAATAACAGGACTAGAATAGCACTGCATTCGATGCTCCACCGGACTATAGTGTCATCTTGCAGCTTCCTTTTGCAGTGCTTTAATCCCATGGCTCATGACGTCAGCTGCAATCTAGGTGGTGAGGGCGAAGTTATCTGTCGCCGCTTTGGTGCTTCTATCTTGCTTCCCTGCCCCGCCCGTGCATCAGGATCATCGGACCAGTACGGGACACGTCGGCGCCTAAATTAAGAGGAAAAGAATTAGCACTGCATTCGATGCTCCACCGGACTATAGTGTCATCTTGCAGCTTCCTTTTGTAGTGCTTAAATCCCGTGGCTCATGATGTCAGTTGCACTGTAGGCGGTGAGGGCGAAATTATCTGTCGTCGCATTGGTGCTTCTATCTTGCTTCCCCGCTCCGGCCGTGCATCAGGATCATTGGACCAGTACGGGAAACGTCGGCGCCTAAAATAACAGGACAAGAATTAGCACTGCATTCGATGCTCCACCGGACTGCAGAGTGTCGCCTTTCGCAGCTTCCTTTTGTAGTGCTTAAGTCCTGTGCTCATGACGTCAGTTGCACTGTAGGCGGTGAGGGCGAAGTTATCTGTCGCCGTTTTGAAGCTTCTATCTTTCTTCCCCGCTCCGCCCGTGCATCAGGATCATCGGAACAGTACGGGACACTCCGGCGCCTAAACGTAACAGCACAAGAATTAGCACTGCATTCGATGCTCCACCGGACTGCAGTGTCGCCTTTCGCAGCTTCCTTTTGCAGTGCTTAAATGCCATGCCTCATGACATCAGTTGCAATGTAGGCGGAGAGGGCGTAGTTATCTGACGTCGCTTTGGTGCTTCTATCTTGCTTCCCCGCTCCGGCCGTGCATCAGGATAATCGGACCAGTACGGGACACGTCGGCGCCTAAAAGTAACAGGACAAGAATTAGCACTGCATTCGATGCTCCACTGGAGTGCAATGTCGCCTTTCGCAGCTTCCTTTTGCAGTGGTTAAATCCCATGGCTCATGACGTCAGTTGCACTCTAGGTGGTGAGGGCGAAGTTATCTGTCGCCGCTTTGGTGCTTGTATCTCGCTTCCCCGCTCCGCCCGTGCATCAGGATGATCGGACTTGTACGGGACACGTCGGCGCCTAAATTAACAGGAAAAGAATTAGCACTGCATTCGATGCTCCACCGGACTGCAGTGTTGCCTTTCGCAGCTTCCTTTTGCAGTGCTTAAATCCCGTGGCTCATGACGTCAGTTGCACTGTAGGCGGTGAGGGCGAAGTTATCTGTCGTCGCTTTGGTGCTTCTATCTTTCTTCCCCGCTCTGGCCGTGCATCAGGATCATTCGACCAGTACGGGACACGTCGGCGCCTAAAATAACAGGACAAGGATAGCACTGCATTCGATGCTCAACCGGACTGTAGTGTCGCCTTTCGCAGCTTCCTTTTGCTGTGCTTAAATCCCGTGGTTCATGACGTGAGTTGCACTGTAGGCGGTGAGGGCGATGTTATCTGTCGTCGCTTTGGTGCTTTGATCTTGCTTCCCCGCTCCGGCCGTGCATCAGGATCGTCGGACCAGTACGGGACACGTCGGCGTCTAAAACAACAGGACAAGGAATAGCACTGCATTATATGCTCCACCGGACTGCAGAGTGTCGCCTTTCGCAGCCTCTTTTTGTAGTGCCTAAATTCCATGCCTCATGACATCAGTTGCACTGTAGGCGGTAAGGGCGGAGTTATGTGACGTCACTTTGGTGCTTCTATCTTGCTTCCCCTCCCCGGCCGTGCATCAGGATCATCGGACCTGTACGGCACACGTCGGCACCTAAATGTAACAGGACAAGAATTAGCACTGCATTCGATGCTCCACCGGACTGCAGAGTGTCGCCTTTCGCAGCTTCCTTTTGTAGTGCTTAATTCCCGTGGCTCATGATGTCAGTTGCACTGTAGGCGGTGAGGGCGAAGTTATCTGTCGCCGCTTTGGTGCTTCTATCTTGCTTCCCCGCTCCGCCCGTGCATCAGGATCATCGGAACAGTACGGGACACTTCGGCGCCTAAACGTAACAGGACAAGAATTAGCACTGCATTCGATGCTCCACCGGACTGCAGTGTCGCCTTTCGCAGCTTCCTTTTGCAGTGCTTAATTCCCGTGGCTCATGATGTCAGTTGCACTGTAGGCGGTGAGTGCGAAATTATCTGTCGTCGCTTTGGTGCTTCTATTTTGCTTCCCCGCTCCGGCCGTGCATCAGGATCATCGGACCAGTACGGGACACTTCGGCACCTAAAAGTAACAGGACAAGAATTAGCACTGCATTCGAAGCTCCACCGGACTGCAGAGTGTCGCCTTTCGCAGCTTCCTTTTGCAGCGCTTAAATCCCGTGGCTCATGACATCAGTTCCTCTGTAGGAGGTGAGGGCGAAGTCATCTGTCGTCGCTTTGGGGCTTCTATCTTGCTTCCCCGCTCCGGCCGTGCATCAGGATCATCGGACCAGTACGGGACACGTCGGCGCATAAAAGTAACAGGACCAGAATTAGCAAGCACTGCGTTCGATGCTCCACCGGACTGCAGTGTCGCCTTTTGCAGCTTCCTTTTGCAGTGCATAAATCCCGTGGCTCATGACGTCAGTTGCACTGTAGGCGGTGAGGGCGAAGTTATCTGTCGCCGCTTTGGTGCTTCTATCTTGTTTCCCCGCTCCGCCCGTGCATCAGGATCATCGGACCGGTAGGGGACACGTCGGCGCCTAAAAGTAACAGGACAAGAATTAGCACTGCATTCGATGCTCCACCGGACTGCAGTGTCGCCTTTCGCAGCTTCCTTTTGCAGTGCTTAAATCCTGTGGCTCATGACGTTAGTTGCCCTGTAGGCGGTGAGGGGTAAGTTATCTGTCGTCGCTTTGGTGCTTCTATCTTGCTTTCCCGCTCCGCCCCTGCATCCGAATCATCGGACCAGTACGGGACACGTCGGCGCCTAAACGGAACAGGACAAGAATTAGCACTGCATTCGATGCTCCACCGGACTGGAGTGTCTCCTTTCGCAGCTTCCTTTTGCAGAGCTTAATTCCCGTGGCTCATGACGTCAGTTGCACTGTAGGCGGTGAGGGCTATGTTATCTGTCGCCGCTTTGGTGCTTCCATCTTGTTTCTCCGCTCTGCCCGTGCATCAGGATCGTCGGACCAGTACGGGACACGTCGACGCCTAAAATTAACAGGACAAGAATTACCACTGCATTCGAAGCTCCACCGGACTGCAGTGTCGCCTTTCGCAGCTTCATTTTGCAGTGCTTAAATCCCGTGGCTCATGAAGTCACTTGCAATGTAGGCGGTGAGGGCGAAGTTATTTGTCGTCGCTTTCTTGCTTCTAGCTTCCCCGCTCCGACCGTGCATCAGAATCAACGGACCAGTACGGGACACGTCTGCACCGAAATGTAACAGGACGAGAATTAGAACTGCATTGGATGCTCCACTGGACTGCAGAGTGGCACCTTTCGCAGCTTCCTTTTGTAGTGCTTAAATCCCGTGGCTCATGACGTCAGTTGCACTGTAGGCGGTGAGGGCAAAGTTATCTGTCGCCGCTTTGGTGCTTCTATCTTGCTTCCCTTTCCGCCCGTGCATCAGGATCATCGGTCCAGCATGGGACACGTCGGCGCCTAAAAGTAACAGGACCAGAATTAGCACTGCATTCGATGCTCCACCGGACTGCAGTGTCGCCTTTCGCAGCTCCCTTTTGCAGTGCTTAAAGCCTGTGGCTCATTTACGTCAGTTGCACTGTAGGCGGTGAGGGCGAAGTTATCTGTCGTCGCTTTGGTGCTTCTATCTTGCGTCCCCGCTCCGCCCGTGCATCAGGATCATCGGACCAGTGCGGGACACGTCGGCGCCTAAAAGTAACAGGACAAGAATTAGCACTGCATTCGATGCTCCACCGGACTGCAGTGTCGCCTTTCGCAGCTTCCATTTGCAGTGCTTAAATTCCGTGGCTCATGACGTCCGTTGCACTGTATGCGGTGAGGGCGAAGTTATTTGTCGTCGCTTTAGTGCTTCTATCTTGCTTTCCCGCTCCGGCCGTGCATCAGGATCATCGGACCAGTACGGGACACGTCGGCGCATAAAACTAACAAGACAAGAATTTGCAAGCACTGCATTCGATGCTCCACCGGACTGCAGTGTCGCCTTTTGCAGCTTCATTTTGCAGTGCTTAAATCCCGTGGCTCATGTTGTCAGTTGCACTGTAGGCGGTGAGGGCTAAGTTATCTGTCGCCGCTTTGGTGCTTCTATCTTGTTTCCCGGCTCCGCCCGTGCATCAGGATCATCGGACCAGTACGGGACACCTCTACGCCTAAAATTAACAGGACAAGAATTAGCACTGCATTCGATGCTCCATCGTTCCGCAGTGTCGATATTCGCAGCTTCCTTTTGCAGTGCTTAAATCACGTGGCTCATGACGTCAGTTGCACTCTAGGCGGTGAGAGCGAAGTTATCTGTCGTCGCTTTGGTGCTTCTATCTTGCTTCCCCGCTCCGGCCGTGCATCAGGATCATCGGACCAGTACGGGACACGTCGGCGCCTAAAAGTAACAGGAAAAGAATTAGCACTGCATTCGATGCTCCACCGGACTGCAGTGTCGCCGTTCGCAGCTTCCTTTCGCAGTGCTTAAATCCCGTGGCACATGACGTCAGTTGCACTGTAGGCGGTGAGGGCGAAGTTATCTGTCGTCGCTTTAGTGCTTCTATCTTGCTTCCCCGCTCCGGGCGTGCATCAGGATCATTGGACCAGTACGGGATACGTCGGCGCCTAAAATAACAGGACAAGAATTACCACTGCATTCGATGCTCCACCGGACTGCACAGTGTCGCCTTTCGCAGCCTCTATTTGTAGCGCTTAAATCCTGTGCCTCATTACATCAGTTGCACTGTAGGCGGTGTTGGCGAAGTTATCTGTCGTCGCTTTGGTGCTTCTATCTTGCTTCCCAGCTCCGGCCGTGCATCAGGATCATCGGACCAGTACGGGACACGTCAGCGCATAAAAGTAACAATACAAGAATTAGCAAGCACTCCATTCAATGCTCCACCGGACTGCAGTGTCGCCTTTCGCAGCTTCCTTTTGCAGTGCTTAAATCCCGTGGCTCATGACGTCAGTTGCACTGTAGGCGGTGAGGGCGAAGTTATCTGTCGCCGCTTTGGTGCTTCTTTCTTGTTTCCCCGCTCCGGCCGTGCATCAGGATCATCGGACCAGTACGGGACACGTCGGCGCCTAAAAGTAACAGGAAAAGAATTAGCACTGCATTCGATGCTCCACCGGACTGCAGTGTCGCCGTTCGCAGCTTCCTTTCGCAGTGCTTAAATCCCGTGGCACATGACGTCAGTTGCACTGTAGGCGGTGAGGGCGAAGTTATCTGTCGTCGCTTTTGTGCTTCTATCTTGCTTCCCCGCTCCGGGCGTGCATCAGGATCATTGGACCAGTACGGGATACGTCGGCGCCTAAAATAACAGGACAAGAATTACCACTGCATTCGATGCTCCACCGGACTGCACAGTGTCGCCTTTCGCAGCCTCTATTTGTAGCGCTTAAATCCTGTGCCTCATTACATCAGTTGCACTGTAGGCGGTGTTGGCGAAGTTATCTGTCGTCGCTTTGGTGCTTCTATCTTGCTTCCCAGCTCCGGCCGTGCATCAGGATCATCGGACCAGTACGGGACACGTCAGCGCATAAAAGTAACAATACAAGAATTAGCAAGCACTCCATTCAATGCTCCACCGGACTGCAGTGTCGCCTTTTGCAGCTTCCTTTTGCAGTGCTTAAATCCCGTGGCTCATGACGTCAGTTGCACTGTAGGCGGTGAGGGCGAAGTTATCTGTCGCCGCTTTGGTGCTTCTTTCTTGTTTCCCCGCTCCGCCCGTGCATCAGGATCATCGGACCAGTACGGGACACATCGGCGCCTAAAATAACAGGACAAGGATTAGCACTGCATTAGATGCTCCACCGGAGTGCAGAGTGTCGCCTTTCGCAGACTCTTTTTGTAGTGTTAAATCACATGCCTCATGACATCAGTTGCACTGTACGCGGTGAGGGCGGAGTTATCTGACATCGCTTTGGTGCTTCTATCTTCCCCGCTCCAGCCGTGCATCAGGATCATCGAAACAGTACGGGACACGTCGGCACCTAAAAGTAACAGGACAAGAATTAGCACTGCATTCGATGCTCCACCGGACTGCAGTGTCGCCTTTCGCAGCATCCTTTTGCAGTGCTTAAATCCCGTGGCTCATGACGTCAGTTGCACTGTAGGTGGTGAGGGCGAAGTTATCTCTCGTCGCTTTGGTGCTTCTATCTTGCTTCCTCGCTCCGGCCGTGCATCAGGATCATCGGACCAGTACGGGACACGTCGGCGCCTAAAAGTAACAGGACAAGAATTAGCACTGCATTCGATGCTCCACCGGACGGCAGTGTCGCCTTTCGCAGCTTCCTTTTGCAGTGCTTAAATTCCTTGGCTCATGACGTCAGTTGCACTGTAGGCGGTGACGGCGAAGTTATCTGTCGCCGCTTTGGTGCTTCTATCTTGCTTCCCCACTCCGGCCGTGCATCAGGATCGTCGGACCAGTACGGGGCACGTCGGCGCTAAAATAACAGGACAAGGATTAGCACTGCTTTAGATGCTCCACCGGAGTGCAGAGTGTCGCCTTTCGCAGACTCTTTTTGTAGTGCTTAAATCACATGCCTCATGACATCAATTGCACTGTAGGCGGTGAGGGCGGAGTTATCTGACGTCGCTTTGGTGCTTCTATCTTGTTTCCCCGCTCCGCCCGTGCATCAGGATCATCGGAGCAGTACGGGACACGTCGGCGCCTAAAATAACAGGACAAGGATTAGCACTCCATTAGATGCTCCACCGGAGTGCAGAGTGCCGCCTTTTGCAGCCTCTTTTTGTAGTGCTTAAATCCCACGCCTCATGACATCAGTTGCACTGTAGGCGGTGAGGGCGGAGTTATCTGACGTCGCTTTGGTGCTTCTAACTTGCTTCCCCGCTCCGGCCGTGCATCAGGATCATCGGACCAGTACGGAACACGTCGGCACCTAAAATTAACAGGACAAGAATTAGCACTGCATTCGATGCTCCACCGGACTGCAGAGTGTCGCCTTTCGCAGCTTCCGTTTGTAGTGCTTAAATCCCGTGGCTCATGAAGTCACTTGCACTGTAGGCGGTGAGGGCGAAGGTATTTGTCGACGCTTTCGTGCTTCTATCTTGCTTCCCCGCTCCGGCCGTCCATCAGAATCAACGGATCAGTACGGGACACGTCTGCACCTAAATGTAACAGGTCGAGAATTAGCACTGCATTCGATGCTCCACTGGACTGCAGAGTGGCGCCTTTCGCAGCTTCCTTTTGTAGTGCTTAAATCTCGTGGCTCATGACGTCAAGTTGCACTGTAGGCGGTGAGGGCAAAGTTATCTGTCGCCGCTTTGGTGCTTCTATCTTGCTTCCCCGCTCCGGCCGTGCATCAGGATCATTCAACCAGTATGGGATACGTCGGCGCCTAAAATAACAGGAAAAGAATTAGCACTGTATTCGATGCTCCACCGGACTGCAGTGTCGCCGTTCGCAGCTTTCTTTTGCAGTGCTTAAATCCCGTGGCTTATGACGTCAGTTGCACTCAAGGCGGTGAGGGCGAAGTTATCTGTCGTCGCTTTGGTGCTTCTATTTTGCTTCCCCGCTCCGGCCGTGCATCAGGATCATCGGACCAGTACGGGACAAGTCGGCACCTAAAAGTAACAGGACAAGAATTAGCACTGCATTCGAAGCTCCACCGGACTGCAGTGTCGTCTTTTGCAGCTTCCTTTTGCAGTGCCTAAATCCCGTGGCTCATGACGTCATTTGCACCCTAGGCGGTGAGGGCGAAGTTATCTGTCGTCGCTTTGGTGCCTCTATCTTGCTTCCCCGCTCCGGCCGTGCATCAGGATCATCGGACCAGTACGGGACACGTCGGCACGTAAAAGTAACAGGACAAGAATTAGCACTGCATTCGATGCTCCACCGGACTGCAGAGTGTCGCCTTTCGCAGCTTCCTTTTGCAGTGCTTAAATCCCGTGGCTCATGACGTTATTTGCACCCTAGGCGGTGAGGGCGAAGTTATCTGACGCCGCTTTGGTGCTTCTATCTTGTTTCCCCGCTCCGCCCGTGCATCAGGATCATTGGACTAGTATGGGATTCGTCGGCGCCTAAAATAACAGAACATGAATTAGCACTGCATTCGATGCTCCACCGGACTGCACAGTGTCGCCTTTCGCAGCCTCTTTTTGTAGTGCTTAAATCCTATGCCTCATTACATCAGTTGCACTGTAGGCGGTGCGGGCGAGGTTATCTGTCGTCGCTTTGGTGCTTCTATCTTGCTTCCCCGCTCCGGCCGTGCATCAGGATCATCGGACCAGTACGGGACACGTCGGCGCGTAAAAGTAACAGGACAAGAATTAGCAAGCACTGCATTCGATGCTCCACCGGACTTCAGTGTCGCCTTTTGCAGCTTCCTTTCGCAGTGCTTAAACCCCGATGCTCATGACGTCAGTTGCACTGTAGGCGGTGAGGGCTAAGTTATCTGTCGCCGCTTTGGTGCTTCTATCTTGTTTCCCCGCTCCGCCCGTGCATCAGGATCATCGGACCAGTACGGGACACGTCGACGCCTAAAATTAACAGGACAAGAATTAGCACTGCATTCGATGCTCCACCGGACTGCAGTGTCGCCTTTCGCAGCTTCCTTTTGCAGTGCTTAAATCCCGTGGCTCATGACGTCATTTGCACCCTAGGCGGTGAGGGCGAAGTTATCTGTCGTCGCTTTGGTGCCTCTATCTTGCTTCCCCGCTCCGGCCGTGCATCAGGATCATCGGACCAGTACGGGACACGTCGGCACGTAAAAGTAACAGGACAAGAATTAGCCTTGCATTCGATGCTCCACCGGACTGCAGAGTGTCGCCTTTCGCAGCTTCCTTCTGTAGTGCTTAAATACCGTGGCTCATGAAGTCACTTGCACTGTAGGCGGTGAGGGCGGTCATTTGTCGTCGCTTTCGTGCTTCTATCTTGCTTCCCCGCTCCGGCCGTGCATCAGGATCAACGGACCAGTACGGGACACGTCAGCACCAAAAAGCAACAGGACAAGAATTAGCACTGCATTCGATGCTCCACTGGACTGCAGAGTGTCGCCTTTCGCCGCTTCCTTGTGTAGTGCCTAAATCCCGTGGCTCATGACGTCAGTTGCACTGTAGGCGGTGAGGGCGAAGTTATCTGTCGTCGCTTTGGTGCTTCTATCTTGCTTCCTCGCTCCGGCAGTGCATCAGGATCATCGAACCAGTACGGGACACTTCGGCGCCTAAAAGTAACAGGACAAGAATTAGCACTGCATTCGATGCTCCACCGGACTGCAGTGTCGCCTTTCGCAGCTTCCTTTTGCAGTGCTTAAATCCCAGGGCTCATGACGTCAGTTGCACTCTAGGCGGTGAAGGCAAAGTTATCTGTCGCCGCTTTGGTGCTTCTATCTTGCTTCCCGGCTCCGCCCGTGCATCAGGATCATCGGACCAGTAAGGGACACGTCGGCGCATAAATTAAGAGGACAAGAATTAGCACAGCATTCGATGCTCCACCGCACTGCAGAGTGTCGCCTTTCGCAGCTTCCTTTTGTAGTGCCTAAATCCCATGGCTCATGACGTCAGCTGCACTGTAGGCGGTGAGGACGAAGTTATCTGTCGTCGCTTTGGTGCTTCTATCTTGCTTCCCCGCTCCGGCCGCGCACCAGGATCATCGGACCAGTAAGGGACACGTCGGCTACTAAAAGCAACAGGACAAGAATTAGCACTGCATTCGATGCTCCACCGGAATGCAGAGTGTCGCCTTTCGCAGCTTACTTTTGTAGTGCTTAAATCCCGTGGCTCATGACGTCAATTGCACTGTAGGCGGTTAGGGCGAAGTTATCTGCCGTCGCTTTTGTGCTTCTATCTTGCTTCCCCGCTCCGGCCGTGCATCAGGATCATCGGACTAGTAAGGGACACGTCGGCGCCTAAAATTAGCAGGACAAGAATTAGCACAGCATTTGATGCTCCACCGGACTGCAGAGTGTCGCCTTTCGCAGCTGCCTTTTGTAGTGCTCAAATCCCGTGGCTCATGACGTCAGTTGCGCTGTAGGCGATCAGGGCGAAGTTATCTGTTGTCGCTTTGGTGCTTCTATCTTGCTTCCCCGCTCCGGCCGTGCATTAAGATCATCGGACCAGTAAGGGACACGTCGGCGCCTAAAGGTAACAGGACAAAAATTAGCACAGCATTCGATGCTCCACCGGACTGCAGAGTGTGGCCTTTCGCAGCTTCCTTTTGTAGTGCTTAAATCCCGTGGCTCATGACGTCAGTTGCACTGTAGGCGGTGAGGGCGAAGTTATCTGTCGTCGCTTTGGTGCTTCTATCTTGCTTCTCCGCTCCGGCCGTGCATCAGGATCATCGGACCAGTAAGGGACACGTCGGCGCCTAAAAGTAACAGGACAAGAATTAGCACAGCATTCGATGCTTCACCCGACTGCAGAGTGTCGCCTTTCACAGCTTCCTTTTGTAGTGCTTAAATCCCGTGGCTCATCACGTCAGTTGCACTGTAGGCGATGGGGGCGATGTTATCTGTCCTCGCTTTGGTGCTTCTATCTTGCTTCCCCGCTCCGGCCGTGCATCAGAATCATCGGACCAGTAAGGGAAACGTCGGCGCATAAATTAAGAGGACAATAATTAGCACAGCATTTGATGCTCCACCGGACTGCAGAGTGTCGGCTTTCGCAGCTTCCTTTTGCAGTGCTTAAATCCCGTGGCTCATGACGTCAGTTGCATTGTAGGCGTTAAGGGCGAAGTTATCTGTCGTCGCTCTGGTGCTTCTATCTTGCTTCCCCGCTCCGGCTGTGCATCAGGATCATGGGACCGGTAAGGGACACGTCGGCGCCTAAAAGTAACAGGACAAAAATTAGCACAGCATTCGATTCCCCACCGGACTGTAGAGTGTCGCCTTTCGCAGATTCCGTATGTAGTGCTTAAATCCCGTAGCTCATGACGTCAGTTCCACTGTAGGCGGTTAGGGCGAAGTTATCTGTCGTCGCTTTGGTGCTTCAATCTTGCTTCCCAGCTCCGGCCGTGCATCAGGATCATCGGGCCGGTAAGGGACACGTCGGCGCCTAAACGTAACATGACAAGAATTAGCACACCATTCGATGCTCCACGGGACTGCAGAGTGTCGACTTTCGCAGCTTCCTTTTGTAGTGCTTAAATCCCATGGCACATGACGTCAGTTGCACTGTAGGCGGTGAGTGCGAAGTTATCTGTCGTCGCTTTGGTGCCTCTATCTTGCTTCCCCGCTCCGGCCGTGCATCAGCATAATCGGACCAGTCAGGGACACGTCGGCGCCTAAAATTAACAGGACAAGAATTAGCACAGCATTCGATGCTCCACCGGACTGCAGAGTGTGGCCTTTCGCAGCTTCTTTTTGTAGTGCTTAAATCCCGTAGCTCATGACGTCAGTTGCACTGTAGGCGGTGAGGTCGAAGTTATCTGTCGTCGCTTTGCTGCTTCTATCTTGCTTCCCCGCTCCGACCGTGCATCAGGATCATCGGACCAGGAAGGAACACGTGGGCGCCTGAAATTAACAGGACAAGAATTAGCACAGCATTCGGTGCTCCACCGGACTGCAGAGTGTCGCCTTTCGCAGATTCCGTATGTAGTGCTTAAATCCTGTGGCTCATGACGTCAGTTCCACTGTAGGCGGTAAGGGCGAAGTTATCTGTCGTCACTTTGGTGCTTCAATCTTGCTTCCCCGCTCCGGCCGTGCATCAGGATCATCGGGCCGGTAAGGGACACGTCGGCGCCTAAAAGTAACATGATAAGAATTAGCACACCATTCGATGCTCCACGGGACTGCAGAGTGTCGGCTTTCGCAGCTTCCTTTTGCAGTGCTTAAATCCCGTGGCTCATGACGTCAGTTGCACTGTAGGCTGTGAGGGCAAAGTTATCTGTCGTCGCTTAGGTGCTTCTATCTTGCTTCCCCGCTCCGGCCGTGCATCAGCATCATCGGACCAGTCAGGGACACGTCGGCGCCTAAAATTAACAGGACAAGAAATAGCACTGCATTCGATGCTCCACCGGACTGCAGTGTCGCCTTTCGCAGCTTCCTTTTGCAGTGCTTAAATCCCGTGGCTCAGACGTCAGTTGCACTGTAGGCCGTGAGGGCCAAGTTATCTGTCGTCGCTTTGGTGCTTCTATCTTACTTCCCCGCTCCGGCCGTGCTTCAGGATCATTGGACTAGTATGGGATACGTCGGCGCCTAAATTAACAGGACAAGGATTAGCACTGCATTAGATGCTCCACCGGAGTGCAGAGTGCCGCCTTTTGCAGCCTCTTTTTGTAGTGCTTAAATCCCACGCCTCATGACATCAGTTGCACTGTAGGCGGTGAGGGCGGGGTTATCTGACGTCGCTTTTGTGCTTCTATCTTGCTTCCCCGCTCCGGCCGTGCATCAGGATCATCGGACCAGTACGGGACACGTCGGCACCTAAAATAACAGGACAAGAATTAGCACTGCATTCGATGCTCCACCGGACTGTAGAGTGTCGCCTTTCGCAGCTTCCTTTTGTAGTGCTTAAATCCCGTGGCTCATGAAGTCACTTGCACTGTAGGCAGTGAGGGCGAAGGTATTTGTCGTCGCTTTCGTGCTTCTATCTTGATTCCCCGCTCCGGCCGTGCATCAGAATCAACGGACCAGTACGGGACACGTCTGCACCTAAATGTAACAGGACGAAAATTAGCACTGCATTCGATGCTCCACCGGACTGCAGTGTCGCCTTTCGCAGCTTCCTTTTGCAGTGCTTAAAACCTGTGGCTCATGACGATAGTTGCACTGTAGGAGGTGAGGGCGAAGTTATCTGTCGCCGCTTTGGAGCTTCTATCTTGTTTCCCCGCTCCACCCGTGCATCAGGATCATCGGACCAGTACGGGACACGTCGCTGCCTAAAATTAACAGGACAAGAAATAGCACTGCATTCGATGCTCCACCGGACTGCAGTGTCGCCTTTCGCAGCTTCCTTTTGCAGTGCTTAAATCCCGTGGCTCAAGACGTCAGTTGCACTGTAGGCCGTGAGGGCCAAGTTATCTGTCGTCGCTTTGGTGCTTCTATCTTACTTCCCCGCTCCGGCCGTGCTTCAGGATCATTGGACCAGTATGGGATACGTCGGCGCCTAAATTAACAGGACAAGAATTAGCACTGCATTCGATGCTCCATCGGACTGCAGTGTCGCCTTTCGCAGCTTCCTTTTGCAGTGCTTAAATCCCGTGGCTCATGACGTCAGTTGCACTGTAGGCGGTGAGAGCGAAGTTATCTGTCGCCGCTTTGGTGCTTCTATCTTGCTTCCCCGCTCCGCCCGTGCATCAGGATCATCGGACCAGTACGGGACACGTCGGCGCCTAAAAGTAACAGGAAGGGAATTAGCACTGCATTCGATGCTCCACCGGACTGCAGTGTCGCCTTTCGCAGCTTCCTTTTGCAGTGCTTAAATCCCGTGGCTCATGACGTCAGTTGCACTGTAGGCGGTGAGGGCGAAGTTATCTGTCGTCGATTTGGTGCTTCTATCTTGCTTCCCCGCTCCGGCCGTGCATCAGGATCATCGGACCAGTACGGGACACGTCGACGGCTAAAATAACAGGACAAGAATTAGCACTGCATTCGATGCTCCACCGAACTGCACAGTGTCGCCTTTCGCAGCCTCTTTTTGTAGTGCTTAAATCCTATGCCTCATTACATGAGCTGCATTGTAGGCGGTGTGGGCGAAGTTATCTGTAGCCGCTTTGGTGCTTCTATCTTGCTTCCCCGCTCCGGCCGTGCATCAGGATCATCGGACCAGTACGGGACACGTCGGCGCCTAAAAGTAACAGGACAAGAATTAGCACTGCATTCGATGCTCCACCGGACTGCAGTGTCGCCTTTCGCAGCTTCCTTTTGCAGTGCTTAAATCCCTTGGCTCATGACGTCAGTTGCACTGTAGGCGGTGAGGGCGAAGTTATCTGTCGCCGCTTTGGTGCTTCTATCTTGCTTCCACGCTCCGCTCGTGCATCAGGATCATCGGACCAGTACGGAACACGTCGGCGCTTAAAGTAACAGGACAAGATTGGCACTGCATTCGATGCTCCGCCGGACTGCAGTGTCGCCTTTCGCAGCTTCGTTTTGCAGCGCTTAAAACCTGTGGCTCATGACGTCAGTTGCACTGTAGGCGGTGAGGGCGAAGTTATCTGTCGTCACTTTGGTGCTTTTATCTTGCTTCCCCACTCCGCCCGTGCATCAGAATCATCGGACCAGTACGGGACACGTCGGCGCCTAAACGGAACAGGACAAGAATTAGCACTGCATTCGATGCTCCACCGGACTGGAGTGTCTTCTTTCGCAGCTTCCTTTTGCAGAGCTTAAATCCCGTGGCTCATGACGTCAGTTGCACTGTAGGCGGTGAGGGCGAAGTTATTTGTCGTCGCTTTGGTGCTTCTATCTTAATTCCCCGCTCCGGCCGTGCATCAGGATCATTGCACCAGTATGGGATACGTCGGCGCCTAAAACAACAGGACAAGAATTAGCACTGCATTCGATGCTCCACCGGACTGCTGTGTCGCCTTTTGCAGCTTCCTTTTGCAGTGCTTAAATCCCGTGGCTCATGACGTCAGTTGCACTGTAGGCGGTGAGGGCTAAGTTATCTGTCGCCGCTTTGGTGCTTCTATCTTGATTCCCCGCTCCGCCCGTGCATCAGGATCATCGGACCAGTACGGGACACGTCGACGCCTAAAATTAACAGGACAAGAATTAGCACTGCATTCGATGCTCCACCGGACTGCAGAGTGTCGCCTTTCGCAGCTTCCTTTTGTAGTGCTCAAATCCCGTGGCTCATGACGTCAGTTGCGCTGTAGGCGATCAGGGCGAAGTTATCTGTTGTCGCTTTGGTGCTTCTATCTTGCTTCCCCGCTCCGGCCGTGCATTAGGATCATCGGACCAGTAAGGGACACGTCGGCGCCTAAAGGTAACAGGACAAAAATTAGCACAGCATTCGATGCTCCACCGGACTGCAGAGTTTTGCCTTTCGCATCTTCCTTTTGTAGTGCTTAAATCCCGTGGCTCATGACGTCAGTTGCACTGTAGGCGGTGAGGGCGAAGTTATCTGTCGTCGCTTTGGTGCTTCTATCTTGCTTCCCCGCTCCGGCCGTGCATCAGGATCATCGGACCAGTAAGGGACACGTCGGCGCCTAAAAGTAACAGGACAAGAATTAGCACAGCATTCGATGCTTCACCCGACTGCAGAGTGTCGCCTTTCACAGCTTCCTTTTGTAGTGCTTAAATCCCGTGGCTCATCACGTCAGTTGCACTGTAGGCGATGAGGGCGATGTTATCTGTCCTCGCTTTGGTGCTTCTATCTTGCTTCCCCGCTCCGGCCGTGCATCAGAATCATCGGACCAGTAAGGGAAACGTCGGCGCATAAATTAAGAGGACAAGAATTAGCACAGCATTGGAGCTCCACCGGACTGCAGAGTGTCGGCTTTCGCAGCTTCCTTTTGCAGTGCCTAAATCCCGTGGCTCATGACGTCGGTTGCACTGTAGGCGGTGAGGGCGAAGTTATCTGTGGTCGCTTTGGTGCTTCTATCTTGCTTCCCCTCTCCGGCCGTGCATCAGGATCATCGGACCACTAAGGGACACGTCGGCGCCTAAAAGTAGCAGGAAAAGAATTAGCACAGCATTCGATGCTTCACCCGACTGCAGAGTGTCGCCTTTCGCAGCTTCCTTTTGCAGTGCTTAAATCCCGTAGCTCATGACGTCAGTTGCATTGTAGGCGTTAAGGGCGATGTTATCTGTCGTCGCTCTGGTGCTTCTATCTTGCTTCCCCGCTCCGGCTGTGCATCAGGATCATGGGACCGGTAAGGGACACGTCGGCGCCTAAAAGTAACAGGACAAAAATTAGCACAGCATTCGATTCCCCACCGGACTGTAGAGTGTCGCCTTTCGCAGATTCTGTATGTAGTGCTTAAATCCCGTAGCTCATGACGTCAGTTCCACTGTAGGCGGTTAGGGCGAAGTTATCTGTCGTCGCTTTGGTGCTTCAATCTTGCTTCCCAGCTCCGGCCGTGCATCAGGATCATCGGGCCGGTAAGGGACACGTCGGCGCCTAAAAGTAACATGACAAGAATTAGCACACCATTCGATGCTCCACGGGACTGCAGAGTGTCGACTTTCGCAGCTTCCTTTTGTAGTGCTTAAATCCCATGGCACATGACGTCAGTTGCACTGTAGGCGGTGAGTGCGAAGTTATCTGTCGTCGCTTTGGTGCCTCTATTTTGCTTCCCCGCTCCGGCCGTGCATCAGCATCATCGGACCAGTCAGGGACACGTCGGCGCCTAAAATTAACAGGACAAGAATTAGCACAGCATTCGATGCTCCACCGGACTGCAGAGTGTGGCCTTTCGCAGCTTCTTTTTGTAGTGCTTAAATCCCGTAGCTCATGACGTCAGTTGCACTGTAGGCGGTGAGGTCGAAGTTATCTGTCGTCGCTTTGCTGCTTCTATCTTGCTTCCCCGCTCCGACCGTGCATCAGGATCATCGGACCAGGAAGGAACACGTGGGCGCCTAAAATTAACAGGACAAGAATTAGCACAGCATTCGGTGCTCCACCGGACTGCAGAGTGTCGCCTTTCGCAGATTCCGTATGTAGTGCTTAAATCCTGTGGCTCATGACGTCAGTTCCACTGTAGGCGGTTAGGGCGAAGTTATCTGTCGTCACTTTGGTGCTTCAATCTTGCTTCCCCGCTCCGGCCGTGCATCAGGATCATCGGGCCGGTAAGGGACACGTCGGCGCCTAAAAGTAACATGATAAGAATTAGCACACCATTCGATGCTCCACGGGACTGCAGAGTGTCGGCTTTCGCAGCTTCCTTTTGCAGTGCTTAAATCCCGTGGCTCATGACGTCAGTTGCACTGTAGGCTGTGAGGGCAAAGTTATCTGTCGTCGCTTAGGTGCTTCTATCTTGCTTCCCCGCTCCGGCCGTGCATCAGCATCATCGGACCAGTCAGGGACACGTCGGCGCCTAAAATTAACAGGACAAGAATTAGCACAGCATTCGATGCTCCACCGGACTGCAGAGTGTCGCCTTTCGCAGCTTCCTTTTGTAGTGCTTAAATCCCGTGGCTCATGACGTCAGTTGTACTGTAGGCGGTGAGTGCGAAGTTATCTGTCGTCGCTTTGGTGCGTCTATCTTGCTTCCCCGCTCCGTCCGTGCATCAGGGTGATTGTACCAGTAAGGGACACGTCGGCGCCTAAAGGTAACAGGACAAAAATTAGCACAGTATTCGATGCTCCACCGGACTGCAGAGTGTGGCCTTTCGCAGCTTCCTTTTTTAGTGCTTAAATCCCGTGGCTCATGACGTCAGTTGCACTGTAGGCGGTGAGGGCGAAGTTATCTGTCGTCGCTTTGGTGCTTCTATCTTGCTTCCCCTCTCCGGCCGTGCATCAGGATCATCGGACCAGTAAGGGACACGTCGGCGCCTAAAAGTAACAGGACAAGAATTAGCACAGCATTCGATGCTTCACCCGACTGCAGAGTGTCGCCTTTCGCAGCTTCCTTTTGTAGTGCTTAAATCCCGTGGCTCATGACGTCACTTGCACTGTAAGCGGTGAGGGCGAAGTTATCTGTCGTCGCTTTGGTGCTTCTATCTTGCTTCCCCGCTCCGGCCGTGCATCAGGATCATCGGACCAGTAAGGGACACGTCGGCGCCTAAAAGTAACAGGACAAAAATTAGCACAGCATTCGATGCTCCACCGGACTGCAGAGTGTCGCCTTTCGCAGATTCCTTATGTAGTGCTTAAATCCCGTGGATCATGACGTCAGTTGCACTGTAAGCGGTTAGGGGGAAGTTATCTGTCGTCGCTTTGATGCTTCTATATTGCTTCCCCGCTCCGGCCGTGCATCAGGATCATCGGACCAGTAAGGAACACGTCGGCGCCTAAAAGTAACAGGACAAGAATTAGCACAGCATTTGATGCTCCACCGGACTGCAGAGTGTCGCCTTTCGCAGCTGCCTTTTGTAGTGCTCAAATCCCGCGGCTCATGACGTCAGTTGCGCTGTAGGCGATCAGGGCGAAGTTATCTGTTGTCGCTTTGGTGCTTCTATCTTGCTTCCCCGCTCCGGCCGTGCATTAGGATCATCGGACCAGTAAGGGACACGTCGGCGCCTAAAGGTAACAGGACAAAAATTAGCACACCATTCGATGCTCCACCGGACTGCAGAGTGTGGCCTTTCGCAGCTTCCTTTTGTAGTGCTTAAATCCCGTGGCTCATGACGTCAGTTGCACTGTAGGCGGTGAGGGCGAAGTTATCTGTCGTCGCTTTGGTGCTTCTATCTTGCTTCCCCGCTCCGGCCGTGCATCAGGATCATCGGACCAGTAAGGGACACGTCGGCGCCTAAAAGTAACAGGACAAGAATTAGCACTGCATTCGCTGCTCCACCGGACTGCAGAGTGTCGCCTTTCGCAGCTTCCTTTTGTAGTGCTTAAATCCCGTGGCTCATGACGTCAGTTGCACTGTAGGCGGTGAGGGCGCAGTTATCTGTCGTCGCTCTGGTGGTTCTATCTTGCTTCCCTGCTCCGGCCGTGCATCAGAATCATCGGACCAGTAAGGGAAACGTCGGCGCATAAATTAAGAGGACAAGAATTAGCACAGCATTTGATGCTCCTCCGGACTGCAGAGTGTCGGCTTTCGCAGCTTCCTTTTGCAGTGCATAAATCCTGTGGCTCATGACGTCGGTTGCACTGTAGGCGGTGAGGGCGAAGATATCTGTTGTCGCTTTGGTGCTTCTATCTTGCTTCCCCTCTCCGGCCGTGCATCAGGATCATCGGACCACTAAGGGACACGTCGGCGCCTAAAAGTAGCAGGAAAAGAATTAGCACAGTATTCGATGCTTCACCCGACTGCAGAGTGTCGCCTTTCGCAGCTTCCTTTTGCAGTGCTTAAATCCCGTAGCTCATGACGTCAGTTGCATTGTAGGCGTTAAGGGCGAAGTTATCTGTCGTCGCTCTGGTGCTTCTATCTTGCTTCCCCGCTCCGGCTGTGCATCAGGATCATGGGACCGGTAGGGGACACGTCGGCGCCTAAAAGTAACAGGACAAAAATTAGCACAGCATTCGATTCCCCACCGGACTGTAGAGTGTCGCCTTTCGCAGATTCCGTATGTAGTGCTTAAATCCCGTAGCTCATGACGTAAGTTCCACTGTAGGCGGTTAGGGCGAAGTTATCTGTCGTCGCTTTGGTGCTTCAATCTTGCTTCCCAGCTCCGGCCGTGCATCAGGATCATCGGGCCGATAAGGGACACGTCGGCGCCTAAAAGTAACATGACAAGAATTAGCACACCATTCGATGCTCCACGGGACTGCAGAGTGTCGACTTTCGCAGCTTCCTTTTGTAGTGCTTAAATCCCATGGCACATGACGTCAGTTGCACTGTAGGCGGTGAGTGCGAAATTATCTGTCGTCGCTTTGGTGCCTCTATCTTGCTTCCCCGCTCCGGCCGTGCATCAGCATCATCGGACCAGTCAGGAACACGTCGGCGCCTAAAATTAACAGGACAAGAATTAGCACAGCATTCGATGCTCCACCGGACTGCAGAGTGTGGCCTTTCGCAGCTTCTTTTTGTAGTGCTTAAATCCTGTGGCTCATGACGTCAGTTCCACTGTAGGCGGTTAGGGCGAAGTTATCTGTCGTCACTTTGGTGCTTCAATCTTGCTTCCCCGCTCCGGCCGTGCATCAGGATCATCGGGCCGGTAAGGGACACGTCGGCGCCTAAAAGTAACATGACAAGAATTAGCACACCATTCGATGCTCCACGGGACTGCAGAGTGTCGGCTTTCGCAGCTTCCTTTTGCAGTGCTTAAATCCCGTGGCTCATGACGTCAGTTGCACTGTAGGCTGTGAGGGCAAAGTTATCTGTCGTCGCTTAGGTGCTTCTATCTTGCTTCCCCGCTCCGGCCGTGCATCAGCATCATCGGACCAGTCAGGGACACGTCTGCGCCTAAAATTAACAGGACAAGAATTAGCACAGCATTCGATGCTCCACCGGACTGCAGAGTGTCGCCTTTCGCAGCTTCCTTTTGTAGTGCTTAAATCCCGTGGCTCATGACGTCAGTTGCACTGTAGGCGGTGAGTGCGAAGTTATCTGTCGTTGCTTTGGTGCGTCTATCTTGCTTCCCCGCTCCGGCCGTGCATCAGGGTGATTGTACCAGTAAGGGACACGTCGGCGCCTAAAGGTAACAGGACAAAAATTAGCACAGCATTCGATGCTCCACCGGACTGCAGAGTGTGGCCTTTCGCAGCTTCCTTTTGTAGTGCTTAAATCCCGTGGCTCATGACGTCAGTTGCACTGTAGGCGGTGAGGGCGAAGTTATCTGTCGTCGCTTTGGTGCTTCTATCTTGCTTCCCCTCTCCGGCCGTGCATCAGGATCATCGGACCAGTAAGGGACACGTCGGCGCCTAAAAGTAACAGGACAAGAATTAGCACAGCATTCGATGCTTCACCCGACTGCAGAGTGTCGCCTTTCGCAGCTTCCTTTTGTAGTGCTTAAATCCCGTGGCTCATGACGTCACTTGCACTGTAAGCGGTGAGGGTGAAGTTATCTGTCGTCGCTTTGGTGCTTCTATCTTGCTTCCCCGCTCCGGCCGTGCATCAGGATCATCGGACCAGTAAGGGACACGTCGGCGCCTAAAAGTAACAGGACAAAAATTAGCACAGCATTCGATGCTCCACCGGACTGCAGAGTGTCGCCTTTCGCAGATTCCTTATGTAGTGCTTAAATCCCGTGGATCATGACGTCAGTTGCACTGTAGGCGGTTAGGGGGAAGTTATCTGTCGTCGCTTTGATGCTTCTATATTGCTTCCCCGCTCCGGCCGTGCATCAGGATCATCGGACCAGTAAGGAACACGTCGGCGCCTAAAAGTAACAGGACAAGAATTAGCACAGCATTCGATGCTCCACCGGACTGCAAAGTGTCGCCTTTCGCAGCTTCCTTTTGTAGTGCTTAAATCCCTGGCTCATGACGTCAGTTGCACTGTAGGCGATGAGGGCGAAGTTATCTGTCGACGCTTTGGTGCTTCTATCTTGCTTCCCCGCTCCGGCCGTGCATCAGGATCATCGGACCAGTAAGGGACACGTCGGCGCATAAATTAAGAGGACAAGAATTAGCACAGCATTCGATGCTCCACCGCACTGCAGAGTGCCGCCTTTCGCAGCTTCCTTTTGCAGTGCTTAAATCCCGTGGATCATGACGTCAGTTGCACTGTCGGCGGTGAGGACGAAGTTATCTGTCGTCGCTTTGGTGCTTCTATCTTGCTTCCCCGCTCCGGCCGCGCACCAGGATCATCGGACCAGTAAGGGAGACGTCGGCTACTAAAAGCAACAGGACAAGAATTAGCACTGCATTCGATGCTCCACCGGACTGCAGAGTGTCGCCTTTCGCAGCTTACTTATGTAGTGCTTAAATACCGTGGCTCATGACGTCAGTTGCACTGTAGGCGGTGAGGGCGAAGTTATCTGTCGTCGCTTTGGTGCTTCTATTTTGCTTCCCCGCTCCGGCCGTGGATCAGGATCATCGGACTAGTAAGGGACACGTCGGCGCCTAAAATTAGCAGGACAAGAATTAGCACAGCATTTGATGCTCCACCGGACTGCAGAGTGTCGCCTTTCGCAGCTTCCTTTTGTAGTGCTCAAATCCCGTGGCTCATGACGGCAGTTGCGCTGTAGGCGATCAGGGCGAAGTTATCTGTTGTCGCTTTGGTGCTTCTATCTTGCTTCCCCGCTCCGGCCGTGCATCAGGATCATCGGACCAGTAAGGGACACGTCGGCGCCTAAAGGTAACAGGACAAAAATTAGCACAGCATTCGATGCTCCACCGGACTGCAGAGTGTGGCCATTCGCAGCTTCCTTTTGTAGTGCCTAAATCCCGTGGCTCATGACGTCAGTTGCACTGTAGGCGGTGAGGGCGAAGTTATCTGTCGTCGCTTTGGTGCTTCTATCTTGCTTCCCAGCTCCGGCCGTGCATCAGGATCATCGGACCAGTAAGGGACACGTCGGCGCCTAAAAGTAACAGGACAAGAATTAGCACAGCATTCGATGCTTCACCCGACTGCAGAGTGTCGCCTTTCGCAGCTTCCTTTTGTAGTGCTTAAATCCCGTGGCTCATGACGTCACTTGCACTGTAAGCGGTAAGGGCGAAGTTATCTGTCGTCGCTTTGGTGCTTCTATCTTGCTTCCCCGCTCCGGCCGTGCATCAGGATCATCGGACCAGTAAGGGACACGTCGGCGCCTAAAAGTAACAGGACAACAATTAGCACAGCATTCGATGCTCCACCGGACTGCAGAGTGTCGCCTTTCGCAGATTCCTTATGTAGTGCTTAAATCCCGTGGATCATGACGTCAGTTGCACTGTAGACGGTTAGGGGGAAGTTATCTGTCGTCGCTTTGATGCTTCTATATTGCTTCCCCGCTCCGGCGGTGCATCAGGATCATCGGACCAGTAACGAACACGTCGGCGCCTAAAAGTAACAGGACAAGAATTAGCACAGCATTTGATGCTCCACCGGACTGCAGAGTGTCGCCTTTCGCAGCTGCCTTTTGTAGTGCTCAAATCCCGCGGCTCATGACGTCAGTTGCGCTGTAGGCGATCAGGGCGAAGTTATCTGTTGTCGCTTTGGTGCTTCTATCTTGCTTCCCCGCTCCGGCCGTGCATTAGGATCATCGGACCAGTAAGGGACACGTCGGCGCCTAAAGGTAACAGGACAAAAATTAGCACACCATTCGATGCTCCACCGGACTGCAGAGTGTGGCCTTTCGCAGCTTCCTTTTGTAGTGCTTAAATCCCGTGGCTCATGACGTCAGTTGCACTGTAGGCGGTGAGGGCGAAGTTATCTGTCGTCGCTTTGGTGCTTCTATCTTGCTTCCCCGCTCCGGCCGTGCATCAGGATCATCGGACCAGTAAGGGACACGTCGGCGCCTAAAAGTAACAGGACAAGAATTAGCACTGCATTCGCTGCTCCACCGGACTGCAGAGTGTCGCCTTTCGCAGCTTCCTTTTGTAGTGCTTAAATCCCGTGGCTCATGACGTCAGTTGCACTGTAGGCGGTGAGGGCGCAGTTATCTGTCGTCACTTTGGTGGTTCTATCTTGCTTCCCTGCTCCGGCCGTGCATCAGAATCATCGGACCAGTAAGGGAAACGTCGGCGCATAAATTAAGAGGACAAGAATTAGCACAGCATTTGATGCTCCACCGGACTGCAGAGTGTCGGCTTTCGCAGCTTCCTTTTGCAGTGCTTAAATCCCGTGGCTCATGACGTCGGTTGCACTGTAGGCGGTGAGGGCGAAGTTATCTGTTGTCGCTTTGGTGCTTCTATCTTGCTTCCCCTCTCCGGCCGTGCATCAGGATCATCGGACCACTAAGGGACACGTCGGCGCCTAAAAGTAGCAGGAAAAGAATTAGCACAGTATTCGATGCTTCACCCGACTGCAGAGTGTCGCCTTTCGCAGCTTCCTTTTGCAGTGCTTAAATCCCGTAGCTCATGACGTCAGTTGCATTGTAGGCGTTAAGGGCGAAGTTATCTGTCGTCGCTCTGGTGCTTCTATCTTGCTTCCCCGCTCCGGCTGTGCATCAGGATCATGGGACCGGTAAGGGACACGTCGGCGCCTAAAAGTAACAGGACAAAAATTAGCACAGCATTCGATTCCCCACCGGACTGTAGAGTGTCGCCTTTCGCAGATTCCGTATGTAGTGCTTAAATCCCGTAGCTCATGACGTAAGTTCCACTGTAGGCGGTTAGGGCGAAGTTATCTGTCGACGCTTTGGTGCTTCTATCTTGCTTCCCCGCTCCGGCCGTGCATCAGGATCATCGGACCAGTAAGGGACACGTCGGCGCATAAATTAAGAGGACAAGAATTAGCACAGCATTCGATGCTCCACCGCACTGCAGAGTGCCGCCTTTCGCAGCTTCCTTTTGCAGTGCTTAAATCCCGTGGCTCATGACGTCAGTTGCACTGTCGGCGGTGAGGACGAAGTTATCTGTCGTCGCTTTGGTGCTTCTATCTTGCTTCCCCGCTCCGGCCGCGCACCAGGATCATCGGACCAGTAAGGGAGACGTCGGCTACTAAAAGCAACAGGACAAGAATTAGCACTGCATTCGATGCTCCACCGGACTGCAGAGTGTCGCCTTTCGCAGCTTACTTATGTAGTGCTTAAATACCGTGGCTCATGACGTCAGTTGCACTGTAGGCGGTGAGGGCGAAGTTATCTGTCGTCGCTTTGGTGCTTCTATTTTGCTTCCCCGTTCCGGCCGTGGATCAGGATCATCGGACTAGTAAGGGACACGTCGGCGCCTAAAATTAGCAGGACAAGAATTAGCACAGCATTTGATGCTCCACCGGACTGCAGAGTGTCGCCTTTCGCAGCTTCCTTTTTTAGTGCTCAAATCCCGTGGCTCATGACGGCAGTTGCGCTGTAGGCGATCAGGGCGAAGTTATCTGTCGTCGCTCTGGTGCTTCTATCTTGCTTCCCCGCTCCGGCTGTGCATCAGGATCATGGGACCGGTAAGGGACACGTCGGCGCCTAAAAGTAACAGGACAAGAATTAGCACAGCATTTCAAGCTCCACCGGACTGCAGAGTGTCGGCTTTCGCAGCTTCCTTTTGCAGTGCTTAAATCCCGTGGCTCATGACGTCGGTTGCACCTTAGGCGGTGAGGGCGAAGTTATCTGTTGTCGCTTTGGTGCTTCTATCTTGCTTCCCCTCTCCGGCCGTGCATCAGGATCATCGGACCACTAAGGGACACGTCGGCGCCTAAAAGTAGCAGGAAAAGAATTAGCACAGTATTCGATGCTTCACCCGACTGCAGAGTGTCGCCTTTCGCAGCTTCCTTTTGCAGTGCTTAAATCCCGTAGCTCATGACGTCAGTTGCATTGTAGGCGTTAAGGGCGAAGTTATCTGTCGTCGCTCTGGTGCTTCTATCTTGCTTCCCCGCTCCGGCTGTGCATCAGGATCATGGGACCGGTAAGGGACACGTCGGCGCCTAAAAGTAACAGGACAAGAATTAGCACACCATTCGATGCTCCACGGGACTGCAGAGTGTCGACTTTCGCAGCTTCCTTTTGTAGTGCTTAAATCCCATGGCACATGACGTCAGTTGCACTGTAGGCGGTGAGTGCGAAGTTATCTGTCGTCGCTTTGGTGCCTCTATCTTGCTTCCCCGCTCCGGCCGTGCATCAGCATCATTGGACCAGTCAGGAACACGTCGGCGCCTAAAATTAACAGGACAAGAATTAGCACAGCATTCGATGCTCCACCGGACTGCAGAGTGTGGCCTTTCGCAGCTTCTTTTTGTAGTGCTTAAATCCTGTGGCTCATGACGTCAGTTCCACTGTAGGCGGTTAGGGCGAAGTTATCTGTCGTCACTTTGGTGCTTCAATCTTGCTTCCCCGCTCCGGCCGTGCATCAGGATCATCGGGCCGGTAAGGGACACGTCGGCGCCTAAAAGTAACATGACAAGAATTAGCACACCATTCGATGCTCCACGGGACTGCAGAGTGTCGGCTTTCGCAGCTTCCTTTTGCAGTGCTTAAATCCCGTGGCTCATGACGTCAGTTGCACTGTAGGCTGTGAGGGCAAAGTTATCTGTCGTCGCTTAGGTGCTTCTATCTTGCTTCCCCGCTCCGGCCGTGCATCAGCATCATCGGACCAGTCAGGGACACGTCGGCGCCTAAAATTAACAGGACAAGAATTAGCACAGCATTCGATGCTCCACCGGACTGCAGAGTGTCGCCTTTCGCAGCTTCCTTTTGTAGTGCTTAAATCCCGTGGCTCATGACGTCAGTTGCACTGTAGGCGGTGAGTGCGAAGTTATCTGTCGTTGCTTTGGTGCGTCTATCTTGCTTCCCCGCTCCGGCCGTGCATCAGGGTGATTGTACCAGTAAGGGACACGTCGGCGCCTAAAGGTAACAGGACAAAAATTAGCACAGCATTCGATGCTCCACCGGACTGCAGAGTGTGGCCTTTCGCAGCTTCCTTTTGTAGTGCTTAAATCCCGTGGCTCATGACGTCAGTTGCACTGTAGGCGGTGAGGGCGAAGTTATCTGTCGTCGCTTTGGTGCTTCTATCTTGCTTCCCCTCTCCGGCCGTGCATCAGGATCATCGGACCAGTAAGGGACACGTCGGCGCCTAAAAGTAACAGGACAAGAATTAGCACAGCATTCGATGCTTCACCCGACTGCAGAGTGTCGCCTTTCGCAGCTTCCTTTTGTAGTGCTTAAATCCCGTGGCTCATGACGTCACTTGCACTGTAAGCGGTGAGGGCGAAGTTATCTGTCGTCGCTTTGGTGCTTCTATCTTGCTTCCCCGCTCCGGCCGTGCATCAGGATCATCGGACCAGTAAGGGACACGTCGGCGCCTAAAAGTAACAGGACAAAAATTAGCACAGCATTCGATGCTCCACCGGACTGCAGAGTGTCGCCTTTCGCAGATTCCTTATGTAGTGCTTAAATCCCGTGGATCATGACGTCAGTTGCACTGTAGGCGGTTAGGGGGAAGGTATCTGTCGTCGCTTTGGTGCTTCTATCTTGCTTCCCCGCTCCGGCCGTGCATCAGGATCATCGGACCAGTAAGGGACACGTCGGCGCCTAAAAGTAACAGGACAAAAATTAGCACAGCATTCGATGCTCCACCGGACTGCAGAGTGTCGCCTTTCGCAGATTCCTTATGTAGTGCTTAAATCCCGTGGATCATGACGTCAGTTGCACTGTAGGCGGTTAGGGGGAAGTTATCTGTCGTCGCTTTGATGCTTCTATATTGCTTCCCCGCTCCAGCCGTGCATCAGGATCATCGGACCAGTAAGGGACACGTCGGCGCCTAAAAGTAACAGGACAAGAATTAGCACAGCATTCGATGCTCCACCGGACTGCAAAGTGTCGCCTTTCGCAGCTTCCTTTTGTAGTGCTTAAATCCCTGGCTCGTGACGTCAGTTGCACTGTAGGCGATGAGGGCGAAGTTATCTGTCGACGCTTTGGTGCTTATATCTTGCTTCCCCGCTCCGGCCGTGCATCAGGATCATCGGACCAGTAAGGGACACGTCGGCGCCTAAAAGTAACAGGACAAGATTTAGCACAGCATTCGATGCTTCACCCGACTGCAGAGTGTCGCCTTTCGCAGCTTCCTTTTGTAGTGCTTAAATCCCGTGGCTCATGACGTCACTTGCACTGTAAGCGGTGAGGGCGAAGTTATCTGTCGTCGCTTTGGTGCTTCTATCTTGCTTCCCCGCTCCGGCCGTGCATCAGGATCATCGGACCAGTAAGGGACACGTCGGCGCCTAAAAGTAACAGGACAAGAATTAGTACAGAATTTGATGCTCCACCAGACTGCAGAGTGTCGCCTTTCGCAGATTCCTTATGTAGTGCTTAAATCCCGTGGATCATGACGTCAGTTCCACTGTAGGCGGTGAGGGCGAAGTTATCAGTCGTCGCTTTGGTGCTTCAATCTTGCTTCCCCGCTCCGGCCGTGGATCAGGATCATCGGACTAGTAAGGGACACGTCGGCGCCTAAAATTAGCAGGACAAGAATTAGCACAGCATTTGATGCTCCACCGGACTGCAGAATGTCGCCTTTCGCAGCTTCCTTTTGTAGTGCTCAAATCCCGTGGCTCATGACGTCAGTTGCGCTGTAGGCGATCAGGGCGAAGTTATCTGTTGTCGCTTTGGTGCTTCTATCTTGCTTCCCCGCTCCGGCCGTGCATCAGGATCATTGGACCAGTAAGGGACACGTCGGCGCCTAAAGGTAACAGGACAAAAATTAGCACAGCATTCAATGCTCCACCGGACTGCAGAGTGTGGCCTTTCGCAGCTTCCTTTTGTAGTGCTTAAATCCCGTGGCTCATGACGTCACTTGCACTGTAAGCGGTAAGGGCGAAGTTATCTGTCGTCGCTTTGGTGCTTCTATCTTGCTTCCCCGCTCCGGCCGTGCATCAGGATCATCGGACCAGTAAGGGACACGTCGGCGCCTAAAAGTAACAGGACAAAAATTAGCACAGCATTCGATGCTCCACCGGACTGCAGAGTGTCGCCTTTCGCAGATTCCTTATGTAGTGCTTAAATCCCGTGGATCATGACGTCAGTTGCACTGTAGACGGTTAGGGGGAAGTTATCTGTCCGCGCTTTGATGCTTCTATATTGCTTGCCCGCTCCGGCGGTGCATCAGGATGATCGGACCAGAAAGGAACACGTCGGCGCCTAAAAGTAACAGGACAAGAATTAGCACAGCATTTGATGCTCCACCGGACTGCAGAGTGTCGCCTTTCGCAGCTGCCTTTTGTAGTGCTCAAATCCCGCGGCTCATGACGTCAGTTGCACTGTAGGCGGTGAGGGCGAAGTTATCTGTCGTCGCTTTGGTGCTTCTATCTTGCTTCCCCGCTCCGGCCGTGCATCAGGATCATCGGACCAGTAAGGGACACGGCGGCGCCTAAAAGTAACAGGACAAGAATTAGCACTGCATTCGCTGCTCCACCGGACTGCAGAGTGTCGCCTTTCGCAGCTTCCTTTTGTAGTGCTTAAATCCCGTGGCTCATGACGTCAGTTGCACTGTAGGCGGTGAGGGCGCAGTTATCTGTCGTCGCTTTGGTGGTTCTATCTTGCTTCCCTGCTCCGGCCGTGCATCAGAATCATCGGACCAGTAAGGGAAACGTCGGCGCATAAATTAAGAGGACAAGAATTAGCACAGCATTTGAAGCTCCACCGGACTGCAGAGTGTCGGCTTTCGCAGCTTCCTTTTGCAGTGCTTAAATCCCGTGGCTCATGACGTCGGTTGCACCTTAGGCGGTGAGGGCGAAGTTATCTGTTGTCGCTTTGGTGCTTCTATCTTGCTTCCCCTCTCCGGCCGTGCATCAGGATCATCGGACCACTAAGGCACACGTCGGCGCCTAAAAGTAGCAGGAAAAGAATTAGCACAGTATTCGATGCTTCACCCGACTGCAGAGTGTCGCCTTTCGCAGCTTCCTTTTGCAGTGCCTAAATCCCGTAGCTCATGACGTCAGTTGCATTGTAGGCGTTAAGGGCGAAGTTATCTGTCGTCGCTCTGGTGCTTCTATCTTGCTTCCCCGCTCCGGCTGTGCATCAGGATCATGGGACCGGTAAGGGACACGTCGGCGCCTAAAAGTAACAGGACAAAAATTAGCACAGCATTCGATTCCCCACCGGACTGTAGAGTGTCGCCTTTCGCAGATTCCGTATGTAGTGCTTAAATCCCGTAGCTCATGACGTAAGTTCCACTGTAGGCGGTTAGGGCGAAGTTATCTGTCGTCGCTTTGGTGCTTCAATCTTGCTTCCCAGCTCCGGCCGTGCATCAGGATCATCGGGCCGGTAAGGGACACGTCGGCGCCTAAAAGTAACATGACAAGAATTAGCACACCATTCGATGCTCCACGGGACTGCAGAGTGTCGACTTTCGCAGCTTCCTTTTGTAGTGCTTAAATCCCATGGCACATGACGTCAGTTGCACTGTAGGCGGTGAGTGCGAAGTTATCTGTCGTCGCTTTGGTGCCTCTATCTTGCTTCCCCGCTCCGGCCGTGCATCAGCATCATTGGACCAGTCAGGAACACGTCGGCGCCTAAAATTAACAGGACAAGAATTAGCACAGCATTCGATGCTCCACCGGACTGCAGAGTGTGGCCTTTCGCAGCTTCTTTTTGTAGTGCTTAAATCCTGTGGCTCATGACGTCAGTTCCACTGTAGGCGGTTAGGGCGAAGTTATCTGTCGTCACTTTGGTGCTTCAATCTTGCTTCCCCGCTCCGGCCGTGCATCAGGATCATCGGGCCGGTAAGGGACACGTCGGCGCCTAAAAGTAACATGACAAGAATTAGCACACCATTCGAAGCTCCACGGGACTGCAGAGTGTCGGCTTTCGCAGCTTCCTTTTGCAGTGCTTAAATCCCGTGGCTCATGACGTCAGTTGCACTGTAGGCTGTGAGGGCAAAGTTATCTGTCGTCGCTTAGGTGCTTCTATCTTGCTTCCCCGCTCCGGCCGTGCATCAGCATCATCGGACCAGTCAGGGACACGTCGGCGCCTAAAATTAACAGGACAAGAATTAGCACAGCATTCGATGCTCCACCGGACTGCAGAGTGTCGCCTTTCGCAGCTTCCTTTTGTAGTGCTTAAATCCCGTGGCTCATGACGTCAGTTGCACTGTAGGCGGTGAGTGCGAAGTTATCTGTCGTTGCTTTGGTGCGTCTATCTTGCTTCCCCGCTCCGGCCGTGCATCAGGGTGATTGTACCAGTAAGGGACACGTCGGCGCCTAAAGGTAACAGGACAAAAATTAGCACAGCATTCGATGCTCCACCGGACTGCAGAGTGTGGCCTTTCGCAGCTTCCTTTTGTAGTGCTTAAATCCCGTGGCTCATGACGTCAGTTGCACTGTAGGCGGTGAGGGCGAAGTTATCTGTCGTCGCTTTGGTGCTTCTATCTTGCTTCCCCTCTCCGGCCGTGCATCAGGATCATCGGACCAGTAAGGGACACGTCGGCGCCTAAAAGTAACAGGACAAGAATTAGCACAGCATTCGATGCTTCACCCGACTGCAGAGTGTCGCCTTTCGCAGCTTCCTTTTGTAGTGCTTAAATCCCGTGGCTCATGACGTCACTTGCACTGTAAGCGGTGAGGGCGAAGTTATCTGTCGTCGCTTTGGTGCTTCTATCTTGCTTCCCCGCTCCGGCCGTGCATCAGGATCATCGGACCAGTAAGGGACACGTCGGCGCCTAAAAGTAACAGGACAAAAATTAGCACAGCATTCGATGCTCCACCGGACTGCAGAGTGTCGCCTTTCGCAGATTCCTTATGTAGTGCCTAAATCCCGTGGATCATGACGTCAGTTGCACTGTAGGCGGTTAGGGGGAAGTTATCTGTCATCGCTTTGGTGCTTCTATCTTGCTTCCCCGCTCCGGCCGTGCATCAGGATCATCGGACCAGTAAGGGACACGTCGGCGCCTAAAAGTAACAGGACAAAAATTAGCACAGCATTCGATGCTCCACCGGACTGCAGAGTGTCGCCTTTCGCAGATTCCTTATGTAGTGCTTAAATCCCGTGGATCATGACGTCAGTTGCACTGTAGGCGGTTAGGGGGAAGTTATCTGTCGTCGCTTTGGTGCTTCTATCTTGCTTCCCCGCTCCGGCCGTGCATCAGGATCATCGGACCAGTAAGGGACACGTCGGCGCCTAAAAGTAACAGGACAAAAATTAGCACAGCATTCGATGCTCCACCGGACTGCAGGGTGTCGCCTTTCGCAGATTCCTTATGTAGTGCTTAAATCCCGTGGATCATGACGTCAGTTGCACTGTAGGCGGTTAGGGGGAAGTTATCTGTCGTCGCTTTGATGCTTCTATATTGCTTCCCCGCTCCAGCCGTGCATCAGGATCATCGGACCAGTAAGGGACACGTCGGCGCCTAAAAGTAACAGGACAAAAATTAGCACAGCATTCGATGCTCCACCGGACTGCAGAGTGTCGCCTTTCGCAGATTCCTTATGTAGTGCTTAAATCCCGTGCATCATGACGTCAGTTGCACTGTAGGCGGTTAGGGGGAAGTTATCTGTCGTCGCTTTGGTGCTTCTATCTTGCTTCCCCGCTCCGGCCGTGCATCAGGATCATCGGACCAGTAAGGGACACGTCGGCGCCTAAAAGTAACAGGACAAAAATTAGCACAGCATTCGATGCTCCACCGGACTGCAGAGTGTCGCCTTTCGCAGATTCCTTATGTAGTGCTTAAATCCCGTGGATCATGACGTCAGTTGCACTGTAGGCGGTTAGGGGGAAGTTATCTGTCGTCGCTTTGATGCTTCTATATTGCTTCCCCGCTCCAGCCGTGCATCAGGATCATCGGACCAGTAAGGAACACGTCGGCGCCTAAAAGTAACAGGACAAGAATTAGCACAGCATTCGATGCTCCACCGGACTGCAAAGTGTCGCCTTTCGCAGCTTCCTTTTGTAGTGCTTAAATCCCTGGCTCGTGACGTCAGTTGCACTGTAGGCGATGAGGGCGAAGTTATCTGTCGACGCTTTGGTGCTTCTATCTTGCTTCCCCGCTCCGGCTGTGCATCAGGATCATGGGACCGGTAAGGGACACGTCGGCGCCTAAAAGTAACAGGACAAAAATTAGCACAGCATTCGATTCCCCACCGGACTGTAGAGTGTCGCCTTTCGCAGATTCCGTATGTAGTGCTTAAATCCCGTAGCTCATGACGTAAGTTCCACTGTAGGCGGTTAGGGCGAAGTTATCTGTCGTCGCTTTGGTGCTTCAATCTTGCTTCCCAGCTCCGGCCGTGCATCAGGATCATCGGGCCGGTAAGGGACACGTCGGCGCCTAAAAGTAACATGACAAGAATTAGCACACCATTCGATGCTCCACGGGACTGCAGAGTGTCGACTTTCGCAGCTTCCTTTTGTAGTGCTTAAATCCCATGGCACATGACGTCAGTTGCACTGTAGGCGGTGAGTGCGAAGTTATCTGTCGTCGCTTTGGTGCCTCTATCTTGCTTCCCCGCTCCGGCCGTGCATCAGCATCATTGGACCAGTCAGGAACACGTCGGCGCCTAAAATTAACAGGACAAGAATTAGCACAGCATTCGATGCTCCACCGGACTGCAGAGTGTGGCCTTTCGCAGCTTCTTTTTGTAGTGCTTAAATCCTGTGGCTCATGACGTCAGTTCCACTGTAGGCGGTTAGGGCGAAGTTATCTGTCGTCACTTTGGTGCTTCAATCTTGCTTCCCCGCTCCGGCCGTGCATCAGGATCATCGGGCCGGTAAGGGACACGTCGGCGCCTAAAAGTAACATGACAAGAATTAGCACACCATTCGAAGCTCCACGGGACTGCAGAGTGTCGGCTTTCGCAGCTTCCTTTTGCAGTGCTAAAATCCCGTGGCTCATGACGTCAGTTGCACTGTAGGCTGTGAGGGCAAAGTTATCTGTCGTCGCTTAGGTGCTTCTATCTTGCTTCCCCGCTCCGGCCGTGCATCAGCATCATCGGACCAGTCAGGGACACGTCGGCGCCTAAAATTAACAGGACAAGAATTAGCACAGCATTCGATGCTCCACCGGACTGCAGAGTGTCGCCTTTCGCAGCTTCCTTTTGTAGTGCTTAAATCCCGTGGCTCATGACGTCAGTTGCACTGTAGGCGGTGAGTGCGAAGTTATCTGTCGTTGCTTTGGTGCGTCTATCTTGCTTCCCCGCTCCGGCCGTGCATCAGGGTGATTGTACCAGTAAGGGACACGTCGGCGCCTAAAGGTAACAGGACAAAAATTAGCACAGCATTCGATGCTCCACCGGACTGCAGAGTGTGGCCTTTCGCAGCTTCCTTTTGTAGTGCTTAAATCCCGTGGCTCATGACGTCAGTTGCACTGTAGGCGGTGAGGGCGAAGTTATCTGTCGTCGCTTTGGTGCTTCTATCTTGCTTCCCCTCTCCGGCCGTGCATCAGGATCATCGGACCAGTAAGGGACACGTCGGCGCCTAAAAGTAACAGGACAAGAATTAGCACAGCATTCGATGCTTCACCCGACTGCAGAGTGTCGCCTTTCGCAGCTTCCTTTTGTAGTGCTTAAATCCCGTGGCTCATGACGTCACTTGCACTGTAAGCGGTGAGGGCGAAGTTATCTGTCGTCGCTTTGGTGCTTCTATCTTGCTTCCCCGCTCCGGCCGTGCATCAGGATCATCGGACCAGTAAGGGACACGTCGGCGCCTAAAAGTAACAGGACAAAAATTAGCACAGCATTCGATGCTCCACCGGACTGCAGAGTGTCGCCTTTCGCAGATTCCTTATGTAGTGCCTAAATCCCGTGGATCATGACGTCAGTTGCACTGTAGGCGGTTAGGGGGAAGTTATCTGTCATCGCTTTGGTGCTTCTATCTTGCTTCCCCGCTCCGGCCGTGCATCAGGATCATCGGACCAGTAAGGGACACGTCGGCGCCTAAAAGTAACAGGACAAAAATTAGCACAGCATTCGATGCTCCACCGGACTGCAGAGTGTCGCCTTTCGCAGATTCCTTATGTAGTGCTTAAATCCCGTGGATCATGACGTCAGTTGCACTGTAGGCGGTTAGGGGGAAGTTATCTGTCGTCGCTTTGGTGCTTCTATCTTGCTTCCCCGCTCCGGCCGTGCATCAGGATCATCGGACCAGTAAGGGACACGTCGGCGCCTAAAAGTAACAGGACAAAAATTAGCACAGCATTCGATGCTCCACCGGACTGCAGGGTGTCGCCTTTCGCAGATTCCTTATGTAGTGCTTAAATCCCGTGGATCATGACGTCAGTTGCACTGTAGGCGGTTAGGGGGAAGTTATCTGTCGTCGCTTTGATGCTTCTATATTGCTTCCCCGCTCCAGCCGTGCATCAGGATCATCGGACCAGTAAGGGACACGTCGGCGCCTAAAAGTAACAGGACAAAAATTAGCACAGCATTCGATGCTCCACCGGACTGCAGAGTGTCGCCTTTCGCAGATTCCTTATGTAGTGCTTAAATCCCGTGCATCATGACGTCAGTTGCACTGTAGGCGGTTAGGGGGAAGTTATCTGTCGTCGCTTTGGTGCTTCTATCTTGCTTCCCCGCTCCGGCCGTGCATCAGGATCATCGGACCAGTAAGGGACACGTCGGCGCCTAAAAGTAACAGGACAAAAATTAGCACAGCATTCGATGCTCCACCGGACTGCAGAGTGTCGCCTTTCGCAGATTCCTTATGTAGTGCTTAAATCCCGTGGATCATGACGTCAGTTGCACTGTAGGCGGTTAGGGGGAAGTTATCTGTCGTCGCTTTGATGCTTCTATATTGCTTCCCCGCTCCAGCCGTGCATCAGGATCATCGGACCAGTAAGGAACACGTCGGCGCCTAAAAGTAACAGGACAAGAATTAGCACAGCATTCGATGCTCCACCGGACTGCAAAGTGTCGCCTTTCGCAGCTTCCTTTTGTAGTGCTTAAATCCCTGGCTCGTGACGTCAGTTGCACTGTAGGCGATGAGGGCGAAGTTATCTGTCGACGCTTTGGTGCTTATATCTTGCTTCCCCGCTCCGGCCGTGCATCAGGATCATCGGACCAGTAAGGGACACGTCGGCGCATAAATTAAGAGGACAAGAATTAGCACAGCATTCGATGCTCCACCGCACTGCAGAGTGCCGCCTTTCGCAGCTTCCTTTTGCAGTGCTTAAATCCCGTGGCTCATGACGTCAGTTGCACTGCCGGCGGTGAGGACGAAGTTATCTGTCGTCGCTTTGGTGCTTCTATCTTGCTTCCCCGCTCCGGCCGCGCACCAGGATCATCGGACCAGTAAGGGACACGTCGGCGCCTAAAATTACCAGGACAAGAATTAGCACAGCATTCCATGCTCCACCGGACTGCAGAGTGTCGCCTTTCGCAGCTTCCTTTTGTAGTGCTTAAATCCCGTGGCTCATGACGTCAGTTGCACTGTAGGCGGTGAGTGCGAAGTTATCTGTCGTTGCTTTGGTGCGTCTATCTTGCTTCCCCGCTCCGGCCGTGCATCAGGGTGATTGTACCAGTAAGGGACACGTCGGCGCCTAAAGGTAACAGGACAAAAATTAGCACAGCATTCGATGCTCCACCGGACTGCAGAGTGTGGCCTTTCGCAGCTTCCTTTTGTAGTGCTTAAATCCCGTGGCTCATGACGTCAGTTGCACTGTAGGCGGTGAGGGCGAAGTTATCTGTCGTCGCTTTGGTGCTTCTATCTTGCTTCCCCTCTCCGGCCGTGCATCAGGATCATCGGACCAGTAAGGGACACGTCGGCGCCTAAAAGTAACAGGACAAGAATTAGCACAGCATTCGATGCTTCACCCGACTGCAGAGTGTCGCCTTTCGCAGCTTCCTTTTGTAGTGCTTAAATCCCGTGGCTCATGACGTCACTTGCACTGTAAGCGGTGAGGGCGAAGTTATCTGTCGTCGCTTTGGTGCTTCTATCTTGCTTCCCCGCTCCGGCCGTGCATCAGGATCATCGGACCAGTAAGGGACACGTCGGCGCCTAAAAGTAACAGGACAAAAATTAGCACAGCATTCGATGCTCCACCGGACTGCAGAGTGTCGCCTTTCGCAGATTCCTTATGTAGTGCTTAAATCCCGTGGATCATGACGTCAGTTGCACTGTAGGCGGTTAGGGGGAAGTTATCTGTCGTCGCTTTGGTGCTTCTATCTTGCTTCCCCGCTCCGGCCGTGCATCAGGATCATCGGACCAGTAAGGGACACGTCGGCGCCTAAAAGTAACAGGACAAAAATTAGCACAGCATTCGATGCTCCACCGGACTGCAGAGTGTCGCCTTTCGCAGATTCCTTATGTAGTGCTTAAATCCCGTGGATCATGACGTCAGTTACACTGTAGGCGGTTAGGGGGAAGTTATCTGTCGTCGCTTTGATGCTTCTATATTGCTTCCCCGCTCCGGCCGTGCATCAGGATCATCGGACCAGTAAGGAACACGTCGGCGCCTAAAAGTAACAGGACAAGAATTAGCACAGCATTCGATGCTCCACCGGACTGCAAAGTGTCGCCTTTCGCAGCTTCCTTTTGTAGTGCTTAAATCCCTGGCTCATGACGTCAGTTGCACTGTAGGCGATGAGGGCGAAGTTATCTGTCGACGCTTTGGTGCTTCTATCTTGCTTCCCCGCTCCGGCCGTGCATCAGGATCATCGGACCAGTAAGGGACACGTCGGCGCATAAATTAAGAGGACAAGAATTAGCACAGCATTCGATGCTCCACCGCACTGCAGAGTGCCGCCTTTCGCAGCTTCCTTTTGCAGTGCTTAAATCCCGTGGCTCATGACGTCAGTTGCACTGTCGGCGGTGAGGACGAAGTTATCTGTCGTCGCTTTGGTGCTTCTATCTTGCTTCCCCGCTCCGGCCGCGCACCAGGATCATCGGACCAGTAAGGGACACGTCGGCTACTAAAAGCAACAGGACAAGAATTAGCACTGCATTCGATGCTCCACCGGACTGCAGAGTGTCGCCTTTCGCAGCTTACTTATGTAGTGCTTAAATACCGTGGCTCATGACGTCAATTGCACTGTAGGCGGTGAGGGCGAAGTTATCTGTCGTCGCTTTGGTGCTTCTATTTTGCTTCCCCGCTCCGGCCGTGGATCAGGATCATCGGACTAGTAAGGGACACGTCGGCGCCTAAAATTAGCAGGACAAGAATTAGCACAGCATTTGATGCTCCACCGGACTGCAGAGTACGCCTTTCGCAGCTTCCTTTTGTAGTGCCTAAATCCCGTGGCTCAAGACGTCAGTTGCACTGTAGGCGGTGAGGGCGAAGTTATCTGTCGTCGCTTTGGTTCTTCTATCTTGCTTCCCAGCTCCGGCCGTGCATCAGGATCATCGGACCAGTAAGGGACACGTCGGCGCCTAAAAGTAACAGGACAAGAATTAGCACAGCATTCGATGCTTCACCCGACTGCAGAGTGTCGCCTTTCGCAGCTTCCTTTTGTAGTGCTTAAATCCCGTGGCTCATGACGTCACTTGCACTGTAAGCGGTGAGGGCGAAGTTATCTGTCGTCTCTTTGGTGCTTCTATCTTGCTTCCCCGCTCCGGCCGTGCATCAGGATCATCGGACCAGTAAGGGACACGTCGGCGCCTAAAAGTAACAGGACAAGAATTAGTACAGAATTTGATGCTCCACCGGACTGCAGAGTGTCGCCTTTCGCAGATTCCTTATGTAGTGCTTAAATCCCGTGGATCATGACGTCAGTTCCACTGTAGGCGGTGAGGGCGAAGTTATCAGTCGTCGCTTTGGTGCTTCAATCTTGCTTCCCCGCTCCGGCCGTGCATCAGGATCATCGGACCAGTAAGGGACACGTCGGCGCATAAATTAAGAGGACAAGAATTAGCACAGCATTCGATGCTCCACCGCACTGCAGAGTGCCGCCTTTCGCAGCTTCCTTTTGCAGTGCTTAAATCCCGTGGCTCATGACGTCAGTTGCACTGTCGGCGGTGAGGGCGAAGTTATCTGTGGTCGCTTTGGTGTTTCTATCTTGCTTCCCCACTTCGGCCGTGCATCAGGATCATCGGACCACTAAGGGACACGTCGGCGCCTAAAAGTAACAGGACAAGAATTAGCACAGCATTCGATGCTCCACCGGACTGCAAAGTGTCGCCTTTCGCAGCTTCCTTTTAGTGCTTAAATCCCTGGCTCATGACGTCAGTTGCACTGTAGGCGATGAGGGCGAAGTTATCTGTCGTCGCTTTGGTGCTTCTATCTTGCTTCCCCGCTCCGGCCGTGCATCAGGATCATCGGACCAGTAAGGGACACGTCGGCGCCTAAAAGTAACAGGACAAGAATTAGTACAGAATTTGATGCTCCACCGGACTGCAGAGTGTCGCCTTTCGCAGATTCCTTATGTAGTGCTTAAATCCCGTGGATCATGACGTCAGTTCCACTGTAGGCGGTGAGGGCGAAGTTATCAGTCGTCGCTTTGGTGCTTCAATCTTGCTTCCCCGCTCCGGCCGTGGATCAGCATCATCGGACTAGTAAGGGACACGTCGGCGCCTAAAATTAGCAGGACAAGAATTAGCACAGCATTTGATGCTCCACCGGACTGCAGAATGTCGCCTTTCGCAGCTTCCTTTTGTAGTGCTCAAATCCCGTGGCTCATGACGTCAGTTGCGCTGTAGGCGATCAGGGCGAAGTTATCTGTTGTCGCTTTGGTGCTTCTATCTTGCTTCCCCGCTCCGGCCGTGCATCAGGATCATTGGACCAGTAAGGGACACGTCGGCGCCTAAAGGTAACAGGACAAAAATTAGCACAGCATTCGATGCTCCACCGGACTGCAGAGTGTGGCCTTTCGCAGCTTCCTTTTGTAGTGCTTAAATCCCGTGGCTCATGACGTCAGTTGCACTGTAGGCGGTGAGGGCGAAGTTATCTGTCGTCGCTTTGGTGCTTCTATCTTGCTTCCCCGCTCCGGCCGTGGATCAGGATCATCGGACTAGTAAGGGACACGTCGGCGCCTAAAATTAGCAGGACAAGAATTAGCACAGCATTTGATGCTCCACCGGACTGCAGAATGTCGCCTTTCGCAGCTTCCTTTTGTAGTGCTCAAATCCCGTGGCTCATGACGTCAGTTGCGCTGTAGGCGATCAGGGCGAAGTTATCTGTTGTCGCTTTGGTGCTTCTATCTTGCTTCCCCGCTCCGGCCGTGCATCAGGATCATTGGACCAGTAAGGGACACGTCGGCGCCTAAAGGTAACAGGACAAAAATTAGCACAGCATTCGATGCTCCACCGGACTGCAGAGTGTGGCCTTTCGCAGCTTCCTTTTGTAGTGCTTAAATCCCGTGGCTCATGACGTCAGTTGCACTGTAGGCGGTGAGGGCGAAGTTATCTGTCGTCGCTTTGGTGCTTCTATCTTGCTTCCCCGCTCCGGCCGTGCATAAGGATCATCGGACCAGTAAGGGACACGTCGGCGCCTAAAAGTAACAGGACAAGAATTAGCACAGCATTCGATGCTTCACCCGACTGCAGAGTGTCGCCTTTCGCAGCTTCCTTTTGTAGTGCTTAAATCCCGTGGCTCATGACGTCACTTGCACTGTAAGCGGTGAGGGCGAAGTTATCTGTCGTCGCTTTGGTGCTTCTATCTTGCTTCCCCGCTCCGGCCGTGCATCAGGATCATCGGACCAGTAAGGGACACGTCGGCGCCTAAAAGTAACAGGACAAGAATTAGTACAGCATTTGATGCTCCACCGGACTGCAGAGTGTCGCCTTTCGCAGATTCCTTATGTAGTGCTTAAATCCCGTGGATCATGACGTCAGTTCCACTGTAGGCGGTTAGGGCGAAGTTATCTGTCGTCGCTTTGGTGCTTCAATCTTGCTTCCCAGCTCCGGCCGTGCATCAGGATCATCGGGCCGGTAAGGGACACGTCGGCGCCTAAAAGTAACATGACAAGAATTAGCACACCATTCGATGCTCCACGGGACTGCAGAGTGTCGGCTTTCGCAGCTTCCTTTTGCAGTGCTTAAATCCCGTGGCTCATGACGTCACATGCACTGTAGGCTGTGAGGGCAAAGTTATCTGTCGTCGCTTAGGTGCTTCTATCTTGCTTCCCCGCTCCGGCCGTGCATCAGCATCATCGGACCAGTCAGGGACACGTCGGAGCCTAAAATTAACAGGACAAGAATTAGCACAGCATTCGATGCTCCACCGGACTGCAGAGTTTGGCCTTTCGCAGCTTCCTTTTGTAGTGCTTAAATCCCGCGGCTCACGACGTCAGTTGCACTGTAGGCGGTGAGGGCGAAGTTGTCTGTCGTCGCTTTGGTGCTTCTATCTTGCTTCCCCGCTCCGGCCGTGCATCAGGATCATCGGACCAGGAAGGGACACGTCGGCGCCTAAAATTAACATGACAAGAATTAGCACAGCATTCGATGCTCCACCGGACTGCAGAGTGTCGCCTTTCGCAGCTTCCTTTTGTAGTGCTTAAATCCCGTGGCTCATGACGTCAGTTGCACTGTAGGCGGTGAGTGCGAAGTTATCTGTCGTCGCTTTGGTGCGTCTATCTTGCTTCCCCGCTCCGGCCGTGCATCAGGGTGATTGTACCAGTAAGGGACACGTCGGCGCCTAAAGGTAACAGGACAAAAATTAGCACAGCATTCGATGCTCCACCGGACTGCAGAGTGTCGCCTTTCGCAGCTTCCATTTGTAGTGCTTAAATCCCGTGGCTCATGACGTCACTTGCACTGTAAGCGGTGAGGGCGAAGTTATCTGTCGTCGCTTTTGTGCTTCTATCTTGCTTCCCCGCTCCGGCCGTGCATCAGGATCATCGGACCAGTAAGGGACACGTCGGCGCCTAAAAGTAACAGGACAAGAATTAGTACAGCATTTGATGCTCCACCGGACTGCAGAGTGTCGCCTTTCGCAGATTCCTTATGTAGTGCTTAAATCCCGTGGATCATGACGTCAGTTGCACTGTAGGCGGTTAGGGGGAAGTTATCTGTCGTCGCTTTGATGCTTCTATATTGCTTCCCCGCTCCGGCCGTGCATCATAATCATCGGACCAGTAAGGAACACGTCGGCGCCTAAAAGTAACAGGACAAGAATTAGCACAGCATTCGATGCTCCACCGGACTGCAAAGTGTCGCCTTTCGCAGCTTCCTTTTGTAGTGCTTAAATCCCTGGCTCATGACGTCAGTTGCCCTGTAGGCGATGAGGGCGAAGTTATCTGTCGACGCTTTGGTGCTTCTATCTTGCTTCCCCGCTCCGGCCGTGCATCAGGATCATCGGACCAGTAAGGGACACGTCGGCGCATAAATTAAGAGGACAAGAATTAGCACAGCATTCGATGCTCCACCGCACTGCAGAGTGCCGCCTTTCGCAGCTTCCTTTTGCAGTGCTTAAATCCCGTGGCTCATGACGTCAGTTGCACTGTCGGCGGTGAGGGCGAAGTTATCTGTGGTCGCTTTGGTGTTTCTATCTTGCTTCCCCACTTCGGCCGTGCATCAGGATCATCGGACCACTAAGGGACACGTCGGCGCCTAAAAGTAACAGGACAAGAATTAGCACAGCATTCGATGCTCCACCGGACTGCAAAGTGTCGCCTTTCGCAGCTTCCTTTTGTAGTGCTTAAATCCCTGGCTCATGACGTCAGTTGCACTGTAGGCGATGAGGGCGAAGTTATCTGTCGACGGTTTGGTGCTTCTATCTTGCTTCCCCGCTCCGGCCGTGGATCAGGATCATCGGACTAGTAAGGGACACGTCGGCGCCTAAAATTAGCAGGACAAGAATTAGCACAGCATTTGATGCTCCACCGGACTGCAGAATGTCGCCTTTCGCAGCTTCCTTTTGTAGTGCTCAAATCCCGTGGCTCATGACGTCAGTTGCGCTGTAGGCGATCAGGGCGAAGTTATCTGTCGTCGCTTTGGTGCTTCTATCTTGCTTCCCCGCTCCGGCCGTGCATCAGGATCATCGGACCAGTAAGGGACACGTCGGCGCCTAAAAGTAACAGGACAAGAATTAGTACAGCATTTGATGCTCCACCGGACTGCAGAGTGTCGCCTTTCGCAGATTCCTTATGTAGTGCTTAAATCCCGTGGATCATGACGTCAGTTCCACTGTAGGCGGTTAGGGCGAAGTTATCTGTCGTCGCTTTTGTGCTTCAATCTTGCTTCCCAGCTCCGGCCGTGCATCAGGATCATCGGGCCGGTAAGGGACACGTCGGCGCCTAAAAGTAACATGACAAGAATTAGCACACCATTCGATGCTCCACGGGACTGCAGAGTGTCGGCTTTCGCAGCTTCCTTTTGCAGTGCTTAAATCCCGTGGCTCTTTACGTCACATGCACTGTAGGCTGTGAGGGCAAAGTTATCTGTCGTCGCTTAGGTGCTTCTATCTTGCTTCCCCGCTCCGGCCGTGCATCAGCATCATCGGACCAGTCAGGGACACGTCGGCGCCTAAAATTAACAGGACAAGAATTAGCACAGCATTCGATGCTCCACCGGACTGCAGAGTTTGGCCTTTCGCAGCTTCCTTTTGTAGTGCTTAAATCCCGCGGCTCACGACGTCAGTTGCACTGTAGGCGGTGAGGGCGAAGTTGTCTGTCGTCGCTTTGGTGCTTCTATCTTGCTTCCCCGCTCCGGCCGTGCATCAGGATCATCGGACCAGGAAGGGACACGTCGGCGCCTAAAATTAACATGACAAGAATTAGCACAGCATTCGATGCTCCACCGGACTGCAGAGTGTCGCCTTTCGCAGCTTCCTTTTGTAGTGCTTAAATCCCGTGGCTCATGACGTCAGTTGCACTGTAGGCGGTGAGTGCGAAGTTATCTGTCGTCGCTTTGGTGCGTCTATCTTGCTTCCCCGCTCCGGCCGTGCATCAGGGTGATTGTACCAGTAAGGGACACGTCGGCGCCTAAAGGTAACAGGACAAAAATTAGCACAGCATTCGATGCTCCACCGGACTGCAGAGTGTCGCCTTTCGCAGCTTCCATTTGTAGTGCTTAAATCCCGTGGCTCATGACGTCACTTGCACTGTAAGCGGTGAGGGCGAAGTTATCTGTCGTCGCTTTGGTGCTTCTATCTTGCTTCCCCGCTCCGGCCGTGCATCAGGATCATCGGACCAGTAAGGGACACGTCGGTGCCTAAAAGTAACAGGAAAAGAATTAGTACAGCATTTGATGCTCCACCGGACTGCAGAGTGTCGCCTTTCGCAGATTCCTTATGTAGTGCTTAAATCCCGTGGATCATGACGTCAGTTGCCCTGTAGGCGATGAGGGCGAAGTTATCTGTCGACGCTTTGGTGCTTCTATCTTGCTTCCCCGCTCCGGCCGTGCATCATAATCATCGGACCAGTAAGGAACACGTCGGCGCCTAAAAGTAACAGGACAAGAATTAGCACAGCATTCGATGCTCCACCGGACTGCAAAGTGTCGCCTTTCGCAGCTTCCTTTTGTAGTGCTTAAATCCCTGGCTCATGACGTCAGTTGCCCTGTAGGCGATGAGGGCGAAGTTATCTGTCGACGCTTTGGTGCTTCTATCTTGCTTCCCCGCTCCGGCCGTGCATCAGGATCATCGGACCAGTAAGGGACACGTCGGTGCCTAAAAGTAACAGGAAAAGAATTAGTACAGCATTTGATGCTCCACCGGACTGCAGAGTGTCGCCTTTCGCAGATTCCTTATGTAGTGCTTAAATCCCGTGGATCATGACGTCAGTTGCCCTGTAGGCGGTTAGGGGGAAGTTATCTGTCGTCGCTTTGATGCTTCTATATTGCTTCCCCGCTCCGGCCGTGCATCATAATCATCGGACCAGTAAGGAACACGTCGGCGCCTAAAAGTAACAGGACAAGAATTAGCACAGCATTCGATGCTCCACCGGACTGCAAAGTGTCGCCTTTCGCAGCTTCCTTTTGTAGTGCTTAAATCCCTGGCTCATGACGTCAGTTGCCCTGTAGGCGATGAGGGCGAAGTTATCTGTCTACGCTTTGGTGCTTCTCTCTTGCTTCCCCGCTCCGGCCGTGCATCAGGATCATCGGACCAGTAAGGGACACGTCGGCGCATAAATTAAGAGGACAAGAATTAGCACAGCATTCGATGCTCCACCGCACTGCAGAGTGCCGCCTTTCGCAGCTTCCTTTTGCAGTGCTTAAATCCCGTGGCTCATGACGTCAGTTGCACTGTCGGCGGTGAGGGCGAAGTTATCTGTGGTCGCTTTGGTGTTTCTATCTTGCTTCCCCACTTCGGCCGTGCATCAGGATCATCGGACCACTAAGGGACACGTCGGCGCCTAAAAGTAACAGGACAAGAATTAGCACAGCATTCGATGCTCCACCGGACTGCAAAGTGTCGCCTTTCGCAGCTTCCTTTTGTAGTGCTTAAATCCCTGGCTCATGACGTCAGTTGCACTGTAGGCGATGAGGGCGAAGTTATCTGTCGACGGTTTGGTGCTTCTATCTTGCTTCCCCGCTCCGGCCGTGGATCAGGATCATCGGACTAGTAAGGGACACGTCGGCGCCTAAAATTAGCAGGACAAGAATTAGCACAGCATTTGATGCTCCACCGGACTGCAGAATGTCGCCTTTCGCAGCTTCCTTTTGTAGTGCTCAAATCCCGTGGCTCATGACGTCAGTTGCGCTGTAGGCGATCAGGGCGAAGTTATCTGTTGTCGCTTTGGTGCTTCTATCTTGCTTCCCCGCTCCGGCCGTGCATCAGGATCATCGGACCAGTAAGGGACACGTCGGCGCCTAAAGGTAACAGGACAAAAATTAGCACAGCATTCGATGCTCCACCGGACTGCAGAGTGTGGCCTTTCGCAGCTTCCTTTTGTAGTGCTTAAATCCCGTGGCTCATGACGTCAGTTGCACTGTAGGCGGTGAGGGCGAAGTTATCTGTCGTCGCTTTGGTGCTTCTATCTTGCTTCCCCGCTCCGGCCGTGCATAAGGATCATCGGACCAGTAAGGGACACGTCGGCGCCTAAAAGTAACAGGACAAGAATTAGCACAGCATTCGATGCTTCACCCGACTGCAGAGTGTCGCCTTTCGCAGCTTCCTTTTGTAGTGCTTAAATCCCGTGGCTCATGACGTCACTTGCACTGTAAGCGGTGAGGGCGAAGTTATCTGTCGTCGCTTTGGTGCTTCTATCTTGCTTCCCCGCTCCGGCCGTGCATCAGGATCATCGGACCAGTAAGGGACACGTCGGTGCCTAAAAGTAACAGGACAAGAATTAGTACAGCATTTGATGCTCCACCGGACTGCAGAGTGTCGCCTTTCGCAGATTCCTTATGTAGTGCTTAAATCCCGTGGATCATGACGTCAGTTCCACTGTAGGCGGTTAGGGCGAAGTTATCTGTCGTCGCTTTGGTGCTTCAATCTTGCTTCCCAGCTCCGGCCGTGCATCAGGATCATCGGGCCGGTAAGGGACACGTCGGCGCCTAAAAGTAACATGACAAGAATTAGCACACCATTCGATGCTCCACGGGACTGCAGAGTGTCGACTTTCGCAGCTTCCTTTTGTAGTGCTTAAATCCCATGGCACATGACGTCAGTTGCACTGTAGGCGGTGAGTGCGAAGTTATCTGTCGTCGCTTTGGTGCCTCTATCTTGCTTCCCCGCTCCGGCCGTGCATCAGCATCATCGGACCAGTCAGGGACACGTCGGCGCCTAAAATTAACAGGACAAGAATTAGCACAGCATTCGATGCTCCACCGGACTGCAGAGTGTGGCCTTTTCGCAGCTTCTTTTTGTAGTGCTTAAATCCCGTAGCTCATGACGTCAGTTGCACTGTAGGCGGTGAGGGTGAAGTTATCTGTCGTCGCTTTGCTGCTTCTATCTTGCTTCCCCGCTCCGACCGTTCATCAGGATCATCGGACCAGGAAGGAACACGTCGGCGCCTAAAATTAACAGGACAAGAATTAGCACAGCATTCGATGCTCCACCGGACTGCAGAGTGTCGCCTTTCGCAGATTCCGTATGTAGTGCTTAAATCCTGTGCCTCATGACGTCAGTTCCACTGTAGGCGGTTAGGGCGAAGTTATCTGTCGTCACGTTGGTGCTTAAATCTTGCTTCCCCGCTCCGGCCGTGCATCAGAATCATCGGGCCGGTAAGGGACACGTCGGCGCCTAAAAGTAACATGACAAGAATTAGCACACCATTCGATGCTCCACGGGACTGCAGAGTGTCGGCTTTCGCAGCTTCCTTTTGCAGTGCTTAAATCCCGTGGCTCATGACGTCAGTTGCACTGTAGGCCGTGAGGGCAAAGTTATCTGTCGTCGCTTAGGTGCTTCTATCTTGCTTCCCCGCTCCGGCCGTGCATCAGCATCATCGGACCAGTCAGGGACACGTCGGCGCCTAAAATTAACAGGACAAGAATTAGCACAGCATTCGATGCTCCACCGGACTGCAGAGTTTGGCCTTTCGCAGCTTCCTTTTGTAGTGCTTAAATCCCGCGGCTCACGACGTCAGTTGCACTGTAGGCTGTGAGGGCAAAGTTATCTGTCGTCGCTTAGGTGCTTCTATCTTGCTTCCCCGCTCCGGCCGTGCATCAGCATCATCGGACCAGTCCGGGACACGTCGGCGCCTAAAATTAACAGGACAAGAATTAGCACAGCATTCGATGCTTCACCGGAGCAGAGTTTGGCCTTTCGCAGCTTCCTTTTGTAGTGCTTAAATCCCGCGGCTCACGACGTCAGTTGCACTGTAGGCGGTGAGGGCGAAGTTGTCTGTCGTCGCTTTGGTGCTTCTATCTTGCTTCCCCGCTCCGGCCGTGCATCAGGATCATCGGACCAGGAAGGGACACGTCGGCGCCTAAAATTAACATGACAAGAATTAGCACAGCATTCGATGCTCCACCGGACTGCAGAGTGTCGCCTTTCGCAGCTTCCTTTTGTAGTGCTTAAATCCCGCGGCTCATGACGTCAGTTGCACTGTAGGCGGTGAGTGCGAAGTTATCTGTCGTCGCTTTGGTGCGTCTATCTTGCTTCCCCGCTCCGGCCGTGCATCAGGGTGATTGTACCAGTAAGGGACACGTCGGCGCCTAAAGGTAACAGGACAAAAATTAGCACAGCATTCGATGCTCCACCGGACTGCAGAGTGTCGCCTTTCGCAGCTTCCATTTGTAGTGCTTAAATCCCGTGGCTCATGACGTCACTTGCACTGTAAGCGGTGAGGGCGAAGTTATCTGTCGTCGCTTTGGTGCTTCTATCTTGCTTCCCCGCTCCGGCCGTGCATCAGGATCATCGGACCAGTAAGGGACACGTCGGCGCCTAAAAGTAACAGGACAAGAATTAGTACAGCATTTGATGCTCCACCGGACTGCAGAGTGTCGCCTTTCGCAGATTCCTTATGTAGTGCCTAAATCCCGTGGATCATGACGTCAGTTGCACTGTAGGCGGTTAGGGGGAAGTTATCTGTCGTCGCTTTGATGCTTCTATATTGCTTCCCCGCTCCGGCCGTGCATCATAATCATCGGACCAGTAAGGAACACGTCGGCGCCTAAAAGTAACAGGACAAGAATTAGCACAGCATTCGATGCTCCACCGGACTGCAAAGTGTCGCCTTTCGCAGCTTCCTTTTGTAGTGCTTAAATCCCTGGCTCATGACGTCAGTTGCCCTGTAGGCGATGAGGGCGAAGTTATCTGTCGACGCTTTGGTGCTTCTATCTTGCTTCCCCGCTCCGGCCGTGCATCAGGATCATCGGACCAGTAAGGGACACGTCGGCGCATAAATTAAGATTACAAGAATTAGCACAGCATTCGATGCTCCACCGCACTGCAGAGTGCCGCCTTTCGCAGCTTCCTTTTGCAGTGCTTAAATCCCGTGGCTCATGACGTCAGTTGCACTGTCGGCGGTGAGGGCGAAGTTATCTGTGGTCGCTTTGGTGTTTCTATCTTGCTTCCCCACTTCGGCCGTGCATCAGGATCATCGGACCACTAAGGGACACGTCGGCGCATAAAAGTAACAGGACAAGAATTAGCACAGCATTCGATGCTCCACCGGACTGCAAAGTGTCGCCTTTCGCAGCTTCCTTTTGTAGTGCTTAAATCCCTGGCTCATGACGTCAGTTGCACTGTAGGCGAGGAGGGCGAAGTTATCTGTCGACGGTTTGGTGCTTCTATCTTGCTTCCCCGCTCCGGCCGTGGATCAGGATCATCGGACTAGTAAGGGACACGTCGGCGCCTAAAATTAGCAGGACAAGAATTAGCACAGCATTTGATGCTCCACCGGACTGCAGAATGTCGCCTTTCGCAGCTTCCTTTTGTAGTGCTCAAATCCCGTGGCTCATGACGTCAGTTGCGCTGTAGGCGATCAGGGCGAAGTTATCTGTTGTCGCTTTGGTGCTTCTATCTTGCTTCCCCGCTCCGGCCGTGCATCAGGATCATCGGACCAGTAAGGGACACGTCGGCGCCTAAAGGTAACAGGACAAAAATTAGCACAGCATTCGATGCTCCACCGGACTGCAGAGTGTGGCCTTTCGCAGCTTCCTTTTGTAGTGCTTAAATCCCGTGGCTCATGACGTCAGTTGCACTGTAGGCGGTGAGGGCGAAGTTATCTGTCGTCGCTTTGGTGCTTCTATCTTGCTTCCCCGCTCCGGCCGTGCATAAGGATCATCGGACCAGTAAGGGACACGTCGGCGCCTAAAAGTAACAGGACAAGAATTAGCACAGCATTCGATGCTTCACCCGACTGCAGAGTGTCGCCTTTCGCAGCTTCCTTTTGTAGTGCTTAAATCCCGTGGCTCATGACGTCACTTGCACTGTAAGCGGTGAGGGCGAAGTTATCTGTCGTCGCTTTGGTGCTTCTATCTTGCTTCCCCGCTCCGGCCGTGCATCAGGATCATCGGACCAGTAAGGGACACGTCGGTGCCTAAAAGTAACAGGACAAGAATTAGTACAGCATTTGATGCTCCACCGGACTGCAGAGTGTCGCCTTTCGCAGATTCCTTATGTAGTGCTTAAATCCCGTGGATCATGACGTCAGTTCCACTGTAGGCGGTGAGGGCGAAGTTATCTGTCGTCGCTTTGGTGCTTCAATCTTGCTTCCCTATCCGGCAGTGCATCAGGATCATCGGACCAGTAAGGAACACGTCGGCGCCTAAAAGTAACAGGACAAGAATTAGCACTGCATTCGATGCTCCACCGGACTACAGAGTGTCGCCTTTCGCAGCTTCCTTTTGTAATGCTTAAATCCCGTGGCTCATGACGTCAGTTGCACTGTTGCGGTGAGGGCGAAGTTATCTGTCGTCGCTTTGGTGCTTCTATCTTGCTTCATCGCTCCGGCCGTGCATCAGGATCATCGGACCAGTAAGGGACACGTGGGCGCCTAAAATAACAGGACAAGAATTAGCACAGCAGTCGATGCTCCACCGGACTGCAGAGTGTCGCCTTTCGCAGATTCCTTATGTAGTGCTTAAATCCCGTGGATCATGACGTCAGTTCCACTGTAGGCGGTTAGGGCGAAGTTATCTGTCGTCGCTTTGGTGCTTCAATCTTGCTTCCCAGCTCCGGCCGTGCATCAGGATCATCGGGCCGGTAAGGGACACGTCGGCGCCTAAAAGTAACATGACAAGAATTAGCACACCATTCGATGCTCCACGGGACTGCAGAGTGTCGACTTTCGCAGCTTCCTTTTGTAGTGCTTAAATCCCATGGCACATGACGTCAGTTGCACTGTAGGCGGTGAGTGCGAAGTTATCTGTCGTCGCTTTGGTGCCTCTATCTTGCTTCCCCGCTCCGGCCGTGCATCAGCATCATCGGACCAGTCAGGGACACGTCGGCGCCTAAAATTAACAGGACAAGAATTAGCACAGCATTCGATGCTCCACCGGACTGCAGAGTGTGGCCTTTTCGCAGCTTCTTTTTGTAGTGCTTAAATCCCGTAGCTCATGACGTCAGTTGCACTGTAGGCGGTGAGGGTGAAGTTATCTGTCGTCGCTTTGCTGCTTCTATCTTGCTTCCCCGCTCCGACCGTTCATCAGGATCATCGGACCAGGAAGGAACACGTCGGCGCCTAAAATTAACAGGACAAGAATTAGCACAGCATTCGATGCTCCACCGGACTGCAGAGTGTCGCCTTTCGCAGATTCCGTATGTAGTGCTTAAATCCTGTGCCTCATGACGTCAGTTCCACTGTAGGCGGTTAGGGCGAAGTTATCTGTCGTCACTTTGGTGCTTCAATCTTGCTTCCCCGCTCCGGCCGTGCATCAGGATCATCGGGCCGGTAAGGGACACGTCGGCGCCTAAAAGTAACATGACAAGAATTAGCACACCATTCGATGCTCCACGGGACTGCAGAGTGTCGGCTTTCGCAGCTTCCTTTTGCAGTGCTTAAATCCCGTGGCTCATGACGTCAGTTGCACTGTAGGCCGTGAGGGCAAAGTTATCTGTCGTCGCTTAGGTGCTTCTATCTTGCTTCCCCGCTCCGGCCGTGCATCAGCATCATCGGACCAGTCAGGGACACGTCGGCGCCTAAAATTAACAGGACAAGAATTAGCACAGCATTCGATGCTCCACCGGACTGCAGAGTTTGGCCTTTCGCAGCTTCCTTTTGTAGTGCTTAAATCCCGCGGCTCACGACGTCAGTTGCACTGTAGGCGGTGAGGGCGAAGTTGTCTGTCGTCGCTTTGGTGCTTCTATCTTGCTTCCCCGCTCCGGCCGTGCATCAGGATCATCGGACCAGGAAGGGACACGTCGGCGCCTAAAATTAACATGACAAGAATTAGCACAGCATTCGATGCTCCACCGGACTGCAGAGTGTGGCCTTTCGCAGCTTCCTTTTGTAGTGCTTAAATCCCGTGGCTCATGACGTCAGTTGCACTGTAGGCGGTGAGGGCGAAGTTATCTGTCGTCGCTTTGGTGCTTCTATCTTGCTTCCCCTCTCCGGCCGTGCATCAGGATCATCGGACCAGTAAGGGACACGTCGGCGCCTAAAAGTAACAGGACAAGAATTAGCACAGCATTCGATGCTTCACCCGACTGCAGAGTGTCGCCTTTCGCAGCTTCCTTTTGTAGTGCTTAAATCCCGTGGCTCATGACGTCACTTGCACTGTAAGCGGTGAGGGCGAAGTTATCTGTCGTCGCTTTGGTGCTTCTATCTTGCTTCCCCGCTCCGGCCGTGCATCAGGATCATCGGACCAGTAAGGGACACGTCGGCGCCTAAAAGTAACAGGACAAGAATTAGTACAGCATTTGATGCTCCACCGGACTGCAGATTGTCGCCTTTCGCAGATTCCTTATGTAGTGCTTAAATACCGTGGATCATGACGTCAGTTGCACTGTAGGCGGTTAGGGGGAAGTTATCTGTCGTCGCTTTGATGCTTCTATATTGCTTCCCCGCTCCGGCCGTGCATCATAATCATCGGACCAGTAAGGAACACGTCGGCGCCTAAAAGTAACAGGACAAGAATTAGCACAGCATTCGATGCTCCACCGGACTGCAAAGTGTCGCCTTTCGCAGCTTCCTTTTGTAGTGCTTAAATCCCTGGCTCATGACGTCAGTTGCCCTGTAGGCGATGAGGGCGAAGTTATCTGTCGACGCTTTGGTGCTTCTATCTTGCTTCCCCGCTCCGGCCGTGCATCAGGATCATCGGACCAGTAAGGGACACGTGGGCGCCTAAAATAACAGGACAAGAATTAGCACAGCAGTCGATGCTCCACCGGACTGCAGAGTGTCGCCTTTCGCAGCATCCTTTTGTAGTGCTTAAATCCCGTGGCTCATGACGTCAGTTGCACTGTAGGCGGTGAGGGCGAAGTTATCTGTCGTCGCTTTGGTGCTTCTATCTTGCTTCCCAGCTCCGGCCGTGCATCAGGATCATCGGACCAGTAAGGGACACTTCGGCACCTAAAAGTAACACGGCAAGAATTAGCACTGCATTCGATGCTCCACCGGACTGCAGAGTGTCGCCTTTCGCCGCTTCCTTTTGTGATGCTTAAATCCCGTGGCTCATGACGTCAGTTGCACTGTTGCGGTGAGGGCGAAGTTATCTGTCGTAGCTTTCGTGCTTCTATCTTGCTTCCCCGCTCCGGCCGTGCATCAGGATCATCGGACCAGTAAGGGACACGTCGGCTACTAAAAGCAACAGGACAAGAATTAGCACTGCATTCGATGCTCCACCGGACTGCAGAGTGTCGCCTTTCACAGCTTCCTTTTGCAGTGCTTAAATCCCGTGGCTCATGACGTCAGTTGCACTGTAGGCGGTGAGGGCGAAGTTATCTGTCGTCGCTTTGGTGCTTGAATCTTGCTTCCCCGCTCCGGCAGTGCATCAGAATCATCGGACCACTAAGGGACACGTCGGCGCCTAAAAGTAACAGGACAAGAATTAGCACAGCATTCGATGCTCCACCGGACTGCAGAGTGCCGCCTTTCGCCGCTTCCTTTTGTAATGCTTAAATCCCGTTGCTCATGACGTCAGTTGCACTGTTGCGGTGAGGGCGAAGTTTTCTGTCGTAGCTTTCGTGCTTCTATCTTGCTTCCCCGCTCCGGCCGTGCATCAGGATCATCGGACCAGTAAGGGACACGTCGGCTACTAAAAGCAACATGACAAGAATTAGCACTGCATTCGATGCTCCTCCGGACTGCAGAGTGTCGCCTTTCACAGCTTCCTTTTGTAGTGCTTAAATCCCGTGGCTCATGACGTCAGTTGCACTGTAGGCGATGAGGGCGAAGTTATCTGTCGACGCTTTGGTGCTTCTATCTTGCTTCCCCGCTCCGGCCGTGCATCAGAATCATCGGACCACTAAGGGACACGTCGGCGCCTAAAAGTAACAGGACAAGAATTAGCACAGCACTCGATGCTCCACCGGACTGCAGAGTGCCGCCTTTCGCAGCTTCCTTTTGCAGTGCTTAAATCTCGTGGCTCATGACGTCAGCTGCACTGTAGACGGTGAGGGTGAAGATATTTGTCGTCGCTTTGGGGCTTCTATCTTGCTTCCCCGCTCCGGCCGTGCATCAGGATCATCGGACCAGTAAGGGACACGTCGGCGCATAAATTAAGAGGACAAGAATTAGCACAGCATTCGATGCTCCACCGCACTGCAGAGTGCCGCCTTTCGCAGCTTCCTTTTGCAGTGCTTAAATCCCGTGGCTCATGACGTCAGTTGCACTGTCGGTGGTGAGGGCGAAGTTATCTGTGGTCGCTTTGGTGTTTCTATCTTCCTTCCCCACTTCGGCCGTGCATCAGGATCATCGGACCACTAAGGGACACGTCGGCGCCTAAAAGTAGCAGGACAAGAATTAGCACAGCATTCGATGCTTCACCCGACTGCAGAGTGTCGCCTTTCGCAGCTTCCTTTTGTAGTGCCTAAATCCCATGGGTCATGACGTCAGCTGCACTGCAGGCAGTGAGGACGAAGTTATCTGTCGTCGCTTTGGTGCATCTATCTTGCTTCCCCGCTCCGGCCGCGCACCAGGATCATCGGACCAGTAAGGGACACGTCGGCTACTAAAAGCAACAGGACAAGAATTAGCACTGCATTCGATGCTCCACCGGACTGCAGAGTGTCGCCTATCGCAGCTTACTTTTGTAGTGCTTAAATCCCGTGGCTCATGACGTCAATTGCACTGTAGGCGGTTAGGGCGAAGTTATCTGTCGTCGCTTTTGTGCTTCTATCTTGATTCCCCGCTCCGGCCGTGCATCAGGATCATCGGACTAGTAAGGGACACATCGGCGCCTAAAATTAGCAGGACAAGAATTAGCACAGCATTTGATGCTCCACCGGACTGCAGAGTGTCGCCTTTCGCAGCTGCCTTTTGTAGTGCTCAAATTCCGTGGCTCATGACGTCAGTTGCGCTGTAGGCGATCAGGGCGAAGTTATCTGTTGTCGCTTTGGTGCTTCTATCTTGCTTCCCCGCTCCGGCCGTGCATCAGGATCATCGGACCAGTAAGGGACACGTCGGCGCCTAAAGGTAACAGGACAAAAATTAGCACAGCATTCGATGCTCCACCGGACTGCAGAGTGTGGCCTTTCGCAGCTTCCTTTTGTAGTGCTTAAATCCCGTGGCTCATGACGTCAGTTGCACTGTAGGCGGTGAGGGCGAAGTTATCTTTCGTCGCTTTGGTGCTTCTATCTTGCTTCCCCGCTCCGGCCGTGCATCAGGATCATCGGACCAGTAAGGGACACGTCGGCGCCTAAAAGTAACAGGACAAGAATTAGCACAGCATTCGATGCTTCACCCGACTGCAGAGTGTCGCCTTTCACAGCTTCCTTTTGTAGTGCTTAAATCCCGTGGCTCATCACGTCAGTTGCACTGTAGGCGATGAGGGCGATGTTATCTGTCCTCGCTTTGGTGCTTCTATCTTGCTTCCCCGCTCCAGCCGTGCATCAGAATCATCGGACCAGTAAGGGAAACGTCGGCGCATAAATTAAGAGGACAAGAATTAGCACAGCATTTGATGCTCCACCGGACTGCAGAGTGTCGGCTTTCGCAGCTTCCTTTTGCAGTGCTTAAATCCCGTGGCTCATGACGTCGGTTGCACTGTAGGCGGTGAGGGCGAAGTTATCTGTGGTCGCTTTGGTGCTTCTATCTTGCTTCCCCTCTCCGGCCGTGCATCATGATCATCGGACCACTAAGGGACACGTCGGCGCCTAAAAGTAGCAGGAAAAGAATTAGCACAGCATTCGATGCTTCACCCGACTGCAGAGTGTCGCCTTTCGCAGCTTCCTTTTGCAGTGCTTAAATCCCGTGGCTCATGACGTCAGTTGCACTGTAGGCGTTAAGGGCGAAGTTATCTGTCGTCGCTCTGGTGCTTCTATCTTGCTTCCCCGCTCCGGCTGTGCATCAGGATCATGGGACCGGTAAGGGACACGTCGGCGCCTAAAAGTAACAGGACAAAAATTAGCACAGCATTCGATGCCCCACCGGACTGTAGAGTGTCGCCTTTCGCAGATTCCGTATGTAGTGCTTAAATCCCGTGGCTCATGACGTCAGTTCCACTGTAGGCGGTTAGGGCGAAGTTATCTGTCGTCGCTTTGGTGCTTCAATGTTGCTTCCCAGCTCCGGCCGTGCATCAGCATCATCGGGCCGGTAAGGGACACGTCGGCGCCTAAAAGTAACATGACAAGAATTAGCACACCATTCGATGCTCCACGGGACTGCATAGTGTCGACTTTCGCAGCTTCCTTTTGTAGTGCTTAAATCCCATGGCACATGACGTCAGTTGCACTGTAGGCGGTGAGGGCGAAGTTATCTGTCGTCGCTTTGCTGCTTCTATCTTGCGTCCCCGCTCAGACCGTGCATCAGGATCATCGGACCAGGAAGGAACACGTCGGCGCCTAAAATTAACAGGACAAGAATTAGCACAGCATTCGATGCTCCACCGGACTGCAGAGTGCCGCCTTTCGCAGATTCCGTATGTAGTGCTTAAATCCTGTGGCTCATGACGTCAGTTCCACTGTAGGCGGTTAGGGCGAAGTTATCTGTCGTCGCTTTGGTGCTTCAATCTTGCTTCCCCGCTCCGGCCGTGCATCAGGATCATCGGGCCGGTAAGGGACACGTCGGCGCCTAAAAGTAACATGACAAGAATTAGCACACCATTCGATGCTCCACGGGACTGCAGAGTGTCGGCTTTCGCAGCTTCCTTTTGCAGTGCTTAAATCCCGTGGCTCATGACGTCAGTTGCACTGTAGGCTGTGAGGGCAAAGTTATCTGTCGTCGCTTAGGTGCTTCTATCTTGCTTCCCCGCTCCGGCCGTGCATCAGGATCATCGGACCAGTCAGGGACACGTCGGCGCCTAAAAGTAACAGGACAAGAATTAGCACAGCATTCGATGTTCCACCGGACTGCAGAGTTTGGCCTTTCGCAGCTTCCTTTTGTAGTGCTTAAATCCCGCGGCTCACGACGTCAGTTGCACTGTAGGCGGTGAGGGCGAAGTTATCTGTCGTCGCTTTGGTGCTTCTATCTTGCTTCCCCGCTCCGGCCGTGCATCAGGATCATCGGACCAGGAAGGGACACGTCGGCGCCTAAAATTAACATGACAAGAATTAGCACAGCATTCGATGCTCCACCGGACTGCAGAGTGTCGCCTTTCGCAGCTTCCTTTTGTAGTGCTTAAATCCCGTGGCTCATGACGTCAGTTGCACTGTAGGCGGTGAGTGCGAAGTTATCTGTCGTCGCTTTGGTGCGTCTATCTTGCTTCCCCGCTCCGGCCGTGCATCAGGGTGATTGTACCAGTAAGGGACACGTCGGCGCCTAAAGGTAACAGGACAAAAATTAGCACAGCATTCGATGCTCCACCGGACTGCAGAGTGTGGCCTTTCGCAGCTTCCTTTTGTAGTGCTTAAATCCCGTGGCTCATGACGTCAGTTGCACTGTAAGCTGTGAGGGCGCAGTTATCTGTCGTCGCTTTGGTGCTTCTATCTTGCTTCCCCGCTCCGGCCGTGCATCAGGGTCATCGGACCAGTAAGGGACACGTCGGCGCCAAAAAGTAACAGGACAAGAATTAGTACAGCATTTGATGCTCCACCGGACTGCAGAGTGTCGCCTTTCGCAGATTCCTTATGTAGTGCGTAAATCCCGTGGATCATGACGTCAGTTGCACTGTAGGCGGTTAGGGCGAAGTTATCTGTTGTCGCTTTGGTGCTTCTATCTTGCTTCCCCGCTCAGGCTGTCCATCAGGATCATCGGACCAGTAAGGGACACGTCGGCGCCTAAAGGTAACAGGACAAAAATTAGCACAGCATTCGATGCTCCACCGGACTGCAGAGTGTGGCCTTTCGCAGCTTCCTTTTGTAGTGCTTAAATCCCGTGGCTCATGACGTCAGTTGCACTGTAGGCGGTGAGGGCGAAGTTATCTGTCGTCGCTTTGGTGCTTCTATCTTGCTTCCCCGCTCCGGCCGTGCATCAGGATCATCGGACCAGTAAGGGACACGTCGGCGCCTAAAAGTAACAGGACAAGAATTAGCACAGCATTCGATGCTTCACCCGACTGCAGAGTGTCGCCTTTCACAGCTTCCTTTTGTAGTGCTTAAATCCCGTGGCTCATCACGTCAGTTGCACTGTAGGCGATGAGGGCGATGTTATCTGTCCTCGCTTTGGTGCTTCTATCTTACTTTCCCGCTCCGGCCGTGCATCAGAATCATCGGACCAGTAAGGGAAACGTCGGCGCATAAATTAAGAGGACAAGAATTAGCACAGCATTTGATGCTCCACCGGACTGCAGAGTGTCGGCTTTCGCAGCTTGCTTTTGCAGTGCTTAAATCCCGTGGCTCATGACGTCGGTTGCACTGTAGGCGGTGAGGGCGAAGTTATCTGTGGTCGCTTTGGTGCTTCTATCTTGCTTCCCCTCTCCGGCCGTGCATCATGATCATCGGACCACTAAGGGACACGTCGGCGCCTAAAAGTAGCAGGAAAAGAATTAGCACAGCAATCGATGCTTCACCCGACTGCAGAGTGTCGCCTTTCGCAGCTTCCTTTTGCAGTGCTTAAATCCCGTGGCTCATGACGTCAGTTGCACTGTAGGCGTAACGGGCAAAGTTATCTGTCGTCGCTCTGGTGCTTCTATCTTGCTTCCCCGCTCCGGCTGTGCATCAGGATCATGGGACCGGTAAGGGACACGTCGGCGCCTAAAAGTAACAGGACAAAAATTAGCACAGCATTCGATGCCCTACCGGACTGTTGAGTGTCGCCTTTCGCAGATTCCGTATGTAGTGCTTAAATCCCGTGGCTCATGACGTCAGTTCCACTGTAGGCGGTTAGGGCGAAGTTATCTGTCGTCGCTTTGGTGCTTCAATCTTGCTTCCCAGCTCCGGCCGTGCATCAGGATCATCGGGCCGGTAAGGGACACGTCGGCGCCTAAATGTAACATGACAAGAATTAGCACACCATTCGATGCTCCACGGGACTGCAGAGTGTCGACTTTCGCAGCTTCCTTTTGTAGTGCTTAAATCCCATGGCACATGACGTCAGTTGCACTGTAGGCGGTGAGGGCGAAGTTATCTGTCGTCGCTTTGCTGCTTCTATCTTGCTTCCCCGCTCCGACCGTGCATCAGGATCATCGGACCAGGAAGGAACACGTCGGCGCCTAAAATTAACAGGACAAGAATTAGCACAGCATTCGATGCTCCACCGGACTGCAGAGTGTCGCCTTTCGCAGATTCCGTATGTAGTGCTTAAATCCTGTGGCTCATGACGTCAGTTCCACTGTAGGCGGTTAGGGCGAAGTTATCTGTCGTCGCTTTGGTGCTTCAATCTATCTTCCCCGCTCCGGCCGTGCGTCAGGATCATCGGGCCGGTAAGGGACACGTCGGCGCCTAAAAGTAACAAGACAAGAATTAGCACACCATTCGATGCTCCACGGGACAGCAGAGTGTCGGCTTTCGCAGCTTCCTTTTGCAGTGCTTAAATCCCGTGGCTCATGACGTCAGTTGCACTGTAGGCTGTGAGGGCAAAGTTATCTGTCGTCGCTTAGGTGCTTCTATCTTGCTTCCCCGCTCCGGCCGTGCATCAGGATCATCGGACCAGTAAGGGACACGTCGGCGCCTAAAAGTAACAGGACAAGAATTAGCACAGCATTCGATGCTCCACCGGACTGCAGAGTTTGGCCTTTCGCAGCTTCCTTTTGTAGTGCTTAAATCCCGCGGCTCACGACGTCAGTTGCACTGTAGGCGGTGAGGGCGAAGTTATCTGTCGTCGCTTTGGTGCTTCTATCTTGCTTCCCCGCTCCGGCCGTGCATCAGGATCATCGGAGCAGGAAGGGACACGTCGGCGCCTAAAATTAACATGACAAGAATTAGCACAGCATTCGATGCTCCACCGGACTGCAGAGTGTCGCCTTTCGCAGCTTCCTTTTGTAGTGCTTAAATGCCGTGGCTCATGACGTCAGTTGCACTGTAGGCGGTGAGTGCGAAGTTATCTGTCGTCGCTTTGGTGCGTCTATCTTCCTTCCCCGCTCCGGCCGTGCATCAGGGTGATTGTACCAGTACGGGACACGTCGGCGCCTAAAGGTAACAGGACAAAAATTAGCACAGCATTCGTTGCTCCACCGGACTGCAGAGTGTGGCCTTTCGCAGCTTCCTTTTGTAGTGCTTAAATCCCGTGGCTCATGACGTCAGTTGCTCTGTAGGCGGTGAGGGCGAGGTTATCTGTCGTCGCTTTGGGGCTTCTATCTTGCTTCCCCTCTCCGGCCGTGCATCAGGATCATCGGACAAGTAAGGGACACGTCGGCGCCTAAAAGTAACAGGACAAGCATTAGCACAGCATTCGATGCTTCACCCGACTGCAGAGTGTCGCCTTTCGCAGCTTCCTTTTGTAGTGCTTAAATCCCGTGGCTCATGACGTCACTTGCACTGTAAGCTGTGAGGGCGAAGTTATCTGTCGTCGCTTTGGTGCTTCTATCTTGCTTCCCCGCTCCGGCCGTGCATCAGGATCATCGGACCAGTAAGGGACACGTCGGCGCCTAAAGTAACAGGACAAGAATTAGTACAGCATTTGATGCTCCACCGGACTGCAGAGTGTCGCCTTTCGCAGATTCCTTATGTAGTGCTTAAATCCCGTGGATCATGACGTCAGTTGCACTGTAGGCGGTTAGGGGGAAGTTATCTGTCGTCGCTTTGATGCTTCTATATTGCTTCCCCGCTCCGGCCGTGCATCAGGATCATCGGACCAGTAAGGAACACGTCGGCGCCTAAAAGTAACAGGACAAGAATTAGAACAGCATTCGATGCTCCACCGGACTGCAAAGTGTCGCCTTTCGCAGCTTCCTTTTGTAGTGCTTAAATCCCTGGCACATGACGTCAGTTGCACTGTAGGCGATGAGGGCGAAGTTATCTGTCGTCGCTTTGGTGCTTCAATCTTGCTTCCCCGCTCCGGCCGTGGATCAGGATCATCGGACTAGTAAGGGACACGTCGGCGCCTAAAAGTAACAGGACAAGAATTAGCACAGCATTCGATGCTCCACCGGACTGCAGAATGTCGCCTTTCGCAGCTTCCTTTTGTAGTGCTCAAATCCCGTGGCTCATGACGTCAGTTGCGCTGTAGGCGATCAGGGCGAAGTTATCTGTTGTCGCTTTGTTGCTTCTATCTTGCTTCCCCGCTCCGGCCGTGCATCAGGATCATCGGACCACTAAGGGACACGTCGGCGCCTAAAAGTAGCAGGACAAGAATTAGCACAGCATTCGATGCTTCCCCCGACTGCAGAGTGTCGCCTTTCGCAGCTTCCTTTTGTAGTGCTTAAATCCCGTGGCTCATAACGTCACTTGCACTGTAAGCGGTGAGGGCGAAGTTATCTGTCGTCGCTTTGGTGCTTCTATCTTGCTTCGCCGCTCCGGCCGTGCATCAGGATCATCGGACCAGTAAGGGACACGTCGGCGCCTAAAGGTAACAGGACAAAAATTAGCACAGCATTCGATGCTCCACCGGACTGCAGAGTGTGGCCTTTCGCAGCTTCCTTTTGTAGTGCTTAAATCCCGTGGCTCATGACGTCAGTTGCACTGTAGGCGGGGAGGGCGAAGTTATCTGTTGTCGCTTTGGTGCTTCTATCTTGCTTCCCCGCTCCGGCCGTGCATAAGGATCATCGGACCAGTAAGGGACACGTCGGCGCCTAAAAGTAACAGGACAAGAATTAGCACAGCATTCGATGCTTCACCCGACTGCAGAGTGTCGCCTTTCGCAGCTTCCTTTTGTAGTGCTTAAATCCCGTGGCTCATGACGTCACTTGCACTGTAAGCGGTGAGGGCGAAGTTATCTGTCGTCGCTTTGGTGCTTCTATCTTGCTTCCCCGCTCCGGCCGTGCATCAGGATCATCGGACCAGTAAGGGACACGTCGGCGCCTAAAAGTAACAGGACAAGAATTAGTACAGCATTTGATGCTCCACCGGACTGCAGAGTGTCGCCTTTCGCAGATTCCTTATGTAGTGCTTAAATCCCGTGGATCATGACGTCAGTTCCACTGTAGGCGGTGAGGGCGAAGTTATCTGTCGTCGCTTTGGTGCTTCAATCTTGCTTCCCCGCTCCGGCAGTGCATCAGGATCATCGGACCAGTAAGGAACACGTCGGCGCCTAAAAGTAACAGGACAAGAATTAGCACTGCATTCGATGCTCCACGGGACTACAGAGTGTCGCCTTTCGCAGCTTCCTTTTGTAATGCTTAAATCCCGTGGCTCATGACGTTAGTTGCACTGTTGCGGTGAGGGCGAAGTTATCTGTGGTCGCTTTGGTGTTTCTATCTTGCTTCCCCACTTCGGCCGTGCATCAGGATCATCGGACCACTAAGGGACACGTCGGCGCCTAAAAGTAGCAGGCATAGAATTAGCACAGCATTCGATGCTTCACCCGACTGCAGCGTGTCGCCTTTCACAGCTTCCTTTTGTAGTGCTTAAATCCCGTGGCTCATCACGTCAGTTGCACTGTAGGCGATGAGGGCGATGTTATCTGTCCTCGCTTTGGTGCTTCTATCTTGCTTCCCCGCTCCGGCCGTGCATCAGAATCATCGGACCAGTAAGGGAAACGTCGGCACATAAATTAAGAGGACAAGAATTAGCACAGCATTTGATGCTCCACCGGACTGCAGAGTGTCGGCTTTCGCAGCTTCCTTTTGCAGTGCTTAAATCCCGTGGCTCATGACGTCGGTTGCACTGTAGGCGGTGAGGGCGAAGTTATCTGTGGTCGCTTTGGTGCTTCTATCTTGCTTCCCCTCTCCGGCCGTGCATCAGGATCATCGGACCACTAAGGGACACGTCGGCGCCTAAAAGTAGCAGGACAAGAATTAGCACAGCATTCGATGCTTCACCCGACTGCAGAGTGTCGCCTTTCGCAGCTTCCTTTTGCAGTGCTTAAATCCCGTGGCTCATGACGTCAATTGCACTGTATGCGTTAAGGGCGAAGTTATCTGTCGTCGCTCTGGTGCTTCTATCTTGCTTCCCCGCTCCGGCTGTGCATCAGGATCATGGGACCGGTAAGGGACACGTCGGCGCCTAAAAGTAACAGGACAAAAATTACCACAGCATTCGATGCCCCACCGGACTGTAGAAAGTCGCCTTTCGCAGATTCCGTATGTAGTGCTTAAATCCCGTGGCTCATGACGTCAGTTCCACTGTAGGCGGTTAGGGCGAAGTTATCTGTCGTCGCTTTGGTGCTTCAATCTTGCTTCCCAGCTCCGGCCGTGCATCAGGATCATCGGGCCGGTAAGGGACACGTCGGCGCCTAAAAGTAACATGACAAGAATTAGCACACCATTCGATGCTCCACGGGACTGCAGAGTGTCGACTTTCGCAGCTTCCTTTTGTAGTGCTTAAATCCCATGGCACATTACGTCAGTTGCACTGTAGGCGGTGAGTGCGAAGTTATCTGTCGTCGCTTTGGTGCCTCTATCTTGCTTCCCCGCTCCAGCCGTGCATCAGCATCATCGGACCAGTCAGGGACACGTCGGCGCCTAAAATTAACAGGACAAGAATTAGCACAGCATTCGATGCTCCACCGGACTGCAGAGTTTGGCCTTTCGCAGCTTCTTTTTGTAGTGCTTAAATCCCGTGGCTCATGACGTCAGTTGCACTGTAGGCGGTGAGGGCGAAGTTATCTGTCGTCGCTTTGCTGCTTCTATCTTGCTTCCCCGCTCCGGCCGTGCATCAGGATCATCGGACCAGGAAGGGACACGTCGGCGCCTAAAATTAATATGACAAGAATTAGCACAGCATTCGATGCTCCACCGGACTGCAGAGTGTCGCCTTTCGCAGCTTCCTTTTGTAGTGCTTAAATCCTGTGGCTCATGACGTCAGTTGCACTGTAGGCGGTGAGTGCGAAGTTATCTGTCGTCGCTTTGGTGCGTCTATCTTGCTTCCCCGCTCCGGCCGTGCATCAGGGTGATTGTACCAGTAAGGAACACGTCGGCGCCTAAAAGTTACAGGAGAAGAATTAGCTCAACATTCGATGCTCCACCGGAGTGCAGAGTGTCGCCTTTCGCAGCTTCCTTTTGCAGTGCTTAAATCCCGTGGCTCATGACGTCAGTTGCACTGTACGCTGTGAGAGCGAAGTTATCTGTCGTCGCTTTGGTGCTTCTATCTTGCTTCCCCGCTCCGGCCGTGCATCAGGATCATCGGACCAGGAAGGGACACGTCGGCGCCTAAACGTAACAGGACAAGAATTAGCACAGCATTCCATGCTCCACCGGACTGCAGAGTGTCGCCTTTCGCAGCTTCGTTTTGCAGTGCTTAAATCCCATGGCTCATGACGCCAGTTGCACTGTAGGCAGTGAGGGCAAATTTATCTGTCGTCGCTTTGGTGCTTCTATCTTGCTTCCCCGCTCCGGCCGTGCATCAGGATCATCGGAACACTAAGGGACACGTCGGCGCCTAAAAGTAGCAGGACAAGAATTAGCACAGCATTCGATGCTTCACCCGACTGCAGAGTGTCGCCTTTCGCAGCTTCCTTTTGCAGTGCTTAAATCCCGTGGCTCATGACGTCAGTTGCACTGTAGGCGATGAGGGCGAAGTTATCTGTCGACGCTTTGGTGCTTCTATCTTGATTCCCCGCTCCGGCCGTGCATCAGTATCATCGGACCAGTAAGGGAAACGTCGGCGCGTAAATTAAGAGGACAAAAATTAGCACAGCATTTGATGCTCCACCGGACTGCAGAGTGTCGGCTTTCGCAGCTTCCTTTTGCAGTGCTTACATCCCGTGGCTCATGACGTCGGTTGCACTGTAGGCGGTGAGGGCGAAGTTATCTGTGGTCGCTTTGGTGCTTCTATCTTGCTTCCCCTCTCCGGCCGTGCATCAGGATCATCGGACCACTAAGGGACACGTCGGCGCCTAAAAGTAGCATGAAAAGAATTAGCACAGCATTCGATGCTTCACCCGACTGCAGAGTGTCGCCTTTCGCAGATTCCGTATGTAGTGCTTAAATCCTGTGGCTCATGACGTCAGTTTCACTGTAGGCGGTTAGGGCGAAGTTATCTGTCGTCGCTTTGGTGCTTCAATCTTGCTTCCCCGCTCCGGCCGTGCATCAGGATTATCGGGCCGGTAAGGGACACGTCGGCGCCTAAAAGTAACATGACAAGAATTAGCACACCATTCGATGCTCCACGGGACTGCAGAGTGTCGACTTTCGCAGCTTCCTTTTGTAGTGCTTAAATCCCATGGCTCATGACGTCAGTTGCACTGTAGGCGGTGAGTGCGAAGTTATCTGTCGTCGCTTTGGTGCCTCTATCTTGCTTCCCCGCTCCGGCTGTGCATCAGCATCATCGGACCAGTCAGGGACACGTCGGCGCCTAACATTAACAGGGCAAGAATTAGCACAGCATTCGATGCTCCACCGGACTGCAGAGTGTGGCCTTTCGCAGCTTCTTTTTGTAGTGCTTAAATCCCGTGGCTCATGACGTCAGTTGCACTGTAGGCGGTGAGGGCGAAGTTATCTGTCGTCGCTTTGCTGCTTCTATCTTGCTTCCCCGCTCCGACCGTGCATCAGGATCATCGGACCAGGAAGGAACACGTCGGCGCCTAAAATTAACAGGACAAGAATTAGCACAGCATTCGATGCTCCACCGGACTGCAGAGTGTCGCCTTTCGCAGCTTCCTTTTGCAGTGCTTAAATCCCGTGGCTCATGACGTCAGTTGCACTGTGCGCTGTGAGGGCGAAGTTATCTGTCGTCGCTTTGGTGCTTCTATCTTGCTTCCCAGCTCCGGCCGTGCATCAGGATCATCGGGCCGGTAAGGGACACGTCGGCGCCTAAAAGTAACATGACAAGAATTAGCACACCATTCGATGCTCCACGGGACTGCAGAGTGTCGACTTTCGCAGCTTCCTTTTGTAGTGCTTAAATCCCATGGCACATTACGTCAGTTGCACTGTAGGCGGTGAGTGCGAAGTTATCTGTCGTCGCTTTGGTGCCTCTATCTTGCTTCCCCGCTCCAGCCGTGCATCAGCATCATCGGACCAGTCAGGGACACGTCGGCGCCTAAAATTAACAGGACAAGAATTAGCACAGCATTCGATGCTCCACCGGACTGCAGAGTTTGGCCTTTCGCAGCTTCTTTTTGTAGTGCTTAAATCCCGTGGCTCATGACGTCAGTTGCACTGTAGGCGGTGAGGGCGAAGTTATCTGTCGTCGCTTTGCTGCTTCTATCTTGCTTCCCCGCTCCGGCCGTGCATCAGGATCATCGGACCAGGAAGGGACACGTCGGCGCCTAAAATTAATATGACAAGAATTAGCACAGCATTCGATGCTCCACCGGACTGCAGAGTGTCGCCTTTCGCAGCTTCCTTTTGTAGTGCTTAAATCCTGTGGCTCATGACGTCAGTTGCACTGTAGGCGGTGAGTGCGAAGTTATCTGTCGTCGCTTTGGTGCGTCTATCTTGCTTCCCCGCTCCGGCCGTGCATCAGGGTGATTGTACCAGTAAGGAACACGTCGGCGCCTAAAAGTTACAGGAGAAGAATTAGCTCAACATTCGATGCTCCACCGGAGTGCAGAGTGTCGCCTTTCGCAGCTTCCTTTTGCAGTGCTTAAATCCCGTGGCTCATGACGTCAGTTGCACTGTACGCTGTGAGAGCGAAGTTATCTGTCGTCGCTTTGGTGCTTCTATCTTGCTTCCCCGCTCCGGCCGTGCATCAGGATCATCGGACCAGGAAGGGACACGTCGGCGCCTAAACGTAACAGGACAAGAATTAGCACAGCATTCCATGCTCCACCGGACTGCAGAGTGTCGCCTTTCGCAGCTTCGTTTTGCAGTGCTTAAATCCCATGGCTCATGACGCCAGTTGCACTGTAGGCAGTGAGGGCAAATTTATCTGTCGTCGCTTTGGTGCTTCTATCTTGCTTCCCCGCTCCGGCCGTGCATCAGGATCATCGGAACACTAAGGGACACGTCGGCGCCTAAAAGTAGCAGGACAAGAATTAGCACAGCATTCGATGCTTCACCCGACTGCAGAGTGTCGCCTTTCGCAGCTTCCTTTTGCAGTGCTTAAATCCCGTGGCTCATGACGTCAGTTGCACTGTAGGCGATGAGGGCGAAGTTATCTGTCGACGCTTTGGTGCTTCTATCTTGATTCCCCGCTCCGGCCGTGCATCAGTATCATCGGACCAGTAAGGGAAACGTCGGCGCGTAAATTAAGAGGACAAAAATTAGCACAGCATTTGATGCTCCACCGGACTGCAGAGTGTCGGCTTTCGCAGCTTCCTTTTGCAGTGCTTACATCCCGTGGCTCATGACGTCGGTTGCACTGTAGGCGGTGAGGGCGAAGTTATCTGTGGTCGCTTTGGTGCTTCTATCTTGCTTCCCCTCTCCGGCCGTGCATCAGGATCATCGGACCACTAAGGGACACGTCGGCGCCTAAAAGTAGCATGAAAAGAATTAGCACAGCATTCGATGCTTCACCCGACTGCAGAGTGTCGCCTTTCGCAGATTCCGTATGTAGTGCTTAAATCCTGTGGCTCATGACGTCAGTTTCACTGTAGGCGGTTAGGGCGAAGTTATCTGTCGTCGCTTTGGTGCTTCAATCTTGCTTCCCCGCTCCGGCCGTGCATCAGGATTATCGGGCCGGTAAGGGACACGTCGGCGCCTAAAAGTAACATGACAAGAATTAGCACACCATTCGATGCTCCACGGGACTGCAGAGTGTCGACTTTCGCAGCTTCCTTTTGTAGTGCTTAAATCCCATGGCTCATGACGTCAGTTGCACTGTAGGCGGTGAGTGCGAAGTTATCTGTCGTCGCTTTGGTGCCTCTATCTTGCTTCCCCGCTCCGGCTGTGCATCAGCATCATCGGACCAGTCAGGGACACGTCGGCGCCTAACATTAACAGGGCAAGAATTAGCACAGCATTCGATGCTCCACCGGACTGCAGAGTGTGGCCTTTCGCAGCTTCTTTTTGTAGTGCTTAAATCCCGTGGCTCATGACGTCAGTTGCACTGTAGGCGGTGAGGGCGAAGTTATCTGTCGTCGCTTTGCTGCTTCTATCTTGCTTCCCCGCTCCGACCGTGCATCAGGATCATCGGACCAGGAAGGAACACGTCGGCGCCTAAAATTAACAGGACAAGAATTAGCACAGCATTCGATGCTCCACCGGACTGCAGAGTGTCGCCTTTCGCAGCTTCCTTTTGCAGTGCTTAAATCCCGTGGCTCATGACGTCAGTTGCACTGTGCGCTGTGAGGGCGAAGTTATCTGTCGTCGCTTTGGTGCTTCTATCTTGCTTCCCCGATCCGGCCGTGCATCAGGATCATCGGACCAGGAAGGGACACGTCGGCGCCTAAACATAACAGGACAAGAATTAGCACAGCATTCCATGCTCCACCGGACTGCAGAGTGTCGCCTTTGGCAGCTTCGTTTTGTAGTGCTTAAATGCCGTGGCTCATGACGTCAGTTGCACTGTAGGCGGTGAAGGCGAAGTTATCTGTCGTCGCTTTGGTGCTTCTTTTTTGCTTCCCCGCTCCGGCCGTGCATCAAGATCATCGGACCAGTAAGGGACACGTCGGCGACTAAATGTAACAGGACAAGAATTAGCACAACATTCGATGCTCCACCGGACAGCAGAGTGTCGCCTTTCGCAGCTTCCTTTTGCAGTGCTTAAATCCCGTGGCTCATGACGTCAGTTGCACTGTAGGCGATGAGGGTGAAGTTATCTGTCGTCGCTTTGGTGCTTCTATCTTGCTTCCCCGCTCCGACCGTGCATCAGGATCATCGGACCAGTAAGGGACACGTCGGCGACTAAATGTAACAGGACTAGAATTAGCACAACATTCGATGCTCCACCGGACTGCAGAGTGTCTCCTTTCGCAGCTTCCTTTTGCGGTGCTTAAATCCCGTGGCTCATGACGTCATTTGCACTGTAGGCAGTGAGGGCAAAGTTATCTGTAGTCGCTTTGGTGCTTCTACCTTGCTTCCCCGCTCCGGCCGTGCATCATGATCATCGGACCAGGAAGGGACACGTCGGCGCCTAAACGTAACAGGACAAGAATGAGCACAGCATTCGATGCTCCACCAGACTGCAGAGTGTCTCCTTTCGCAGCTTCCTTTTGCGGTGCGCAAATCCCGTGGCTCATGACGTCAGTTGCACTGAAGGCAGTGAGGGCAAAGTTATCTGAATTCGCTTTGGTGCTTCTATCTTGCTTCCCCACTCAGGCCGTGCATCAGTATCATCAGACCAGTAAGGGACACGTCGGCGCCTAAAAGTAACAGGACAAGAATTAGCACAGCATTCGATGCTCCACCGAACTGCAGAGTGTCGCCTTTCGCAGCTTCCTTTTGCAGTGCTTAAATCCCGTGGCTCATGACGTCAGTTGCACTGTAGGCGATGAGGGTGAAGTTTTCTGTCGTCGCTTTGATGCTTCTATCTTGCTTCCCCGCTCCGCCCGTGCATGAGGATCATCGGACCAGTAAGGGACACGTCGGCGCCTAAAATAACAGGTCAAGATTAGCACAGCATTCGATGCTCCACCGGACTGCAGAGCGCCGCCTTTCACAGCTTCCTTTTGCAGTGCTTATATTCCGTGGCTCATGACTTCAGTTGCACTGCAGGCGGTGAGGGCGAAGTTTACTGTCGCCGCTTTGGTGCTTCTATCTTGCTTCCCCGCTCCGCCCGTGCATCAGGATCATCGGACCAGTAAGGGACACGTCGGCGCCTAAAATAACAGGACAAGAATTAGCACAGCATTCGATGCTCCACCGAACTGCAGAGTGTCGTCTTTCGCTGCTTCCTTTTGCAGTGCCTAAATCCCGTGGCTCATGACGTCAGTTCCCCTGTAGGCGGTGAGGGGGAAGTTATCTGTCGTCGCTTTGAGGCTTCTATATTGCTTCCCTGCTCCGGCCGTGCATCAGGATCATCGGACCAGTAAGGAACACGTCGGCGCCTAAAAGTAACAGGACAAGAATTAGAACAGCATTCGATGCTCCACCGGACTGCAAAGTGTCGCCTTTCGCAGCTTCCTTTTGTAGTGCTTAAATCCCTGGCTCATGACGTCAGTTGCACTGTCGGCGGTGAGGGCGAAGTTATCTGTGGTCGCTTTGGTGTTTCTATCTTGCTTCCCCGCTTCGGCCGTGCATCAGGATCATCGGACCACTAAGGGACACGTCGGCGCCTAAAAGTAGCAGGACAAGAATTAGCACAGCATTCGATGCTTCACCCGACTGCAGAGTGTCGCCTTTTGCAGCTTCCTGTTGTAGTGCTTAAATCCCATGGCTCATGACGTCAGTTGCACTGTAGGCGGTGAGGACGAAGTTATCTGTCGTCGCTTTGGTGCTTCTATATTGCTTCCCCGCTCCGGCCGTGCATCAGGATCATCGGACCAGTAAGGGACACGTCGGCGCCTAAAAGTAACAGGACAAGAATTAGCACAGCATTCGATGCTTCACCCGACTGCAGAGTGTCGCCTTTCGCAGCTTCCTTTTGTAGTGCTTAAATCCCGTGGCTCATGACGTCACTTGCACTGTAAGCGGTGAGGGCGAAGTTATCTGTCGTCGCTTTGGTGCTTCTATCTTGCTTCCCCGCTCCGGCCGTGCATCAGGATCATCGGACCAGTAAGGGACACGTCGGCGCCTAAAAGTAACAGGACAAGAATTAGTACAGCATTTGATGCTCCACCGGACTGCAGAGTGTCGCCTTTCGCAGATTCCTTATGTAGTGCTTAAATCCCGTGGATCATGACGTCAGTTCCACTCTAGGCGGTGAGGGCGAAGTTATCTGTCGTCGCTTTGGTGCTTCAATCTTGCTTCCCCGCTCCGGCCGTGGATCAGGATCATCGGACTAGTAAGGGACACGTCGGCGCCTAAAATTAGCAGGACAAGAATTAGCACAGCATTTGATGCTCCACCGGACTGCAGAATGTCGCCTTTCGCAGCTTCCTTTTGTAGTGCTCAAATCCCGTGGCTCATGACGTCAGTTGCGCTGTAGGCGATCAGGGCGAAGTTATCTGTTGTCGCTTTGGTGCTTCTATCTTGCTTCCCCGCTCCGGCCGTGCATCAGGATCATCGGACCACTAAGGGACACGTCGGCGCCTAAAAGTAGCAGGACAAGAATTAGCACAGCATTCGATGCTTCACCCGACTGCAGAGTGTCGCCTTTCGCAGCTTCCTTTTGTAGTGCTTAAATCCCGTGGCTCATAACGTCACTTGCACTGTAAGCGGTGAGGGCGAAGTTATCTGTCGTCGCTTTGGTGCTTCTATCTTGCTTCGCCGCTCCGGCCGTGCATCAGGATCATCGGTCCAGTAAGGGACACGTCGGCGCCTAAAGGTAACAGGACAAAAATTAGCACAGCATTCGATGCTCCACCGGACTGCAGAGTGTGGCCTTTCGCAGCTTCCTTTTGTAGTGCTTAAATCCCGTGGCTCATGATGTCAGTTGCACTGTAGGCGGGGAGGGCGAAGTTATCTGTCGTCGCTTTGGTGCTTCTATCTTGCTTCCCCGCTCCGGCCGTGCATAATGATCATCGGACCAGTAAGGGACACGTCGGCGCCTAAAAGTAACAGGACAAGAATTAGCACAGCATTCGATGCTTCACCCGACTGCAGAGTGTCGCCTTTCGCAGCTTCCTTTTGTAGTGCTTAAATCCCGTGGCTCATGACGTCACTTGCACTGTAAGCGGTGAGGGCGAAGTTATCTGTCGTCGCTTTGGTGCTTCTATCTTGCTTCCCCGCTCCGGCCGTGCATCAGGATCATCGGACCAGTAAGGGACACGTCGGCGCCTAAAAGTAACAGGACAAGAATTAGTACAGCATTTGATGCTCCACCGGACTGCAGAGTGTCGCCTTTCGCAGATTCCTTATGTAGTGCTTAAATCCCGTGGATCATGACGTCAGTTCCACTGTAGGCGGTGAGGGCGAAGTTATCTGTCGTCGCTTTGGTGCTTCAATCTTGCTTCCCCGCTCCGGCAGTGCATCAGGATCATCGGACCAGTAAGGAACACGTCGGCGCCTAAAAGTAACAGGACAAGAATTAGCACTGCATTCGATTCTCCACGGGACTACAGAGTGTCGCCTTTCGCAGCTTCCTTTTGTAATGCTTAAATCCCGTGGCTCATGACGTCAGTTGCACTGTTGCGGTGAGGGCGAAATTATCTGTCATCGCTTTGGTGCTTCTATCTTGCTTCATCGCTCCGGCCGTGCATCAGGATCATCGGACCAGTAAGGGACACGTCGGCTACTAAAAGCAACAGGACAAGAATTAGCACTGCATTCGATGCTCCATCGGACTGCAGAGTGTCGTCTTTCGCAGCTTCCTTTTGTAGTCCTTAAATCCCGTGGCTCATGACGTCAGTTGAACTGTAGGCGGATAGGGCGAAGTTATCTTTCGTCGCTTTGATGCTTCTATCTTGCTCCCCCCTCTCCGGCCGTGCATCAGGATCATCGGACCAGTAAGGAACACGTCGGCGCCTAAAAGTAGCAGGACAAGAATTAGCACAGCATTCGATGCTCCACCGGACTGCAGAGTGGCGCCTTTCGCAGCTTCCTTTTGCAGTGCTTAAATGCCGTGGCTCATGACGTCAGTTGCACTGTAGGCGGTGAGGGCGAAGTTATCTGTGGTCGCTTTGGTGTTTCTATCTTGCTTCCCCACTTCGGCCGTGCATCAGGATCATCGGACCACTAAGGGACACGTCGGCGCCTAAAAGTAACAGGACAAGAATTAGTACAGCATTTGATGCTCCACCGGACTGCAGAGTGTCGCCTTTCGCAGATTCCTTATGTAGTGCTTAAATCCCGTGGATCATGACGTCAGTTCCACTGTAGGCGGTGAGGGCGAAGTTATCTGTCGTCGCTTTGGTGCTTCAATCTTGCTTCCCCGCTCCGGCAGTGCATCAGGATCATCGGACCAGTAAGGAACACGTCGGCGCCTAAAAGTAACAGGACAAGAATTAGCACTGCATTCGATGCTCCACGGGACTACAGAGTGTCGCCTTTCACAGCTTCCTTTTGTAATGGTTAAATCCCGTGGCTCATGACGTCAGTTGCACTGTTGCGGTGAGGGCGAAGTTATCTGTGGTCGCTTTGGTGTTTCTATCTTGCTTCCCCACTTCGGCCGTGCATCAGGATCATCGGACCACTAAGGGACACGTCGGCGCCTAAAAGTAGCAGGCAAAGAATTAGCACAGCATTCGATGCTTCACCCGACTGCAGCGTGTCGCCTTTCACAGCTTCCTTTTGTAGTGCTTAAATCCCGTGGCTCATCACGTCAGTTGCACTGTAGGCGATGAGGGCGATGTTATCTGTCCTCGCTTTGGTGCTTCTATCTTGCTTCCCCGCTCCGGCCGTGCATCAGAATCATCGGACCAGTAAGGGAAACGTCGGCACATAAATTAAGAGGACAAGAATTAGCACAGCATTTGATGCTCCACCGGACTGCAGAGTGTCGGCTTTCGCAGCTTCCTTTTGCAGTGCTTAAATCCCGTGGCTCATGACGTCGGTTGCACTGTAGGCGGTGAGGGCGAAGTTATCTGTGGTCGCTTTGGTGCTTCTATCTTGCTTCCCCTCTCCGGCCGTGCATCAGGATCATCGGACCACTAAGGGACACGTCGGCGCCTAAAAGTAGCAGGACAAGAATTAGCACAGCATTCGATGCTTCACCCGACTGCAGAGTGTCGCCTTTCGCAGCTTCCTTTTGCAGTGCTTAAATCCCGTGGCTCATGACGTCAGTTGCACTGTATGCGTTAAGGGCGAAGTTATCTGTCGTCGCTCTGGTGCTTCTATCTTGCTTCCCCGCTCCGGCTGTGCATCAGGATCATGGGACCGGTAAGGGACACGTCGGCGCCTAAAAGTAACAGGACAAAAATTAGCACAGCATTCGATGCCCCACCGGACTGTAGAAAGTCGCCTTTCGCAGATTCCGTATGTAGTGCTTAAATCCCGTGGCTCATGACGTCAGTTCCACTGTAGGCGGTTAGGGCGAAGTTATCTGTCGTCGCTTTGGTGCTTCAATCTTGCTTCCCAGCTCCGGCCGTGCATCAGGATCATCGGGCCGGTAAGGGACACGTCGGCGCCTAAAAGTAACATGACAAGAATTAGCACACCATTCGATGCTCCACGGGACTGCAGAGTGTCGACTTTCGCAGCTTCCTTTTGTAGTGCTTAAATCCCATGGCACATTACGTCAGTTGCACTGTAGGCGGTTAGTGCGAAGTTATCTGTCGTCGCTTTGGTGCCTCTATCTTGCTTCCCCGCTCCAGCCGTGCATCAGCATCATCGGACCAGTCAGGGACACGTCGGCGCCTAAAATTAACAGGACAAGAATTAGCACAGCATTCGATGCTCCACCGGACTGCAGAGTTTGGCCTTTCGCAGCTTCTTTTTGTAGTGCTTAAATCCCGTGGCTCATGACGTCAGTTGCACTGTAGGCGGTGAGGGCGAAGTTATCTGTCGTCGCTTTGGTGCTTCTTTTTTGCTTCCCCGCCGCGGCCGTGCATCAAGATCATCGGACCAGTAAGGGACACGTCGGCGACTAAATGTAACAGGACAAGAATTAGCACAACATTCGATGCTCCACCGGACTGCAGAGTGTCGCCTTTCGCAGCTTCCTTTTGCAGTGCTTAAATCCCGTGGCTCATGACGTCAGTTGCACTGTAGGCGATGAGGGTGAAGTTATCTGTCGTCGCTTTGGTGCTTCTATCTTGCTTCCCCGCTCCGACCGTGCATCAGGATCATCGGACCAGTAAGGGACACGTCGGCGACTAAATGTAACAGGACTAGAATTAGCACAACATTCGATGCTCCACCGGACTGCAGAGTGTCTCCTTTCGCAGCTTCCTTTTGCGGTGCTTAAATTCCGTGGCTCATGACGTCATTTGCACTGTAGGCAGTGAGGGCAAAGTTATCTGTAGTCGCTTTGGTGCTTCTACCTTGCTTCCCCGCTCCGGCCGTGCATCATGATCATCGGACCAGGAAGGGACACGTCGGCGCCTAAACGTAACAGGACAAGAATGAGCACAGCATTCGATGCTCCACCAGACTGCAGAGTGTCTCCTTTCGCAGCTTCCTTTTGCGGTGCGCAAATCCCGTGGCTCATGACGTCAGTTGCACTGAAGGCAGTGAGGGCAAAGTTATCTGAATTCGCTTTGGTGCTTCTATCTTGCTTCCCCACTCAGGCCGTGCATCAGGATCATCAGACCAGTAAGGGACACGTCGGCGCCTAAAAGTAACAGGACAAGAATTAGCACAGCATTCGATGCTCCACCGAACTGCAGAGTGTCGCCTTTCGCAGCTTCCTTTTGCAGTGCTTATATTCCGTGGCTCATGACTTCAGTTGCACTGCAGGCGGTGAGGGCGAAGTTTGCTGTCGCCGCTTTGGTGCTTCTATCTTGCTTCCCCGCTCCGCCCGTGCATCAGGATCATCGGACCAGTAAGGGACACGTCGGCGCCTAAAATAACAGGACAAGAATTAGCACAGCATTCGATGCTCCACCGAACTGCAGAGTGTCGTCTTTCGCTGCTTCCTTTTGCAGTGCCTAAATCCCGTGGCTCATGACGTCAGTTCCCCTGTAGGCGGTGAGGGGGAAGTTATCTGTCGTCGCTTTGATGCTTCTATATTGCTTCCCCGCTCCGGCCGTGCATCAGGATCATCGGACCAGTAAGGAACACGTCGGCGCCTAAAACTAACAGGACAAGAATTAGAACAGCATTCGATGCTCCACCGGACTGCAAAGTGTCGCCTTTCGCAGCTTCCTTTTGTAGTGCTTAAATCCCTGGCTCATGACGTCAGTTGCACTGTCGGCGGTGAGGGCGAAGTTATCTGTGGTCGCTTTGGTGTTTCTATCTTGCTTCCCCGCTTCGGCCGTGCATCAGGATCATCGGACCACTAAGGGACACGTCGGCGCCTAAAAGTAGCAGGACAAGAATTAGCACAGCATTCGATGCTTCACCCGACTGCAGAGTGTCGCCTTTTGCAGCTTCCTGTTGTAGTGCTTAAATCCCATGGCTCATGACGTCAGTTGCACTGTAGGCGGTGAGGACGAAGTTATCTGTCGTCGCTTTGGTGCTTCTATATTGCTTATCCGCTCCGGCCGTGCATCAGGATCATCGGACCAGTAAGGGACACGTCGGCGCCTAAAAGTAACAGGACAAGAATTAGCACAGCATTCGATGCTTCACCCGACTGCAGAGTGTCGCCTTTCGCAGCTTCCTTTTGTAGTGCTTAAATCCCGTGGCTCATGACGTCACTTGCACTGTAAGCGGTGAGGGCGAAGTTATCTGTCGTCGCTTTGGTGCTTCTATCTTGCTTCCCCGCTCCGGCCGTGCATCAGGATCATCGGACCAGTAAGGGACACGTCGGCGCCTAAAAGTAACAGGACAAGAATTAGTACAGCATTTGATGCTCCACCGGACTGCAGAGTGTCGCCTTTCGCAGATTCCTTATGTAGTGCTTAAATCCCGTGGATCATGACGTCAGTTCCACTCTAGGCGGTGAGGGCGAAGTTATCTGTCGTCGCTTTGGTGCTTCAATCTTGCTTCCCCGCTCCGGCCGTGGATCAGGATCATCGGACTAGTAAGGGACACGTCGGCGCCTAAAATTAGCAGGACAAGAATTAGCACAGCATTTGATGCTCCACCGGACTGCAGAATGTCGCCTTTCGCAGCTTCCTTTTGTAGTGCTCAAATCCCGTGGCTCATGACGTCAGTTGCGCTGTAGGCGATCAGGGCGAAGTTATCTGTTGTCGCTTTGGTGCTTCTATCTTGCTTCCCCGCTCCGGCCGTGCATCAGGATCATCGGACCACTAAGGGACACGTCGGCGCCTAAAAGTAGCAGGACAAGAATTAGCACAGCATTCGATGCTTCACCCGACTGCAGAGTGTCGCCTTTCGCAGCTTCCTTTTGTAGTGCTTAAATCCCGTGGCTCATAACGTCACTTGCACTGTAGGCGGTGAGGGCGAAGTTATCTGTCGTCGCTTTGGTGCTTCTATCTTGCTTCGCCGCTCCGGCCGTGCATCAGGATCATCGGTCCAGTAAGGGACACGTCGGCGCCTAAAGGTAACAGGACAAAAATTAGCACAGCATTCGATGCTCCACCGGACTGCAGAGTGTGGCCTTTCGCAGCTTCCTTTTGTAGTGCTTAAATCCCGTGGCTCATGACGTCAGTTGCACTGTAGGCGGGGAGGGCGAAGTTATCTGTCGTCGCTTTGGTGCTTCTATCTTGCTTCCCCGCTCCGGCCGTGCATAAGGATCATCGGACCAGTAAGGGACACGTCGGCGCCTAAAAGTAACAGGACAAGAATTAGCACAGCATTCGATGCTTCACCCGACTGCAGAGTGTCGCCTTTCGCAGCTTCCTTTTGTAGTGCTTAAATCCCGTGGCTCATGACGTCACTTGCACTGTAAGCGGTGAGGGCGAAGTTATCTGTCGTCGCTTTGGTGCTTCTATCTTGCTTCCCCGCTCCGGCCGTGCATCAGGATCATCGGACCAGTAAGGGACACGTCGGCTACTAAAAGCAACAGGACAAGAATTAGCACTGCATTCGATGCTCCATCGGACTGCAGAGTGTCGTCTTTCGCAGCTTCCTTTTGTAGTCCTTAAATCCCGTGGCTCATGACGTCAGTTGCACTGTAGGCGGATAGGGCGAAGTTATCTTTCGTCGCTTTGATGCTTCTATCTTGCTCCCCCCTCTCCGGCCGTGCATCAGGATCATCGGACCAGTAAGGAACACGTCGGCGCCTAAAAGTAGCAGGACAAGAATTAGCACAGCATTCGATGCTCCACCGGACTGCAGAGTGGCGCCTTTCGCAGCTTCCTTTTGCAGTGCTTAAATGCCGTGGCTCATGACGTCAGTTGCACTGTAGGCGGTGAGGGCGAAGTTATCTGTGGTCGCTTTGGTGTTTCTATCTTGCTTCCCCACTTCGGCCGTGCATCAGGATCATCGGACCACTAAGGGACACGTCGGCGCCTAAAAGTAACAGGACAAGAATTAGTACAGCATTTGATGCTCCACCGGACTGCAGAGTGTCGGCTTTCGCAGCTTCCTTTTGCAGTGCTTAAATCCCGTGGCTCATGACGTCACTTGCACTGTAAGCGGTGAGGGCGAAGTTATCTGTCGTCGCTTTGGTGCTTCTATCTTGCTTCCCCGCTCCGGCCGTGCATCAGGATCATCGGACCAGTAAGGGACACGTCGGCGCCTAAAAGTAACAGGACAAGAATTAGTACAGCATTTGATGCTCCACCGGACTGCAGTGTGTCGCCTTTCGCAGATTCCTTATGTAGTGCTTAAATCCCGTGGATCATGACGTCAGTTCCACTCTAGGCGGTGAGGGCGAAGTTATCTGTCGTCGCTTTGGTGCTTCAATCTTGCTTCCCCGCTCCGGCCGTGGATCAGGATCATCGGACTAGTAAGGGACACATCGGCGCCTAAAATTAGCAGGACAAGAATTAGCACAGCATTTGATGCTCCACCGGACTGCAGAATGTCGCCTTTCGCAGCTTCCTTTTGTAGTGCTCAAATCCCGTGGCTCATGACGTCAGTTGCGCTGTAGGCGATCAGGGCGAAGTTATCTGTTGTCGCTTTGGTGCTTCTATCTTGCTTCCCCGCTCCGGCCGTGCATCAGGATCATCGGACCACTAAGGGACACGTCGGCGCCTAAAAGTAGCAGGACAAGAATTAGCACAGCATTCGATGCTTCACCCGACTGCAGAGTGTCGCCTTTCGCAGCTTCCTTTTGTAGTGCTTAAATCCCGTGGCTCATAACGTCACTTGCACTGTAGGCGGTGAGGGCGAAGTTATCTGTCGTCGCTTTGGTGCTTCTATCTTGCTTCGCCGCTCCGGCCGTGCATCAGGATCATCGGTCCAGTAAGGGACACGTCGGCGCCTAAAGGTAACAGGACAAAAATTAGCACAGCATTCGATGCTCCACCGGACTGCAGAGTGTGGCCTTTCGCAGCTTCCTTTTGTAGTGCTTAAATCCCGTGGCTCATGACGTCAGTTGCACTGTAGGCGGGGAGGGCGAAGTTATCTGTCGTCGCTTTGGTGCTTCTATCTTGCTTCCCCGCTCCGGCCGTGCATAAGGATCATCGGACCAGTAAGGGACACGTCGGCGCCTAAAAGTAACAGGACAAGAATTAGCACAGCATTCGATGCTTCACCCGACTGCAGAGTGTCGCCTTTCGCAGCTTCCTTTTGTAGTGCTTAAATCCCGTGGCTCATGACGTCACTTGCACTGTAAGCGGTGAGGGCGAAGTTATCTGTCGTCGCTTTGGTGCTTCTATCTTGCTTCCCCGCTCCGGCCGTGCATCAGGATCATCGGACCAGTAAGGGACACGTCGGCTACTAAAAGCAACAGGACAAGAATTAGCACTGCATTCGATGCTCCATCGGACTGCAGAGTGTCGTCTTTCGCAGCTTCCTTTTGTAGTCCTTAAATCCCGTGGCTCATGACGTCAGTTGCACTGTAGGCGGATAGGGCGAAGTTATCTTTCGTCGCTTTGATGCTTCTATCTTGCTCCCCCCTCTCCGGCCGTGCATCAGGATCATCGGACCAGTAAGGAACACGTCGGCGCCTAAAAGTAGCAGGACAAGAATTAGCACAGCATTCGATGCTCCACCGGACTGCAGAGTGGCGCCTTTCGCAGCTTCCTTTTGCAGTGCTTAAATGCCGTGGCTCATGACGTCAGTTGCACTGTAGGCGGTGAGGGCGAAGTTATCTGTGGTCGCTTTGGTGTTTCTATCTTGCTTCCCCACTTCGGCCGTGCATCAGGATCATCGGACCACTAAGGGACACGTCGGCGCCTAAAAGTAACAGGACAAGAATTAGTACAGCATTTGATGCTCCACCGGACTGCAGAGTGTCGCCTTTCGCAGATTCCTTATGTAGTGCTTAAATCCCGTGGATCATGACGTCAGTTCCACTGTAGGCGGTGAGGGCGAAGTTATCTGTCGTCGCTTTGGTGCTTCAATCTTGCTTCCCCGCTCCGGCAGTGCATCAGGATCATCGGACCAGTAAGGAACACGTCGGCGCCTAAAAGTAACAGGACAAGAATTAGCACTGCATTCGATGCTCCACGGGACTACAGAGTGTCGCCTTTCGCAGCTTCCTTTTGTAATGCTTAAATCCCGTGGCTCATGACGTCAGTTGCACTGTTGCGGTGAGGGCGAAGTTATCTGTGGTCGCTTTGGTGTTTCTATCTTGCTTCCCCACTTCGGCCGTGCATCAGGATCATCGGACCACTAAGGGACACGTCGGCGCCTAAAAGTAGCAGGCAAAGAATTAGCACAGCATTCGATGCTTCACCCGACTGCAGCGTGTCGCCTTTCACAGCTTCCTTTTGTAGTGCTTAAATCCCGTGGCTCATCACGTCAGTTGCACTGTAGGCGATGAGGGCGATGTTATCTGTCCTCGCTTTGGTGCTTCTATCTTGCTTCCCCGCTCCGGCCGTGCATCAGAATCATCGGACCAGTAAGGGAAACGTCGGCACATAAATTAAGAGGACAAGAATTAGCACAGCATTTGATGCTCCACCGGACTGCAGAGTGTCGGCTTTCGCAGCTTCCTTTTGCAGTGCTTAAATCCCGTGGCTCATGACGTCGGTTGCACTGTAGGCGGTGAGGGCGAAGTTATCTGTGGTCGCTTTGGTGCTTCTATCTTGATTCCCCTCTCCGGCCGTGCATCAGGATCATCGGACCACTAAGGGACACGTCGGCGCCTAAAAGTAGCAGGACAAGAATTAGCACAGCATTCGATGCTTCACCCGACTGCAGAGTGTCGCCTTTCGCAGCTTCCTTTTGCAGTGCTTAAATCCCGTGGCTCATGACGTCAGTTGCACTGTATGCGTTAAGGGCGAAGTTATCTGTCGTCGCTCTGGTGCTTCTATCTTGCTTCCCCGCTCCGGCTGTGCATCAGGATCATGGGACCGGTAAGGGACACGTCGGCGCCTAAAAGTAACAGGACAAAAATTAGCACAGCATTCGATGCCCCACCGGACTGTAGAAAGTCGCCTTTCGCAGATTCCGTATGTAGTGCTTAAATCCCGTGGCTCATGACGTCAGTTCCACTGTAGGCGGTTAGGGCGAAGTTATCTGTCGTCGCTTTGGTGCTTCAATCTTGCTTCCCAGCTCCGGCCGTGCATCAGGATCATCGGGCCGGTAAGGGACACGTCGGCGCCTAAAAGTAACATGACAAGAATTAGCACAGCATTCGATGCTCCACCGGACTGCAGAGTTTGGCCTTTCGCAGCTTCTTTTTGTAGTGCTTAAATCCCGTGGCTCATGACGTCAGTTGCACTGTAGGCGGTGAGGGCGAAGTTATCTGTCGTCGCTTTGCTGCTTCTATCTTGCTTCCCCGCTCCGGCCGTGCATCAGGATCATCGGACCAGGAAGGGACACGTCGGCGCCTAAAATTAACATGACAAGAATTAGCACAGCATTCGATGCTCCACCGGACTGCAGAGTGTCGCCTTTCGCAGCTTCCTTTTGTAGTGCTTAAATCCCGTGGCTCATGACGTCAGTTGCACTGTAGGCGGTGAGTGCGAAGTTATCTGTCGTCGCTTTGGTGCGTCTATCTTGCTTCCCCGCTCCGGCCGTGCATCAGGGTGATTGTACCAGTAAGGAACACGTCGGCGCCTAAAAGTTACAGGAGAAGAATTAGCTCAACATTCGATGCTCCACCGGACTGCAGAGTGTCGCCTTTCGCAGCTTCCTTTTGCAGTGCTTAAATCCCGTGGCTCATGACGTCAGTTGCACTGTACGCTGTGAGAGCGAAGTTATCTGTCGTCGCTTTGGTGCTTCTATCTTGCTTCCCCGCTCCGGCCGTGCATCAGGATCATCGGACCAGGAAGGGACACGTCGGCGCCTAAACGTAACAGGACAAGAATTAGCACAGCATTCCATGCTCCACCGGACTGCAGAGTGTCGCCTTTCGCAGCTTCGTTTTGCAGTGCTTAAATCCCATGGCTCATGACGCCAGTTGCACTGTAGGCAGTGAGGGCAAATTTATCTGTCGTCGCTTTGGTGCTTCTATCTTGCTTCCCCGCTCCGGCCGTGCATCAGGATCATCGGACCACTAAGGGACACGTCGGCGCCTAAAAGTAGCAGGACAAGAATTAGCACAGCATTCGATGCTTCACCCGACTGCAGAGTGTCGCCTTTCGCAGCTTCCTTTTGCAGTGCTTAAATCCCGTGGCTCATGACGTCAGTTGCACTGTAGGCGATGAGGGCGAAGTTATCTGTCGACGCTTTGGTGCTTCTATCTTGCTTCCCCGCTCCGGCCGTGCATCAGTATCATCGGACCAGTAAGGGAAACGTCGGCGCGTAAATTAAGAGGACAAAAATTAGCACAGCATTTGATGCTCCACCGGACTGCAGAGTGTCGGCTTTCGCAGCTTCCTTTTGCAGTGCTTACATCCCATGGCTCATGACGTCGGTTGCACTGTAGGCGGTGAGGGCGAAGTTATCTGTGGTCGCTTTGGTGCTTCTATCTTGCTTCCCCTCTCCGGCCGTGCATCAGGATCATCGGACCACTAAGGGACACGTCGGCGCCTAAAAGTAGCATGAAAAGAATTAGCACAGCATTCGATGCTTCACCCGACTGCAGAGTGTCGCCTTTCGCAGATTCCGTATGTAGTGCTTAAATCCTGTGGCTCATGACGTCAGTTTCACTGTAGGCGGTTAGGGCGAAGTTATCTGTCGTCGCTTTGGTGCTTCAATCTTGCTTCCCCGCTCCGGCCGTGCATCAGGATTATCGGGCCGCTAAGGGACACGTCGGCGCCTAAAAGTAACATGACAAGAATTAGCACACCATTCGATGCTCCACGGGACTGCAGAGTGTCGACTTTCGCAGCTTCCTTTTGTAGTGCCTAAATCCCATGGCTCATGACGTCAGTTGCACTGTAGGCGGTGAGTGCGAAGTTATCTGTCGTCGCTTTGGTGCCTCTATCTTGCTTCCCCGCTCCGGCTGTGCATCAGCATCATCGGACCAGTCAGGGACACGTCGGCGCCTAACATTAACAGGGCAAGAATTAGCACAGCATTCGATGCTCCACCGGACTGCAGAGTGTGGCCTTTCGCAGCTTCTTTTTGTAGTGCTTAAATCCCGTGGCTCATGACGTCAGTTGCACTGTAGGCGGTGAGGGCGAAGTTATCTGTCGTCGCTTTGCTGCTTCTATCTTGCTTCCCCGCTCCGACCGTGCATCAGGATCATCGGACCAGGAAGGAACACGTCGGCGCCTAAAATTAACAGGACAAGAATTAGCACAGCATTCGATGCTCCACCGGACTGCAGAGTGTCGCCTTTCGCAGCTTCCTTTTGCAGTGCTTAAATCCCGTGGCTCATGACGTCAGTTGCACTGTACGCTGTGAGGGCGAAGTTATCTGTCGTCGCTTTGGTGCTTCTATCTTGCTTCCCCGCTCCGGCCGTGCATCAGGATCATCGGACCAGGAAGGGACACGTCGGCGCCTAAACATAACAGGACAAGAATTAGCACAGCATTCCATGCTCCACCGGACTGCAGAGTGTCGCCTTTGGCAGCTTCGTTTTGTAGTGCTTAAATGCCGTGGCTCATGACGTCAGTTGCACTGTAGGCGGTGAAGGCGAAGTTATCTGTCGTCGCTTTGGTGCTTCTTTTTTGCTTCCCCGCTACGGCCGTGCATCAAGATCATCGGACCAGTAAGGGACACGTCGGCGACTAAATGTAACAGGACAAGAATTAGCACAACATTCGATGCTCCACCGGACTGCAGAGTGTCGCCTTTCGCAGCTTCCTTTTGCAGTGCTTAAATCCCGTGGCTCATGACGTCAGTTGCACTGTAGGCGATGAGGGTGAAGTTATCTGTCGTCGCTTTGGTGCTTCTATCTTGCTTCCCCGCTCCGACCGTGCATCAGGATCATCGGACCAGTAAGGGACACGTCGGCGACTAAATGTAACAGGACTAGAATTAGCACAACATTCGATGCTCCACCGGACTGCAGAGTGTCTCCTTTCGCAGCTTCCTTTTGCGGTGCTTAAATCCCGTGGCTCATGACGTCATTTGCACTGTAGGCAGTGAGGGCAAAGTTATCTGTAGTCGCTTTGGTGCTTCTACCTTGCTTCCCCGCTCCGGCCGTGCATCATGATCATCGGACCAGGAAGGGACACGTCGGCGCCTAAACGTAACAGGACAAGAATGAGCACAGCATTCGATGCTCCACCAGACTGCAGAGTGTCTCCTTTCGCAGCTTCCTTTTGCGGTGCTTAAATCCCGTGGCTCATGACGTCAGTTGCACTGAAGGCAGTGAGGGCAAAGTTATCTGAATTCGCTTTGGTGCTTCTATCTTGCTTCCCCACTCAGGCCGTGCATCAGGATCATCAGACCAGTAAGGGACACGTCGGCGCCTAAAAGTAACAGGACAAGAATTAGCACAGCATTCGATGCTCCACCGAACTGCAGAGTGTCGCCTTTCGCAGCTTCCTTTTGCAGTGCTTAAATCCCGTGGCTCATGACGTCAGTTGCACTGTAGGCGATGAGGGTGAAGTTTTCTGTCGTCGCTTTGATGCTTCTATCTTGCTTCCCCGCTCCGCCCGTGCATCAGGATCATCGGACCAGTAAGGGACACGTCGGCGCCTAAAATAACAGGTCAAGATTAGCACAGCATTCGATGCTCCACCGGACTGCAGAGCGCCGCCTTTCACAGCTTCCTTTTGCAGTGCTTATATTCCGTGGCTCATGACTTCAGTTGCACTGCAGGCGGTGAGGGCGAAGTTTACTGTCGCCGCTTTGGTGCTTCTATCTTGCTTCCCCGCTCCGCCCGTGCATCAGGATCATCGGACCAGTAAGGGACACGTCGGCGCCTAAAATAACAGGACAAGAATTAGCACAGCATTCGATGCTCCACCGAACTGCAGAGTGTCGTCTTTCGCTGCTTCCTTTTGCAGTGCCTAAATCCCGTGGCTCATGACGTCAGTTCCCCTGTAGGTGGTGAGGGGGAAGTTATCTGTCGTCGCTTTGATGCTTCTATATTGCTTCCCCGCTCCGGCCGTGCATCAGGATCATCGGACCAGTAAGGAACACGTCGGCGCCTAAAAGTAACAGGACAAGAATTAGAACAGCATTCGATGCTCCACCGGACTGCAAAGTGTCGCCTTTCGCAGCTTCCTTTTGTAGTGCTTAAATCCCTGGCTCATGACGTCAGTTGCACTGTCGGCGGTGAGGGCGAAGTTATCTGTGGTCGCTTTGGTGTTTCTATCTTGCTTCCCCGCTTCGGCCGTGCATCAGGATCATCGGACCACTAAGGGACACGTCGGCGCCTAAAAGTAGCAGGACAAGAATTAGCACAGCATTCGATGCTTCACCCGACTGCAGAGTGTCGCCTTTTGCAGCTTCCTGTTGTAGTGCTTAAATCCCATGGCTCATGACGTCAGTTGCACTGTAGGCGGTGAGGACGAAGTTATCTGTCGTCGCTTTGGTGCTTCTATCTTGCTTCCCCGCTCCGGCCGTGCATCAGGATCATCGGACCAGTAAGGGACACGTCGGCGCCTAAAATTAACAGGACAAGAATTAGCACAGCATTCGATGCTTCACCCGACTGCAGAGTGTCGCCTTTCGCAGCTTCCTTTTGTAGTGCTTAAATCCCGTGGCTCATGACGTCACTTGCACTGTAAGCGGTGAGGGCGAAGTTATCTGTCGTCGCTTTGGTGCTTCTATCTTGCTTCCCCGCTCCGGCCGTGCATCATGATCATGGGACCAGTAAGGGACACGTCGGCGCCTAAAAGTAACAGGGCAAGAATTAGTACAGCATTTGATGCTCCACCGGACTGCAGAGTGTCGCCTTTCGCAGATTCCTTATGTAGTGCTTAAATCCCGTGGATCATGACGTCAGTTCCACTTTAGGCGGTGAGGGCGAAGTTATCTGTCGTCGCTTTGGTGCTTCAATCTTGCTTCCCCGCTCCGGCCGTGGATCAGGATCATCGGACTAGTAAGGGACACGTCGGCGCCTAAAATTAGCAGGACAAGAATTAGCACAGCATTTGATGCTCCACCGGACTGCAGAATGTCGCCTTTCGCAACTTCCTTTTGTAGTGCTCAAATCCCGTGGCTCATGACGTCAGTTGCGCTGTAGGCGATCAGGGCGAAGTTATCTGTTGTCGCTTTGGTGCTTCTATCTTGCTTCCCCGCTCCGGCCGTGCATCAGGATCATCGGACCACTAAGGGACACGTCGGCGCCTAAAAGTAGCAGGACAAGAATTAGCACAGCATTCGATGCTTCACCCGACTGCAGAGTGTCGCCTTTCGCAGCTTCCTTTTGTAGTGCTTAAATCCCGTGGCTCATAACGTCCCTTGCACTGTAAGCGGTGAGGGCGAAGTTATCTGTCGTCGCTTTGGTGCTTCTATCTTGCTTCGCCGCTCCGGCCGTGCATCAGGATCATCGGACCAGTAAGGGACACGTCGGCGCCTAACGGTAACAGGACAAAAATTAGCACAGCATTCGATGCTCCACCGGACTGCAGAGTGTGGCCTTTCGCAGCTTCCTTTTGTAGTGCTTAAATCCCGTGGCTCATGACGTCAGTTGCACTGTAGGCGGTGAGGGCGAAGTTATCTGTCGTCGCTTTGGTGCTTCTATCTTGCTTCCCCGCTCCGGCCGTGCATAAGGATCATCGGACCAGTAAGGGACACGTCGGCGCCTAAAAGTAACAGGACAAGAATTAGCACAGCATTCGATGCTTCACCCGACTGCAGAGTGTCGCCTTTCGCAGCTTCCTTTTGTAGTGCTTAAATCCCGTGGCTCATGACGTCACTTGCACTGTAAGCGGTGAGGGCGAAGTTATCTGTCGTCGCTTTGGTGCTTCTATCTTGCTTCCCCGCTCCGGCCGTGCATCAGGATCATCGGACCAGTAAGGGACACGTCGGCGCCTAAAAGTAACAGGACAAGAATTAGTACAGCATTTGATGCTCCACCGGACTGCAGAGTGTCGCCTTTCGCAGATTCCTTATGTAGTGCTTAAATCCCGTGGATCATGACGTCAGTTCCACTGTAGGCGGTGAGGGCGAAGTTATCTGTCGTCGCTTTGGTGCTTCAATCTTGCTTCCCCGCTCCGGCAGTGCATCAGGATCATCGGACCAGTAAGGAACACGTCGGCGCCTAAAAGTAACAGGACAAGAATTAGCACTGCATTCGATGCTCCACGGGACTACAGAGTGTCGCTTTTCGCAGCTTCCTTTTGTAATGCTTAAATCCCGTGGCTCATGACGTCAGTTGCACTGTTGCGGTGAGGGCGAAATTATCTGTCGTCGCTTTGGTGCTTCTATCTTGCTTCATCGCTCCGGCCGTGCATCAGGATCATCGGACCAGTAAGGGACACGTCGGCTACTAAAAGCAACAGGACAAGAATTAGCACTGCATTCGATGCTCCATCGGACTGCAGAGTGTCGTCTTTCGCAGCTTCCTTTTGTAGTCCTTAAATCCCGTGGCTCATGACGTCAGTTGCACTGTAGGCGGATAGGGCGAAGTTATCTTTCGTCGCTTTGATGCTTCTATCTTGCTCCCCCCTCTCCGGCCGTGCATCAGGATCATCGGACCAGTAAAGAACACGTCGGCGCCTAAAAGTAGCAGGACAAGAATTAGCACAGCATTCGATGCTCCACCGGACTGCAGAGTGGCGCCTTTCGCAGCTTCCTTTTGCAGTGCTTAAATGCCGTGGCTCATGACGTCAGTTGCACTGTAGGCGGTGAGGGCGAAGTTATCTGCGGTCGCTTTGGTGTTTCTATCTTGCTTCCCCACTTCGGCCGTGCATCAGGATCATCGGACCACTAAGGGACACGTCGGCGCCTAAAAGTAACAGGACAAGAATTAGTACAGCATTTGATGCTCCACCGGACTGCAGAGTGTCGCCTTTCGCAGATTCCTTATGTAGTGCTTAAATCCCGTGGATCATGACGTCAGTTCCACTGTAGGCGGTGAGGGCGAAGTTATCTGTCGTCGATTTGGTGCTTCAATCTTGCTTCCCCGCTCCGGCAGTGCATCAGGATCATCGGACCAGTAAGGAACACGTCGGCGCCTAAAAGTAACAGGACAAGAATTAGCACTGCATTCGATGCTCCACGGGACTACAGAGTGTCGCCTTTCGCAGCTTCCTTTTGTAATGCTTAAATCCCGTGGCTCATGACGTCAGTTGCACTGTTGCGGTGAGGGCGAAGTTATCTGTGGTCGCTTTGGTGTTTCTATCTTGCTTCCCCACTTCGGCCGTGCATCAGGATCACCGGACCACTAAGGGACACGTCGGCGCCTAAAAGTAGCAGGCAAAGAATTAGCACAGCATTCGATGCTTCACCCGACTGCAGCGTGTCGCCTTTCACAGCTTCTTTTTGTAGTGCTTAAATCCCGTGGCTCATCACGTCAGTTGCACTGTAGGCGATGAGGGCGATGTTATCTGTCCTCGCTTTGGTGCTTCTATCTTGCTTCCCCGCTCCGGCCGTGCATCAGAATCATCGGACCAGTAAGGGAAACGTCGGCACATAAATTAAGAGGACAAGAATTAGCACAGCATTTGATGCTCCACCGGACTGCAGAGTGTCGGCTTTCGCAGCTTCCTTTTGCAGTGCTTAAATCCCGTGGCTCATGACGTCGGTTGCACTGTAGGCGGTGAGGGCGAAGTTATCTGTGGTCGCTTTGGTGCTTCTATCTTGCTTCCCCTCTCCGGCCGTGCATCAGGATCATCGGATCACTAAGGGACACGTCGGCGCCTAAAAGTAGCAGGACAAGAATTAGCACAGCATTCGATGCTTCACCCGACTGCAGAGTGTCGCCTTTCGCAGCTTCCTTTTGCAGTGCTTAAATCCCGTGGCTCATGACGTCAGTTGCACTGTATGCGTTAAGGGCGAAGTTATCTGTCGTCGCTCTGGTGCTTCTATCTTGCTTCCCCGCTCCGGCTGTGCATCAGGATCATGGGACCGGTAAGGGACACGTCGGCGCCTAAAAGTAACTGGACAAAAATTAGCACAGCATTCGATGCCCCACCGGACTGTAGAGTGTCGCCTTTCGCAGATTCCGTATGTAGTGCTTAAATCCCGTGGCTCATGACGTCAGTTCCACTGTAGGCGGTTAGGGCGAAGTTATCTGTCGTCGCTTTGGTGCTTCAATCTTGCTTCCCAGCTCCGGCCGTGCATCAGGATCATCGGGCCGGTAAGGGACACGTCGGCGCCTAAAAGTAACATGACAAGAATTAGCACACCATTCGATGCTCCACGGGACTGCAGAGTGTCGACTTTCGCAGCTTCCTTTTGTAGTGCTTAAATCCCATGGCACATTACGTCAGTTGCACTGTAGGCGGTGAGTGCGAAGTTATCTGTCGTCGCTTTGGTGCCTCTATCTTGCTTCCCCGCTCCAGCCGTGCATCAGCATCATCGGACCAGTCAGGGACACGTCGGCGCCTAAAATTAACAGGACATGAATTAGCACAGCATTCGATGCTCCACCGGACTGCAGAGTTTGGCCTTTCGCAGCTTCCTTTTGTAGTGCCTAAATCCCGCGGCTCACGACGTCAGTTGCACTGTAGGCGGTGAGGGCGAAGTTATCTGTCGTCGCTTTGGTGCTTCTATCTTGCTTCCCCGCTCCGGCCGTGCATCAGGATCATCGGACCAGGAAGGGACACGTCGGCGCCTAAAATTAACATGACAAGAATTAGCACAGCATTCGATGCTCCACCGGACTGCAGAGTGTCGCCTTTCGCAGCTTCCTTTTGTAGTGCTTAAATCCCGTGGCTCATGACGTCAGTTGCACTGTAGGCGGTGAGTGCGAAGTTATCTGTCGTCGCTTTGGTGCGTCTATCTTGCTTCCCCGCTCCGGCCGTGCATCAGGGTGATTGTACCAGTAAGGAACACGTCGGCGCCTAAAAGTTACAGGAGAAGAATTAGCTCAACATTCGATGCTCCACCGGACTGCAGAGTGTCGCCTTTCGCAGCTTCCTTTTGCAGTGCTTAAATCCCGTGGCTCATGACGTCAGTTGCACTGTACGCTGTGAGAGCGAAGTTATCTGTCGTCGCTTTGGTGCTTCTATCTTGCTTCCCCGCTCCGGCCGTGCATCAGGATCATCGGACCAGGAAGGGACACGTCGGCGCCTAAACGTAACAGGACAAGAATTAGCACAGCATTCCATGCTCCACCGGACTGCAGAGTGTCGCTTTTCGCAGCTTCGTTTTGCAGTGCTTAAATCCCATGGCTCATGACGCCAGTTGCACTGTAGGCAGTGAGGGCAAATTTATCTGTCGTCGCTTTGGTGCTTCTATCTTGCTTCCCCGCTCCGGCCGTGCATCAGGATCATCGGACCACTAAGGGACACGTCGGCGCCTAAAAGTAGCAGGACAAGAATTAGCACAGCATTCGATGCTTCACCCGACTGCAGAGTGTCGCCTTTCGCAGCTTCCTTTTGCAGTGCTTAAATCCCGTGGCTCATGACGTCAGTTGCACTGTAGGTGATGAGGGCGAAGTTATCTGTCGACGCTTTGGTGCTTCTATCTTGCTTCCCCGCTCCGGCCGTGCATCAGTATCATCGGACCAGTAAGGGAAACGTCGGCGCATAAATTAAGAGGACAAAAATTAGCACAGCATTTGATGCTCCACCGGACTGCAGAGTATCGGCTTTCGCAGCTTCGTTTTGCAGTGCTTAAATCCCGTGGCTCATGACGTCGGTTGCACTGTAGGCGGTGAGGGCGAAGTTATCTGTGGTCGCTTTGGTGCTTCTATCTTGCTTCCCCTCTCCGGCCGTGCATCAGGATCATCGGACCACTAAGGGACACGTCGGCGCCTAAAAGTAGCATGAAAAGAATTAGCACAGCATTCGATGCTTCACCCGACTGCAGAGTGTCGCCTTTCGCAGCTTCCTTTTGCAGTGCTTAAATCCCGTGGCTCATGACGTCAGTTGCACTGTAGGCGTTAAGCGCGAAGTTATCTGTCGTCGCTCTGGTGCTTCTATCTTGCTTGCCCGCTCCGGCTGTGCATCAGGATCATGGGACCGGTAAGGGACACGTCGGCGCCTAATAGTAACAGGACAAAAATTAGCACAGCATTCGATGCCCCACCGGACTGTAGAGTGTCGCCTTTCGCAGATTCCGTATGTAGTGCTTAAATCCTGTGGCTCATGACGTCAGTTTCACTGTAGGCGGTTAGGGCGAAGTTATCTGTCGTCGCTTTGGTGCTTCAATCTTGCTTCCCCGCTCCGGCCGTGCATCAGGATTATCGGGCCGGTAAGGGACACGTCGGCGCCTAAAAGTAACATGACAAGAATTAGCACACCATTCGATGCTCCACGGGACTGCAGAGTGTCGACTTTCGCAGCTTCCTTTTGTAGTGCTTAAATCCCATGGCTCATGACGTCAGTTGCACTGTAGGCGGTGAGTGCGAAGTTATCTGTCGTCGCTTTGGTGCCTCTATCTTGCTTCCCCGCTCCGGCTGTGCATCAGCATCATCGGACCAGTCAGGGACACGTCGGCGCCTAACATTAACAGGGCAAGAATTAGCACAGCATTCGATGCTCCACCGGACTGCAGAGTGTGGCCTTTCGCAGCTTCTTTTTGTAGTGCTTAAATCCCGTGGCTCATGACGTCAGTTGCACTGTAGGCGGTGAGGGCGAAGTTATCTGTCGTCGCTTTGCTGCTTCTATCTTGCTTCCCCGCTCCGACCGTGCATCAGGATCATCGGACCAGGAAGGAACACGTCGGCGCCTAAAATTAACAGGACAAGAATTAGCACAGCATTCGATGCTCCACCGGACTGCAGAGTGTCGCCTTTCGCAGCTTCCTTTTGCAGTGCTTAAATCCCGTGGCTCATGACGTCAGTTGCACTGTACGCTGTGAGGGCGAAGTTATCTGTCGTCGCTTTGGTGCTTCTATCTTGCTTCCCCGCTCCGGCCGTGCATCAGGATCATCGGACCAGGAAGGGACACGTCGGCGCCTAAACATAACAGGACAAGAATTAGCACAGCATTCCATGCTCCACCGGACTGCAGAGTGTCGCCTTTGGCAGCTTCGTTTTGTAGTGCTTAAATGCCGTGGCTCATGACGTCAGTTGCACTGTAGGCGGTGAAGGCGAAGTTATCTGTCGTCGCTTTGGTGCTTCTTTTTTGCTTCCCCGCTCCGGCCGTGCATCAAGATCATCGGACCAGTAAGGGACACGTCGGCGACTAATTGTAACAGGACTAGAATTAGCACAACATTCGATGCTCCACCGGACTGCAGAGTGTCTCCTTTCGCAGCTTCCTTTTGCGGTGCTTAAATCCCGTGGCTCATGACGTCATTTGCACTGTAGGCAGTGAGGGCAAAGTTATCTGTAGTCACTTTGGTGCTTCTACCTTGCTTCCCCGCTCCGGCCGTGCATCATGATCATCGGACCAGGAAGGGACACGTCGGCGCCTAAACGTAACAGGACAAGAATGAGCACAGCATTCGATGCTCCACCAGACTGCAGAGTGTCTCCTTTCGCAGCTTCCTTTTGCGGTGCTTAAATCCCGTGGCTCATGACGTCAGTTGCACTGAAGGCAGTGAGGGCAAAGTTATCTGAATTCGCTTTGGTGCTTCTATCTTGCTTCCCCACTCAGGCCGTGCATCAGGATCATCAGACCAGTAAGGGACACGTCGGCGCCTAAAAGTAACAGGACAAGAATTAGCACAGCATTCGATGCTCCACCGAACTGCAGAGTGTCGCCTTTCGCAGCTTCCTTTTGCAGTGCTTAAATCCCGTGGCTCATGACGTCAGTTGCACTGTAGGCGATGAGGGTGAAGTTTTCTGTCGTCGCTTTGATGCTTCTATCTTGCTTCCCCGCTCCGCCCGTGGATCAGGATCATCGGACCAGTAAGGGACACGTCGGCGCCTAAAATAACAGGTCAAGATTAGCACAGCATTCGATGCTCCACCGGACTGCAGAGCGCCGCCTTTCACAGCTTCCTTTTGCAGTGCTTATATTCCGTGGCTCATGACTTCAGTTGCACTGCAGGCGGTGAGGGCGAAGTTTACTGTCGCCGCTTTGGTGCTTCTATCTTGCTTCCCCGCTCCGCCCGTGCATCAGGATCATCGGACCAGTAAGGGACACGTCGGCGCCTAAAATAACAGGACAAGAATTAGCACAGCATTCGATGCTCCACCGAACTGCAGAGTGTCGTCTTTCGCTGCTTCCTTTTGCAGTGCCTAAATCCCGTGGCTCATGACGTCAGTTCCCCTGTAGGCGGTGAGGGCAAAGTTATCTGTCGTCGCTTTGGTGCTTCTATCTTGCTTCCCTGCTCCGGACGTGCGTCAGGATCACCGGACCAGTAAGGAACACGTCGGCGCCTAAAAGTAACAGGACAAGAATTAGCACAGCATTCGATGCTTCACCCGACTGCAGAGTGTCGCCTTTCGCAGCTTCCTTTTGTAGTGCTTAAATCCCGTGGCTCATGACGTCAGTTGCACTGTAGGCGGTGACGACGAAGTTATATGTCGTCGCTTTGGTGCTTCCATCTTGCTTCCCCGCTCCGTCCGTGCATCAGGATTATCATACCAGTAAGGGACACGTCGGTGCCCAAAAGTAACACGACAAGAATTAGCACTGCATTCGATGCTCCACCGGACTGCAGAGTGTCGCCTTTCGCAGCTTCCTTTTGTAGTGCTTAAATCCCGTGGCTCATGACGTCAGTTGCACTGTAGGCGATGAGGGTGAAGTTATCTGTCGTCGCTTTGGTGCTTCTATCTTGCTTCCCCGCTCCGACCGTGCATCAGGATCATCGGACCAGTAAGGGACACGTCGGCGACTAAATGTAACAGGACAAGAATTAGCACAACATTCGATGCTCCACCGGACTGCAGAGTGTCTCCTTTCGCAGCTTCCTTTTGCGGTGCCTAAATCCCGTGGCTCATGACGTCAGTTGCACTGTAGGCAGTGAGGGCAAAGTTATCTGTAGTCGCTTTGGTGCTTCTACCTTGCTTCCCCGCTCCGGCCGTGCATCAGGATCATCAGACCAGTAAGGGACACGTCGGCGCCTAAAAGTAACAGGACAAGAATTAGCACAGCATTCGATGCTCCACCGAACTGCAGAGTGTCGCCTTTCGCAGCTTCCTTTTTGCAGTGCTTAAATCCCGTGGCTCATGATGTCAGTTGCACAGTAGGCGATGAGGGTGAAGTTATCTGTCGTCGCTTTGGTGCTTCTATCTTGCTTCCCCGCTCCGACCGTGCATCAGGATCATCGGACCAGTAAGGGACACGTCGGCGACTAAATGTAACAGGACCAGAATTAGCACAACATTCGATGCTCCACCGGACTGCAGAGTGTCTCCTTTCGCAGCTTCCTTTTGCGGTGCTTAAATCCCGTGGCTCATGACGTCAGTTGCACTGTAGGCAGTGAGGGCAAAGTTATCTGTAGTCGCTTTGGTGCTTCTACCTTGCTTCCCCGCTCCGGCCGTGCATCATGATCATCGGACCAGGAAGGGACACGTCGGCGCCTAAACGTAACAGGACAAGAATGAGCACAGCATTCGATGCTCCACCAGACTGCAGAGTGTCTCCTTTCGCAGCTTCCTTTTGCGGTGCTTAAATCCCGTGGCTCATGACGTCAGTTGCACTGTACGCTGTGAGGGCGAAGTTATCTGTCGTCGCTTTGGTGCTTCTATCTTGCTTCCCCGCTCCGGCCGTGCATCAGGATCATCGGACCAGGAAGGGACACGTCGGCGCCTAAACGTAACAGGACAAGAATTAGCACAGCATTCCATGCTCCACCGGACTGCAGAGTGTCGCCTTTGGCAGCTTCGTTTTGTAGTGCTTAAATGCCGTGGCTCATGACGTCAGTTGCACTGTAGGCGGTGAAGGCGAAGTTATCTGTCGTCGCTTTGGTGCTTCTTTTTTGCTTCCCCGCTCCGGCCGTGCATCAAGATCATCGGACCAGTAAGGGACACGTCGGCGACTAAATGTAACAGGACAAGAATTAGCACAACATTCGATGCTCCACCGGACTGCAGAGTGTCGCCTTTCGCAGCTTCCTTTTGCAGTGCTTAAATCCCGTGGCTCATGACGTCAGTTGCACTGTAGGCAGTGAGGGCAAAGTTATCTGTAGTCGCTTTGGTGCTTCTACCTTGCTTCCCCGCTCCGGCCGTGCATCATGATCATCGGACCAGGAAGGGACACGTCGGCGCCTAAACGTAACAGGACAAGAATGAGCACAGCATTCGATGCTCCACCAGACTGCAGAGTGTCTCCTTTCGCAGCTTCCTTTTGCGGTGCTTAAATCCCATGGCTCATGACGTCAGTTGCACTGAAGGCAGTGAGGGCAAAGTTATCTGAATTCGCTTTGGTGCTTCTATCTTGCTTCCCCACTCAGGCCGTGCATCAGGATCATCAGACCAGTAAGGGACACGTCGGCGCCTAAAAGTAACAGGACAAGAATTAGCACAGCATTCGATGCTCCACCGAACTGCAGAGTGTCGCCTTTCGCAGCTTCCTTTTGCAGTGCATAAATCCCGTGGCTCATGATGTCAGTTGCACTGTAGGCGGTGAGGGCGAAGCTATCTGTCGTCGCTTTGGTGCTTCTATCTAGCTTCCCCGCTCCGGCCGTGCATCAGGATCACCGGACCAGTAAGGGACACGTCGGCGCCTAAAAGTAACCGGACAGGAATTAGCACAGCATTCGATGCTTCCCCCGACTGCAGAGTGTCGCCTTTCGCAGCTTCCTTTTGTAGTGCTTAAATCCCGTGGCTCATGACGTCAGTTGCACTGTAGGCGATGAGGGCGAAGTTATCTGTCGACGCTTTGGCGCTTCTATCTTGCTTCCCCGCTCCGGCCGTGCATCAGGATCATCGGACCAGTAAGGGACACGTCGGCGCCTAAAATAACAGGTCAAGATTAGCACAGCATTCGATGCTCCACCGGACTGCAGAGCGCCGCCTTTCACAGCTTCCTTTTGCAGTGCTTATATTCCGTGGCTCATGACTTCAGTTGCACTGCAGGCGGTGAGGCGAAGTTTACTGTCGCCGCTTTGGTGCTTCTATCTTGCTTCCCCGCTCCGCCCGTGCTATCAGGATCATCGGACCAGTAAAGGACACGTCGGCGCCTAAAATTAGCATGACAAGAATTAGCACAGCATTCGATGCTCCACCGGACTGCAGAGGGTCGCCTTTCGCAGCTTCCTATTGTAGTGCTCAAATCCCGTGGCTCATGACGTCAGTTGCGCTGTAGGCGGTTAGGGCGAAGTTATCTGTCGTCGCTTTGGTGCCTGTATCTTGCTTCCCCGCTCCAGCCGTGCATCAGGATCATCGGACCAGGAAGGAACACGTCGGCGCCTAAAATTAACAGGACAAGAATTAGCACAGCATTCGATACTCCACCACACTGCAGAGTGTCGGCTTTCGCAGCTTCCTTTTGCAGTGCTTAAATCCCGTGGCTCATGACGTCAGTTGCAATGTCGGCGGTTAGGGCGAAGTTATCTGTCGTCGCTTTTGTGCTTCTATCTTGCTTCCCCGCTCCGGCCGCGCACCAGGATCATCGGACCAGTAAGAGACACATCGGCCACTAAAAGCAAGAGGACAAGAATTAACACTGCATTAGATGCTCCACCGGACTGCAGAGTGTCGCCTTTCGCAGCTTCCTTTTGCAGTGCCTAAATCCCGTGGCTAATGACGTCAGTTGCACAGTAGGCGGTTAGGGCGAAGTTATCTGTCGTCGCTTTGGTGCTTCTATCTTGCTTCCCCACTCCGGCCGTGCATCAGGATCATCGGGCCAGTAAAGGACACGTCGGCGCCTAAAATTAGCATGACAAGAATTAGCACAGCATTCGATGCTCCACCGGACTGCAGAGGGTCGCCTTTCGCAGCTTCCTATTGTAGTGCTCAAATCCCGTGGCTCATGACGTCAGTTGCGCTGTAGGCGGTTAGGGCGAAGTTATCTGTCGTCGCTTTGGTGCCTGTATCTTGCTTCCCCGCTCCAGCCGTGCATCAGGATCATCGGACCAGGAAGGAACACGTCGGCGCCTAAAATTAACAGGGCAAGAATTAGCACAGCATTCGATGCTCCACCGGACTGCAGAGTGTCGCCTTTCGCAGCTTCCTTTTGCAGTGCTTAAATCCCGTGGCTAATGACGTCAGTTGCACAGTAGGCGGTTAGGGCGAAGTTATCTGTCGTCGCTTTGGTGCTTCTATCTTGCTTCCCCGCTCCGGCCGTGCATCAGGATCATCGGGCCAGTAAAGGACACGTCGGCGCCTAAAATTAGCATGACAAGAATTAGCACAGCATTCGATGCTCCACCGGACTGCAGAGTGTCGCCTTTCGCAGCTTCCTTTTGCAGTGCTTAAATCCCGTGGCTCATGACGTCAGTTGCACTGTACGCTGTGAGGGCGAAGTTATCTGTCGTCGCTTTGGTGCTTCTATCTTGCTTCCCCGCTCCGGCCGTGCATCAGGATCATCGGACCAGGAAGGGACACGTCGGCGCCTAAACGTAACAGGACAAGAATTAGCACAGCATTCCATGCTCCACCGGTCTGCAGAGTGTCGCCTTTGGCAGCTTCGTTTTGTAGTGCTTAAATGCCGTGGCTCATGACGTCAGTTGCACTGTAGGCGGTGAAGGCGAAGTTATCTGTCGTCGCTTTGGTGCTTCTTTTTTGCTTCCCCGCTCCGGCCGTGCATCAAGATCATCGGACCAGTAAGGGACACGTCGGCGACTAAATGTAACAGGACAAGAATTAGCACAACATTCGATGCTCCACCGGACTGCAGAGTGTCTCCTTTCGCAGCTTCCTTTTGCGGTGCTTAAATCCCGTGGCTCATGACGTCAGTTGCACTGTAGGCAGTGAGGGCAAAGTTATCTGTAGTCGCTTTGGTGCTTCTACCTTGCTTCCCCGCTCCGGCCGTGCATCATGATCATCGGACCAGGAAGGGACACGTCGGCGCCTAAACGTAACAGGACAAGAATGAGCACAGCATTCGATGCTCCACCAGACTGCAGAGTGTCTCCTTTCGCAGCTTCCTTTTGCGGTGCTTAAATCCCGTGGCTCATGACGTCAGTTGCACTGAAGGCAGTGAGGGCAAAGTTATCTGAATTCGCTTTGGTGCTTCTATCTTGCTTCCCCACTCAGGCCGTGCATCAGGATCATCAGACCAGTAAGGGACACGTCGGCGCCTAAAAGTAACAGGACAAGAATTAGCACAGCATTCGATACTCCACCGAACTGCAGAGTGTCGCCTTTCGCAGCTTCCTTTTGCAGTGCTTAAATCCCGTGGCTCATGATGTCAGTTGCACTGTAGGCGGTGAGGGCGAAGCTATCTGTCGTCGCTTTGGTGCTTCTATCTAGCTTCCCCGCTCCGGCCGTGCATCAGGATCACCGGACCAGTAAGGGCCACGTCGGCGCCTAAAAGTAACAGGACAAGAATTAGCACTGCATTCGATGCTCCACCGGACTGCAGAGCGCCGCCTTTCACAGCTTCCTTTTGCAGTGCTTATATTCCGTGGCTCATGACTTCAGTTGCACTGCAGGCGGTGAGGCGAAGTTTACTGTCGCCGCTTTGGTGCTTCTATCTTGCTTCCCCGCTCCGCCCGTGCTATCAGGATCATCGGACCAGTAAGGGACACGTCGGCGCCTAAAATAACAGGACAAGAATTAGCACAGCATTCGATGCTCCACCGAAATGCAGAGTGTCGTCTTTCGCTGCTTCCTTTTGCAGTGCCTAAATCCCGTGGCTCATGACGTCAGTTCCCCTGTAGGCGGTGAGGGCAAAGTTATCTGTCGTCGCTTTGGTGCTTCTATCTTGCTTCCCTGCTCCGGACGTGCGTCAGGATCACCGGACCAGTAAGGAACACGTCGGCGCCTAAAATAACAGGACAAGAATTAGCACAGCATTCGATGCTTCACCCTACTGCAGAGTGTCGCCTTTCGCAGCTTCCTTTTGTAGTGCTTAAATCCCGTGGCTCATGACGTCAGTTGCACTGTAGGCGGTGACGACGAAGTTATATGTCGTCGCTTTGGTGCTTCCATCTTGCTTCCCCGCTCCGTCCGTGCATCAGGATCATCATACCAGTAAGGGACACGTCGGTGCCTAAAAGTAACACGACAAGAATTAGCACTGCATTCGATGCTCCACCGGACTGCAGAGTGTCGCCTTTCGAAGCTTCCTTTTGTAGTGCTTAAATCCCGTGGCTCATGACGTCAGTTGCACTGTAGGCGATGAGGGTGAAGTTATCTGTCGTCGCTTTGGTGCTTCTATCTTGCTTCCCCGCTCCGACCGTGCATCAGGATCATCGGACCAGTAAGAGACACGTCGGCGCCTAAAAGTAACATGACAAGAATTAGCACAGCATTCGATGCTCCACGGGAATGCAGAGTGGCGCCTTTCGCAGCTTACTTTTTGCCTAAATCCCATGACTCATGACGTCAGTTGCACTGTAGGCGGTGAGTGCGAAGTTATCTGTCGTCGCTTTGGTGCCTCTATCTTGCTTCCCCGCTCCGGCAGTGCATCAGGATCATCGGAGCAGTAAGGGAAACGTCGGCGCCTAAAATAACAGGACAAGAATTATCACAGCATTCGATGCTCCACCGAACTGCAGAGTGTCGCCTTTCGCAGCTTCCTTTTGCAGTGCCTAAATTCCGTGGCTCATGACTTCAGTTGCACTGCAGGCGGTGAGGGCGAAGTTATCTGTCGTCGCTTTGGTGCTTCTATCTTGCTTCCCCGCTCCGGCCGTGCATCAGGATCATTGGACCAGTAAGGGACACGTCGGCGACTAAAAGTAACAGGACAAGATTAGCACAGCATTCGATGCTCCACCGGACTGCAGAGCGGCGCCTTTCACAGCTTCCTTTTGCAGTGCTTATATTCCGTGGCTCATGACTTCAGTTGCACTGCAGGCGGTGAGGGCGAAGTTTACTGTCGTCGCTTTGGTGCTTCTATCTTGCTTCCCCGCTCCGGCCGTGCATCAGGATCATCGGACCAGGAAGGGACACGTCGGCGCCTAAACGTAACAGGACAAGAATTAGCACAGCATTCCATGCTCCACCGGTCTGCAGAGTGTCGCCTTTGGCAGCTTCGTTTTGTAGTGCTTAAATGCCGTGGCTCATGACGTCAGTTGCACTGTAGGCGGTGAAGGCGAAGTTATCTGTCGTCGCTTTGGTGCTTCTTTTTTGCTTCCCCGCTCCGGCCGTGCATCAAGATCATCGGACCAGTAAGGGACACGTCGGCGACTAAATGTAACAGGACAAGAATTAGCACAACATTCGATGCTCCACCGGACTGCAGAGTGTCTCCTTTCGCAGCTTCCTTTTGCGGTGCTTAAATCCCGTGGCTCATGACGTCAGTTGCACTGTAGGCAGTGAGGGCAAAGTTATCTGTAGTCGCTTTGGTGCTTCTACCTTGCTTCCCCGCTCCGGCCGTGCATCATGATCATCGGACCAGGAAGGGACACGTCGGCGCCTAAACGTAACAGGACAAGAATGAGCACAGCATTCGATGCTCCACCAGACTGCAGAGTGTCTCCTTTCGCAGCTTCCTTTTGCGGTGCTTAAATCCCGTGGCTCATGACGTCAGTTGCACTGAAGGCAGTGAGGGCAAAGTTATCTGAATTCGCTTTGGTGCTTCTATCTTGCTTCCCCACTCAGGCCGTGCATCAGGATCATCAGACCAGTAAGGGACACGTCGGCGCCTAAAAGTAACAGGACAAGAATTAGCACAGCATTCGATACTCCACCGAACTGCAGAGTGTCGCCTTTCGCAGCTTCCTTTTGCAGTGCTTAAATCCCGTGGCTCATGATGTCAGTTGCACTGTAGGCGGTGAGGGCGAAGCTATCTGTCGTCGCTTTGGTGCTTCTATCTAGCTTCCCCGCTCCGGCCGTGCATCAGGATCACCGGACCAGTAAGGGCCACGTCGGCGCCTAAAAGTAACAGGACAAGAATTAGCACTGCATTCGATGCTCCACCGGACTGCAGAGCGCCGCCTTTCACAGCTTCCTTTTGCAGTGCTTATATTCCGTGGCTCATGACTTCAGTTGCACTGCAGGCGGTGAGGCGAAGTTTACTGTCGCCGCTTTGGTGCTTCTATCTTGCTTCCCCGCTCCGCCCGTGCTATCAGGATCATCGGACCAGTAAGGGACACGTCGGCGCCTAAAATAACAGGACAAGAATTAGCACAGCATTCGATGCTCCACCGAAATGCAGAGTGTCGTCTTTCGCTGCTTCCTTTTGCAGTGCCTAAATCCCGTGGCTCATGACGTCAGTTCCCCTGTAGGCGGTGAGGGCAAAGTTATCTGTCGTCGCTTTGGTGCTTCTATCTTGCTTCCCTGCTCCGGACGTGCGTCAGGATCACCGGACCAGTAAGGAACACGTCGGCGCCTAAAATAACAGGACAAGAATTAGCACAGCATTCGATGCTTCACCCTACTGCAGAGTGTCGCCTTTCGCAGCTTCCTTTTGTAGTGCTTAAATCCCGTGGCTCATGACGTCAGTTGCACTGTAGGCGGTGACGACGAAGTTATATGTCGTCGCTTTGGTGCTTCCATCTTGCTTCCCCGCTCCGTCCGTGCATCAGGATCATCATACCAGTAAGGGACACGTCGGTGCCTAAAAGTAACACGACAAGAATTAGCACTGCATTCGATGCTCCACCGGACTGCAGAGTGTCGCCTTTCGAAGCTTCCTTTTGTAGTGCTTAAATCCCGTGGCTCATGACGTCAGTTGCACTGTAGGCGATGAGGGTGAAGTTCTCTGTCGTCGCTTTGGTGCTTCTATCTTGCTTCCCCGCTCCGACCGTGCATCAGGATCATCGGACCAGTAAGAGACACGTCGGCGCCTAAAAGTAACATGACAAGAATTAGCACAGCATTCGATGCTCCACGGGAATGCAGAGTGGCGCCTTTCGCAGCTTACTTTTTGCCTAAATCCCATGACTCATGACGTCAGTTGCACTGTAGGCGGTGAGTGCGAAGTTATCTGTCGTCGCTTTGGTGCCTCTATCTTGCTTCCCCGCTCCGGCAGTGCATCAGGATCATCGGAGCAGTAAGGGAAACGTCGGCGCCTAAAATAACAGGACAAGAATTATCACAGCATTCGATGCTCCACCGAACTGCAGAGTGTCGCCTTTCGCAGCTTCCTTTTGCAGTGCCTAAATTCCGTGGCTCATGACTTCAGTTGCACTGCAGGCGGTGAGGGCGAAGTTATCTGTCGTCGCTTTGGTGCTTCTATCTTGCTTCCCCGCTCCGGCCGTGCATCAGGATCATTGGACCAGTAAGGGACACGTCGGCGACTAAAAGTAACAGGACAAGATTAGCACAGCATTCGATGCTCCACCGGACTGCAGAGCGGCGCCTTTCGCAGCTTCCTTTTGCAGTGCTTATATTCCGTGGCTCATGACTTCAGTTGCACTGCAGGCGGTGAGGGCGAAGTTTATCTGTCGTCGCTTTGGTGCTTCTATCTTGCTTCCCCGTTCCGGGCGTGCATCAGGATCATCGGACCAGTAAGGAAACGTCGGCGCCAAAAAGTAACAGGACAAGAATTAGCTCAGCATTCGATGCTCCACCGGACTGCGAAGTGTCGCCTTTCGCAGCTTCCTTTTTTAGTGCTTAAATCCCGTGGCTCATGACGTCAGTTGCACTGTAGGCGGTGAGGGCGAAGTTATCTGTCATCGCTTTGGTGCTTCTATCTGGCTTCCCCGCTCCGCCCGTGCATCAGGATCATCAGACCAGTAAGAGACACGTCGGCGCCTAAAAGTAACAGGACAAGAATTAGCACAGCATTCGATGCTCCACCGGACTGCAGAGTGGCGCCTTTCGCAGCTTACTTTTGTGCCTAAATCCCATGGCTCATGACGTCAGTTGCACTGTAGGCGGTGAGTGCGAAGTTATCTGTCGTCGCTTTGGTGCCTCTATCTTGCTTCCCCGCTCCGGCAGTGCATCAGGATCATCGGACCAGTAAGGGAAACGTCGGCGCCTAAAATAACAGGACAAGAATTAGCACAGCATTCGATGCTCCACCGAACTGCAGAGTGTCGCCTTTCGCAGCTTCCTTTTGCAGTGCTTAAATTCCGTGGCTCATGACGTCAGTTGCACTGCAGGCGGTGAGGGCGAAGTTATCTGTCGTCGCTTTGGTGCTTCTATCTTGCTTCCCCGCTCCGGCCGTGCATCAGGATCATCGGACCAGTAAGGGACACGTCGGCGACTAAAAGTAACAGGACAAGAATTAGCACAGCATTCGATGCTCCACCGGACTGCAGAGCGGCGCCTTTCGCAGCTTCCTTTTGCAGTGCTTATATTCCGTGGCTCATGACGTCAGTTGCACTGCAGGCGGTGAGGGCGAAGTTTATCTGTCGTCGCTTTGGTGCTTCTATCTTGCTTCCCCGCTCCGCCCGTGCATCAGGATCATCGGACCAGTAAGGGACACGTCGGCGCCTAAAATAACAGGACAAGATTAGCACAGCATTCGATGCTCCACCGGACTGCGAAGTGTCGCCTTTCGCAGCTTCCTTTTGTAGTGCTTAAATCCGGTGGCTCATGATGTCAGTTGCACTGTAGGCGGTGAGGGCGAAGTTATCTGTCGTCGCTTTGGTGCTTCTATCTTGCTTCCCCGTTCCGGCCGTGCATCAGGATCATCGGACCAGTAAGGGACACGTCGGCGCCTAAAAGTAACAGGACAAGAATTAGCTCAGCATTCGATGCTCCACCGGACTGCGAAGTGTCGCCTTTCGCAGCTTCCTTTTGTAGTGCTTAAATCCCGTGGCTCATGACGTCAGTTGCACTGTAGGCGGTGAGGGCGAAGTTATCTGTCGTCGCTTTGGTGCTTCTATCTGGCTTCCCCGCTCCGCCCGTGCATCAGGATCATCGGACCAGTAAGGGACACGTCGGCGCCTAAAAGTAACAGGATGAGAATTAGCACAGCATTCGATGCTCCACCGGACTGAAGAGTGTCGCCTTTCGCAGCTTCCTTTTGCAGTGCTTAAATCCCTTGGCTCATGACGTCAGTTGCACCGTAGGCGGTGAGGGCGAAGTTATCTGTCGTCGCTTTGGTGCTTCTATCTTGCTTCCCCGCTCCGGCCGTGCATCAGGATCATCGGACCAGTAAGGACACGTCGGCGCCTAAAAGTAACAGGACAAGAATTAGCACGGCATTCGATGCTCCACCGGACTGCGAAGTGTCGCCTTTCGCAGCTTCCTTTTGTAGTGCTTAAATCCCGTGACTCATGACGTCAGTTGCGCTGTAGGCGGTGAGGGCGAAGTTATCTGTCGTCGCTTTGGTGCTTCTATCTCGCTTCCCCGCTCCGGCCGTGCATCAGGATCATCGGACCAGTACGGGACACGTCGGAGCCTAAAAGTAACAGGACAAGAATTAGCAAGCACTGCATTCGATGCTCCACCGAGACTGCAGAGTGTCGCCTTTTGCAGCTTCCTTTTGCAGTGCTTAAATCCCGTGGCTCATGACGTCAGTTGCACTGTAGGCGGTGAGGGCGAAGTTATCTGTCGTCGCTTTGGTGCTTCTATCTTGCTTCCCCGCTCCGGCCGTGCATCAGGATCATCGGACCAGTAAGGGACACGTCGGCGACCTAAAAGTAACAGGATAAGAATTAGCACAGCATTCGATGCTCCACCGGACTCCAGAGTGTCGCCTTTCGCAGCTTCCTTTTGCAGTGCTTAAATCCCGTGGCCCATGACGTCAGTTGCACTGTAGGCGGTGAGGGCGAAGTTATCTGTCGCTCGCTTTGGTGCTTCTATCTTGCTTCCCCGCTCCGGCCGTGCATCAGGATCATCGGACCAGTAAGGGACACGTCGGCGCCTAAAAGTAACAGGACAAGAATTAGCACAGCATTCGATGCTCCACCGAACTGCAGAGTGTCGCCTTTCGTAGCTTCCTTTTGCAGTGATTAAATTCCGTAGCTCATGATGTCAGTTGCACTGTAGGCGGATAGGGCGAAGTTATCTTTCGTCGCTTTGATGCTTCTATCTTGCTCCCCCCTCTCCGGCCGTGCATCAGGATCATCGGACCAGTAAGGAACACGTCGGCGCCTAAAAGTAGCAGGACAAGAATTAGCACAGCATTCGATGCTCCACCGGACTGCAGAGTGTCGCCTTTCGCAGCTTCCTTTTGTAGTGCCTAAATCCCGTGGCTCATGACGTCAGTTGCACTGTAGGCGATGAGGGCGAAGTTATCTGTCGACGCTTTGGTGCTTCTATCTTGCTTCCCCGCTCCGGCCGTGCATCAGGATCATCGGGCAAGTAAGGGACACGTCGGCGCATAAATTAACAGGACAAGAATTAGCACAGCATTCGATGCTCCACCGCACTGCAGAGTGTCGGCTTTCGCAGCGTCCTTTTGCAGTGCTTAAATGCCGTGGCTCATGACGTCAGTTGCACTGTAGGCGGTGAGGGCGAAGTTATCTGTGGTCGCTTTGGTGTTTCTATCTTGCTTCCCCACTTCGGCCGTGCATCAGGATCATCGGACCACTAAGGGACACGTCGGCGCCTAAAAGTAGCAGGCACAAGAATTAGCACAGCATTCGATGCTTCACCCGACTGCAGCGTGTCGCCTTTCGCAGCTTCCTTTTGTAGTGCTTAAATCCCGTGGCTCATCACGTCAGTTGCACTGTAGGCGATGAGGGCGAAGTTATCTGTCGCTCGCTTTGGTGCTTCTATCTTGCTTCCCCGCTCCGCCCGTGCATCAGAATCATCGGACCAGTAAGGGAAACGTCGGCGCATAAATGTAACAGGGCAAGAATTAGCACAGCATTCGATGCTCCACCGGACTGCAGAGTGTCGCCTTTCGCAGCTTCCTTTTGCAGTGCTTAAATCCCGTGGCTCATGACGTCGGTTGCACTGTAGGCGGTGAGGGCGAAGTTATCTGTCGTCGCTTTGGTGCTTCTTTCTTGCTTCCCCGCTCCGGCCGTGCATCAAGATCATCGGACCAGTAAGGGACACGTCGGCGCCTAAATGTAACAGGACAAGAATTAGCACAGCATTCGATGCTCCACCGGACTGCAGAGTGTCGCCTTTCGCAGCTTCCTTTTGCAGTGCTTAAATCCCATGGCTCATGACGTCAGTTGCACTGTAGGCGGTGAGGGCGAAGTTATCTGTCGTCGCTTTGGTGCTTCTATCTTGCTTCCCCGCTCCGGCCGTGCATCAGGATCATCGGACCAGTAAGGGACACGTCGGCGCCTAAAAGTAACAGGACAAGAATTAGCACAGCATTCGATGCTCCACCGAACTGCAGAGTGTCGCCTTTCGCTGCTTCCTTTTGCAGTGCTTAAATCCCGTGGCTCATGACGTCAGTTCCCCTGTAGGCGGTGAGGGCGAATGTTATCTGTCGTCGCTTTGGTGCTTCTATCTTGCTTCCCTGCTCCGGCCGTGCGTCAGGATCACCGGACCAGTAAGGAACACGTCGGCGCCTAAAAGTAACAGGACAAGAATTAGCACAGCACTCGATGCTTCACCCGACTGCAGAGTGTCGCCTTTCGCAGCTTCCTTTTGTAGTGCTTAAATCCCGTGGCTCATGACGTCAGTTGCACTGTAGGCGGTGAGCGACGAAGTTATCTGTCGTCGCTTTGGTGCTTCCATCTTGCTTCCCCGCTCCGGCCGTGCATCAGGATCATCATACCACTAAGGGACACGTCGGCGCCTAAAAGTAACACGACAAGAATTAGCACTGCATTCGATGCTCCACCGGACTGCAGAGTGTCGCCTTTCGCAGCTTCCTTTTGTAGTGCTTAAATCCCGTGGCTCATGACGTCAGTTGCACTGTACGCTGTGAGGGCGAAGTTATCTGTCGTCGCTTTGGTGCTTCTATCTTGCTTCCCCGCTCCGGCCGTGCATCAGGATCATCGGACCAGGAAGGGACACGTCGGCGCCTAAATGTAACAGGACAAGAATTAGCACAGCATTCGATGCTCCACCGGACTGTAGAGTGTCGCCTTTCGCAGATTCCGTATGTAGTGCTTAAATCCCGTGGCTCATGACGTCAGTTCTACTGTAGGCGGTTAGGGCGAAGTTATCTGTTGTCGCTTTGGTGCTTCTATCTTGCTTCCCCGCTCCGGCCGTGCATCAGGATTATCGGGCCGGTAAGGGACACGTCGGCGCCTAAAAGTAACATGACAAGAATTAGCACAGCATTCGATGCTCCACGGGAATACAGAGTGGCGCCTTTCGCAGCTTACTTTTTGCCTAAATCCCATGGCTCATGACGTCAGTTGCAGTGTAGGCGGTGAGCGCGAAGTTATCTGTCGTCGCTTTGTTGCCTCTATCTTGCTTCCCCGCTCCGGCAGTGCATCAGGATCATCGGAGCAGTAAGGGAAACGTCGGCGCCTAAAATAACAGGACAAGAATTATCACAGCATTCGATGCTCCACCGAACTGCAGAGTGTCGCCTTTCGCAGCTTCCTTTTGCAGTGCTTAAATTCCGTTGCTCATGACTTCAGTTGCACTGCAGGCGGTGAGGGCGAAGTTACCTGTCGTCGCTTTGGTGCTTCTATCTTGCTTCCCCGCTCCGGCCGGGCATCAGGATTATTGGACCAGTAAGGGACACGTGGGCGCCTAAAAGTAACAGGACAAGAATTAGTACAGCTTTCGATGCTCCACCGGACTGCAGAGTGTCGCCTTTCGCAGATTCTTTATGTAGTGCTTAAATCCCGTGTCTCATGATGTCAGTTGCACTGTAGGCGGTCAGGGCGAAGTTATCTGTCGTCGCTTTGGTGCTTCTATTTTGCTTCCCCGCTCCGGCCGTGCATCAGGATCATCGGACCAGGAAGGGACACCTCGGCGCCTAAACGTAACAGGACAAGAATGAGCACAGCATTCGATGCTCCACCAGACTGCAGAGTGTCTCCTTTCGCAGCTTCCTTTTGCGGTGCTTAAATCCCGTGGCTCATGACGTCAGTTGCACTGTAGGCAGTGAGGGCAAAGTTATCTGTATTCGCTTTGGTGCTTCTATCTTGCTTCCCCACTCAGGCCGTGCATCAGGATCATCAGACCAGTAAGGGACACGTCGGCGCCTAAAAGTAACAGGACAAGAATTAGCACAGCATTCGATGCTCCACCGAACTGCAGAGTGTCGCCTTTCGCAGCTTCCTTTTGCAGTGCCTAAATCCCGTGGCTCATGTTGTCAGCTGCACTGTAGGCGGTGAGGGCGAAGTTATCTGTCGTCGCTTTGGTGCTTCTATCTAGCTTCCCCGCTCCGGCCGTGCATCAGGATCACCGGACCAGGAAGGGACACGTCGGCGCCTAAATGTAACAGGACAAGAATTAGCGCAGCATTCGATGCTCCACCGGACTGTAGAGTGTCGCCTTTCGCAGATTCCGTATGTAGTGCTTAAATCCCGTGGCTCATGACGTCAGTTCTACTGTAGGCGGTTAGGGCGAAGTTATCTGTCGTCGCTTTGGTGCTTCTATCTTGCTTCCCCGCTCCGGCCGTGCATCAGGATTATCGGGCCGGTAAGGGACACGTCGGCGCCTAAAAGTAACATGACAAGAATTAGCACAGCATTCGATGCTCCACGGGAATGCAGAGTGGCGCCTTTCGCAGCTTCCTTTTGCAGTGCTTATATTCCGTGGCTCATGACTTCAGTTGCACTGCAGGCGGTGAGGGCGAAGTTTACTGTCGTCGCTTTGGTGCTTCTATCTTGCTTCCCCGCTCCGCCCGTGCATCAGGATCATCGGACAAGTAAGGGACGCGTCGGCGCCTAAAATAACAGGACAAGATTAGCACGGCATTCGATGCTCCACCGGACTGCGAAGTGTCGCCTTTCGCAGATTCCTTTTGTAGTGCTTATATCCGGTGGCTCATGATGTCAGTTGCACTGTAGGCAGATAGGGCGAAGTTATCTGTCGTCGCTTTGGTGCTTCTATCTTGCTTCCCCGTTCCGGGCGTGCATCAGGATCATCGGACCAGTAAGGAAACGTCGGCGCCAAAAAGTAACAGGACAAGAATTAGCACAGCATTCGATGCTCCACCGGACTGCGAAGTGTCGCCTTTCGCAGCTTCCTTTTGTAGTGCTTAAATCCCGTGGCTCATGACGTCAGTTGCACTGTAGGCGGTGAGGGCGAAGTTATCTGTCATCGCTTTGGTGCTTCTATCTGGCTTCCCCGCTCCGCCCGTCCATCAGGATCATCAGACCAGTAAGAGACACGTCGGCGCCTAAAAGTAACAGGATGAGAAATAGCACAGCATTCGATGCTCCACCGTACTGAAGAGTGTCGCCTTTCGCAGCTTCCTTTTGCAGTGCTTAAATCCCTTGGCTACTGATGTCAGTTGCACCGTAGGCGGTGAGGGCGAAGTTATCTGTCGTCGCTTTGGTGCTTCTATTTTGCTTCCCCGTTCCGGGCGTGCATCAGGATCATCGGACCAGTAAGGAAACGTCGGCGCCTAAAAGTATCAGGACAAGAATTAGCACAGCATTCGATGCTTCACCCGACTGCAGAGTGTCGCCTTTCGCAGCTTCCTTTTGCAGTGCTTAAATCCCGTGGCTCATGACGTCAGTTGCACTGTAGGCGTTAAGGGCGAAGTTATCTGTCGTCGCTTAGGTGCTTCTATCTTGCTTCCCCGCTCCGGCCGTGCATCAGGATCATCGGACCAGTAAGGGACACGTCGGCGCCTAAAAGTAGCAAGACAAGAATTAGCACAGCATTAGATGCTCCACCGGACTGCAGAGTTTGGCCTTTCGCAGCTTCCTTTTGTAGGGCTTAAATCCCGCGGCTCACTACGTCAGTTGCACTGTAGGCGGTGAGGGCGAAGTTATCTGTCGTCGCTTTGGTGCTTCTATCTTGCTTCCCCGCTCCGGCCGTGCATCAGGGTGATTGTACCAGTAAGGGACACGTCGGCGCCTAAAATTTACAGAAGAATTAGCACAGTATTCGATGCTCCACCGGACTGCAGAGTGTCGCCTTTCGCAGCTTCCTTTTGCAGTGCTTAAATCCCGTGGCTCATGACGTCAGTTGCACTGTACGTTGTGAGGGCGAAGTTATCTGTCGTCGCTTTGGTGCTTCTATCTTGCTTCCCCGCTCCGGCCGTGCATCAGGATCATCGGACCAGGAAGGGACACGTCGGCGCCTAAATGTAACAGGACAAGAATTAGCACAGCATTCGATGCTCCACCGGACTGTAGAGTGTCGCCTTTCGCAGATTCCGTATGTAGTGCTTAAATCCCGTGGCTCATGACGTCAGTTCTACTGTAGGCGGTTAGGGCGAAGTTATCTGTCGTCGCTTTGGTGCTTCTATCTTGCTTCCCCGCTCCGGCCGTGCATCAGGATTATCGGAGCAGTAAGGGAAACGTCGGCGCCTAAAATAACAGGACAAGAATTATCACAGCATTCGATGCTCCACCGAACTGCAGAGTGTCGCCTTTCGCAGCTTCCTTTTGCAGTGCTTAAATTCCGTGGCTCATGACTTCAGTTGCACTGCAGGCGGTGAGGGCGAAGTTACCTGTCGTCGCTTTGGTGCTTCTATCTTGCTTCCCCGCTCCGGCCGGGCATCAGGATTATTGGACCAGTAAGGGACACGTGGGCGCCTAAAAGTAACAGGACAAGAATTAGTACAGCATTCGATGCTCCACCGGACTGCAGAGTGTCGCCTTTCGCAGATTCTTTATGTAGTGCTTAAATCCCGTGTCTCATGATGTCAGTTGCACTGTAGGCGGTCAGGGCGAAGTTATCTGTCGTCGCTTTGGTGCTTCTATTTTGCTTCCCCGCTCCGGCCGTGCATCAGGATCATCGGACCAGGAAGGGACACCTCGGCGCCTAAACGTAACAGGACAAGAATGAGCACAGCATTCGATGCTCCACCAGACTGCAGAGTGTCTCCTTTCGCAGCTTCCTTTTGCGGTGCTTAAATCCCGTGGCTCATGACGTCAGTTGCACTGTAGGCAGTGAGGGCAAAGTTATCTGTATTCGCTTTGGTGCTTCTATCTTGCTTCCCCACTCAGGCCGTGCATCAGGATCATCAGACCAGTAAGGGACACGTCGGCGCCTAAAAGTAACAGGACAAGAATTAGCACAGCATTCGATGCTCCACCGAACTGCAGAGTGTCGCCTTTCGCAGCTTCCTTTTGCAGTGCCTAAATCCCGTGGCTCATGATGTCAGCTGCACTGTAGGCGGTGAGGGCGAAGTTATCTGTCGTCGCTTTGGTGCTTCTATCTAGCTTCCCCGCTCCGGCCGTGCATCAGGATCACCGGACCAGTAAGGGACACGTCGGCGCCTAAAAGTAACAGGACAAGAATTAGCACTGCATTCGATGCTCCACCGGACTGCAGAGTGTCGCCTTTCGCAGATTCTTTTTGTAGTGCTTAAATACCGTGGCTCATGACGTCAGTTGCACTGTAGGCGATGAGGGTGAAGTTATCTGTCGTCGCTTTGATGCTTCTATCTTGCTTCCCCGCTCCGCCCGTGCATCAGGTTCATCGGACCAGTAAGGGACACGTCGGCGCCTAAAATAACAGGACAAGATTACCACAGCATTCGATGCTCCACCGGACTGCAGAGCGCCGCCTTTCACAGCTTCCTTTTGCAGTGCTTATATTCCGTGGCTCATGACTTCAGTTGCACTGCAGGCGGTGAGGGCGAAGTTTACTGTCGTCGCTTTGGTGCTTCTATCTTGCTTCCCCGCTCCGCCCGTGCATCAGGATCATCGGACAAGTAAGGGACGCGTCGGCGCCTAAAATAACAGGACAAGATTAGCACAGCATTCGATGCTCCACCGGACTGCGAAGTGTCGCCTTTCGCAGATTCCTTTTGTAGTGCTTATATCCGGTGGCTCATGATGTCAGTTGCACTGTAGGCAGTGAGGGCGAAGTTATCTGTCGTCGCTTTGGTGCTTCTATCTTGCTTCCCCGTTCCGGGCGTGCATCAGGATCATCGGACCAGTAAGGAAACGTCGGCGCCAAAAAGTAACAGGACAAGAATTAGCACAGCATTCGATGCTCCACCGGACTGCGAAGTGTCGCCTTTCGCAGCTTCCTTTTGTAGTGCTTAAATCCCGTGGCTCATGACGTCAGTTGCACTGTAGGCGGTGAGGGCGAAGTTATCTGTCATCGCTTTGGTGCTTCTATCTGGCTTCCCCGCTCCGCCCGTCCATCAGGATCATCAGACCAGTAAAAGACACGTCGGCGCCTAAAAGTAACAGGATGAGAAATAGCACAGCATTCGATGCTCCACCGTACTGAAGAGTGTCGCCTTTCGCAGCTTCCTTTTGCAGTGCCTAAATCCCTTGGCTAATGATGTCAGTTGCACCGTAGGCGGTGAGGGCGAAGTTATCTGTCGTCGCTTTGGTGCTTCTATTTTGCTTCCCCGTTCCGGGCGTGCATCAGGATCATCGGACCAGTAAGGAAACGTCGGCGCCTAAAAGTATCAGGACAAGAATTAGCACAGCATTCGATGCTTCACCCGACTGCAGAGTGCCGCCTTTCGCAGCTTCCTTTTGCAGTGCTTAAATCCCGTGGCTCATGACGTCAGTTGCACTGTAGGCGTTAAGGGCGAAGTTATCTGTCGTCGCTTAGGTGCTTCTATCTTGCTTCCCCGCTCCGGCCGTGCATCAGGATCATCGGACCAGGAAGGGACACGTCGGCGCCTAAAATTAACATGACAAGAATTAGCACAGCATTCGATGCTCCACCGGACTGCAGAGTGTCGCCTTTCGCAGCTTCCTTTTGTAGTGCTTAAATCCCGTGGCTCATGACGTCAGTTGCACTGTAGGCGGTGAGTGCGAAGTTATCTGTCGTCGCTTTGGTGCGTCTATCTTGCTTCCCCGCTCCGGCCGTGCATCAGGGTGATTGTACCAGTAAGGGACACGTCGGCGCCTAAAATTTACAGAAGAATTAGCACAGTATTCGATGCTCCACCGGACTGCAGAGTGTCGCCTTTCGCAGCTTCCTTTTGCAGTGCTTAAATCCCGTGGCTCATGACGTCAGTTGCACTGTACGTTGTGAGGGCGAAGTTATCTGTCGTCGCTTTGGTGCTTCTATCTTGCTTCCCCGCTGCGGCCGTGCATCACGATCATCGGACCAGGAAGGGACACGTCGGCGCCTAAATGTAACAGGACAAGAATTAGCACAGCATTCGATGCTCCACCGGACTGTAGAGTGTCGCCTTTCGCAGATTCCGTATGTAGTGCTTAAATCCCGTGGCTCATGACGTCAGTTCTACTGTAGGCGGTTAGGGCGAAGTTATCTGTTGTCGCTTTGGTGCTTCTATCTTGCTTCCCCGCTCCGGCCGTGCATCAGGATTATCGGGCCGGTAAGGGACACGTCGGCGCCTAAAAGTAACATGACAAGAATTAGCACAGCATTCGATGCTCCACGGGAATACAGAGTGGCGCCTTTCGCAGCTTACTTTTTGCCTAAATCCCATGGCTCATGACGTCAGTTGCACTGTAGGCGGTGAGTGCGAAGTTATCTGTCGTCGCTTTGTTGCCTCTATCTTGCTTCCCCGCTCCGGCAGTGCATCAGGATCATCGGAGCAGTAAGGGAAACGTCGGCGCCTAAAATAACAGGACAAGAATTATCACAGCATTCGATGCTCCACCGAACTGCAGAGTGTCGCCTTTCGCAGATTCCGTATGTAGTGCTTAAATCCCGTGGCTCATGACGTCAGTTCTACTGTAGGCGGTTAGGGCGAAGTTATCTGTCGTCGCTTTGGTGCTTCTATCTTGCTTCCCCGCTCCGGCCGTGCATCAGGATTATCGGAGCAGTAAGGGAAACGTCGGCGCCTAAAATAACAGGACAAGAATTATCACAGCATTCGATGCTCCACCGAACTGCAGAGTGTCGCCTTTCGCAGCTTCCTTTTGCAGTGCTTAAATTCCGTGGCTCATGACTTCAGTTGCACTGCAGGCGGTGAGGGCGAAGTTACCTGTCGTCGCTTTGGTGCTTCTATCTTGCTTCCCCGCTCCGGCCGGGCATCAGGATTATTGGACCAGTAAGGGACACGTGGGCGCCTAAAAGTAACAGGACAAGAATTAGTACAGCATTCGATGCTCCACCGGACTGCAGAGTGTCGCCTTTCGCAGATTCTTTATGTAGTGCATAAATCCCGTGTCTCATGATGTCAGTTGCACTGTAGGCGGTCAGGGCGAAGTTATCTGTCGTCGCTTTGGTGCTTCTATTTTGCTTCCCCGCTCCGGCCGTGCATCAGGATCATCGGACCAGGAAGGGACACCTCGGCGCCTAAACGTAACAGGACAAGAATGAGCACAGCATTCGATGCTCCACCAGACTGCAGAGTGTCTCCTTTCGCAGCTTCCTTTTGCGGTGCTTAAATCCCGTGGCTCATGACGTCAGTTGCACTGTAGGCAGTGAGGGCAAAGTTATCTGTATTCGCTTTGGTGCTTCTATCTTGCTTCCCCACTCAGGCCGTGCATCAGGATCATCAGACCAGTAAGGGACACGTCGGCGCCTAAAAGTAACAGGACAAGAATTAGCACAGCATTCGATGCTCCACCGAACTGCAGAGTGTCGCCTTTCGCAGCTTCCTTTTGCAGTGCCTAAATCCCGTGGCTCATGATGTCAGCTGCACTGTAGGCGGTGAGGGCGAAGTTATCTGTCGTCGCTTTGGTGCTTCTATCTAGCTTCCCCGCTCCGGCCGTGCATCAGGATCACCGGACCAGTAAGGGACACGTCGGCGCCTAAAAGTAACAGGACAAGAATTAGCACTGCATTCTATGCTCCACCGGACTGCAGAGTGTCGCCTTTCGCAGATTCTTTTTGTAGTGCTTAAATACCGTGGCTCATGACGTCAGTTGCACTGTAGGCGATGAGGGTGAAGTTATCTGTCGTCGCTTTGATGCTTCTATCTTGCTTCCCCGCTCCGCCCGTGCATCAGGTTCATCGGACCAGTAAGGGACACGTCGGCGCCTAAAATAACAGGACAAGATTACCACAGCATTCGATGCTCCACCGGACTGCAGAGCGCCGCCTTTCACAGCTTCCTTTTGCAGTGCTTATATTCCGTGGCTCATGACTTCAGTTGCACTGCAGGCGGTGAGGGCGAAGTTTACTGTCGTCGCTTTGGTGCTTCTATCTTGCTTCCCCGCTCCGCCCGTGCATCAGGATCATCGGACAAGTAAGGGACGCGTCGGCGCCTAAAATAACAGGACAAGATTAGCACAGCATTCGATGCTCCACCGGACTGCGAAGTGTCGCCTTTCGCAGATTCCTTTTGTAGTGCTTATATCCGGTGGCTCATGATGTCAGTTGCACTGTAGGCAGTGAGGGCGAAGTTATCTGTCGTCGCTTTGGTGCTTCTATCTTGCTTCCCCGTTCCGGGCGTGCATCAGGATCATCGGACCAGTAAGGAAACGTCGGCGCCAAAAAGTAACAGGACAAGAATTAGCACAGCATTCGATGCTCCACCGGACTGCGAAGTGTCGCCTTTCGCAGCTTCCTTTTGTAGTGCTTAAATCCCGTGGCTCATGACGTCAGTTGCACTGTAGGCGGTGAGGGCGAAGTTATCTGTCATCGCTTTGGTGCTTCTATCTGGCTTCCCCGCTCCGCCCGTCCATCAGGATCATCAGACCAGTAAAAGACACGTCGGCGCCTAAAAGTAACAGGATGAGAAATAGCACAGCATTCGATGCTCCTCCGTACTGAAGAGTAACGCCTTTCGCAGCTTCCTTTTGCAGTGCCTAAATCCCTTGGCTAATGATGTCAGTTGCACCGTAGGCGGTGAGGGCGAAGTTATCTGTCGTCGCTTTGGTGCTTCTATTTTGCTTCCCCGTTCCGGGCGTGCATCAGGATCATCGGACCAGTAAGGAAACGTCGGCGCCTAAAAGTATCAGGACAAGAATTAGCACAGCATTCGATGCTTCACCCGACTGCAGAGTGCCGCCTTTCGCAGCTTCCTTTTGCAGTGCTTAAATCCCGTGGCTCATGACGTCAGTTGCACTGTAGGCGTTAAGGGCGAAGTTATCTGTCGTCGCTTAGGTGCTTCTATCTTGCTTCCCCGCTCCGGCCGTGCATCAGGATCATCGGACCAGGAAGGGACACGTCGGCGCCTAAAATTAACATGACAAGAATTAGCACAGCATTCGATGCTCCACCGGACTGCAGAGTGTCGCCTTTCGCAGCTTCCTTTTGTAGTGCTTAAATCCCGTGGCTCATGACGTCAGTTGCACTGTAGGCGGTGAGTGCGAAGTTATCTGTCGTCGCTTTGGTGCGTCTATCTTGCTTCCCCGCTCCGGCCGTGCATCAGGGTGATTGTACCAGTAAGGGACACGTCGGCGCCTAAAATTTACAGAAGAATTAGCACAGTATTCGATGCTCCACCGGACTGCAGAGTGTCGCCTTTCGCAGCTTCCTTTTGCAGTGCTTAAATCCCGTGGCTCATGACGTCAGTTGCACTGTACGTTGTGAGGGCGAAGTTATCTGTCGTCGCTTTGGTGCTTCTATCTTGCTTCCCCGCTCCGGCCGTGCATCAGGATCATCGGACCAGGAAGGGACACGTCGGCGCCTAAATGTAACAGGACAAGAATTAGCACAGCATTCGATGCTCCACCGGACTGTAGAGTGTCGCCTTTCGCAGATTCCGTATGTAGTGCTTAAATCCCGTGGCTCATGACGTCAGTTCTACTGTAGGCGGTTAGGGCGAAGTTATCTGTTGTCGCTTTGGTGCTTCTATCTTGCTTCCCCGCTCCGGCCGTGGATCAGGATTATCGGGCCGGTAAGGGACACGTCGGCGCCTAAAAGTAACATGACAAGAATTAGCACAGCATTCGATGCTCCACGGGAATACAGAGTGGCGCCTTTCGCAGCTTACTTTTTGCCTAAATCCCATGGCTCATGACGTCAGTTGCACTGTAGGCGGTGAGTGCGAAGTTATCTGTCGTCGCTTTGTTGCCTCTATCTTGCTTCCCCGCTCCGGCAGTGCATCAGGATCATCGGAGCAGTAAGGGAAACGTCGGCGCCTAAAATAACAGGACAAGAATTATCACAGCATTCGATGCTCCACCGAACTGCAGAGTGTCGCCTTTCGCAGATTCTTTATGTAGTGCTTAAATCCCGTGTCTCATGATGTCAGTTGCACTGTAGGCGGTCAGGGCGAAGTTATCTGTCGTCGCTTTGGTGCTTCTATTTTGCTTCCCCGCTCCGGCCGTGCATCAGGATCATCGGACCAGGAAGGGACACCTCGGCGCCTAAACGTAACAGGACAAGAATGAGCACAGCATTCGATGCTCCACCAGACTGCAGAGTGTCTCCTTTCGCAGCTTCCTTTTGCGGTGCTTAAATCCCGTGGCTCATGACGTCAGTTGCACTGTAGGCAGTGAGGGCAAAGTTATCTGTATTCGCTTTGGTGCTTCTATCTTGCTTCCCCACTCAGGCCGTGCATCAGGATCATCAGACCAGTAAGGGACACGTCGGCGCCTAAAAGTAACAGGACAAGAATTAGCACAGCATTCGATGCTCCACCGAACTGCAGAGTGTCGCCTTTCGCAGCTTCCTTTTGCAGTGCCTAAATCCCGTGGCTCATGATGTCAGCTGCACTGTAGGCGGTGAGGGCGAAGTTATCTGTCGTCGCTTTGGTGCTTCTATCTAGCTTCCCCGCTCCGGCCGTGCATCAGGATCGCCGGACCAGGAAGGGACACGTCGGCGCCTAAATGTAACAGGACAAGAATTGGCGCAGCATTCGATGCTCCACCGGACTGTAGAGTGTCGCCTTTCGCAGATTCCGTATGTAGTGCTTAAATCCCGTGGCTCATGACGTCAGTTCTACTGTAGGCGGTTAGGGCGAAGTTATCTGTCGTCGCTTTGGTGCTTCTATCTTGCTTCCCCGTTCCGGGCGTGCATCAGGATCATCGGACCAGTAAGGAAACGTCGGCGCCAAAAAGTAACAGGACAAGAATTAGCACAGCATTCGATGCTCCACCGGACTGCGAAGTGTCGCCTTTCGCAGCTTCCTTTTGTAGTGCTTAAATCCTGTGGCTCATGACGTCAGTTGCACTGTAGGCGGTGAGGGCGAAGTTATCTGTCATCGCTTCGGTGCTTCTATCTGGCTTCCCCGCTCCGCCCGTCCATCAGGATCATCAGACCAGTAAGAGACACGTCGGCGCCTAAAAGTAACAGGATGAGAAATAGCACAGCATTCGATGCTCCACCGTACTGAAGAGTGTCGCCTTTCGCAGCTTCCTTTTGCAGTGCTTAAATCCCTTGGCTAATGATGTCAGTTGCACCGTAGGCGGTGAGGGCGAAGTTATCTGTCGTCGCTTTGGTGCTTCTATTTTGCTTCCCCGTTCCGGGCGTGCATCAGGATCATCGGACCAGTAAGGAAACGTCGGCGCCTAAAAGTATCAGGACAAGAATTAGCACAGCATTCGATGCTTCACCCGACTGCAGAGTGTCGCCTTTCGCAGCTTCCTTTTGCAGTGCTTAAATCCCGTGGCTCATGACGTCAGTTGCACTGTAGGCGTTAAGGGCGAAGTTATCTGTCGTCGCTTAGGTGCTTCTATCTTGCTTCCCCGCTCCGGCCGTGCATCAGGATCATCGGACCAGTAAGGGACACGTCGGCGCCTAAAAGTAGCAAGACAAGAATTACCACAGCATTAGATGCTCCACCGGACTGCAGAGTTTGGCCTTTCGCAGCTTCCTTTTGTAGGGCTTAAATCCCGCGGCTCACTACGTCAGTTGCACTGTAGGCGGTGAGGGCGAAGTTATCTGTCGTCGCTTTGTTGCCTCTATCTTGCTTCCCCGCTCCGGCAGTGCATCAGGATCATCGGAGCAGTAAGGGAAACGTCGGCGCCTAAAATAACAGGACAAGAATTATCACAGCATTCGATGCTCCACCGAACTGCAGAGTGTCACCTTTCGCAGCTTCCTTTTGCAGTGCTTAAATTCCGTTGCTCATGACTTCAGTTGCACTGCAGGCGGTGAGGGCGAAGTTACCTGTCGTCGCTTTGGTGCTTCTATCTTGCTTCCCCGCTCCGGCCGGGCATCAGGATTATTGGACCAGTAAGGGACACGTGGGCGCCTAAAAGTAACAGGACAAGAATTAGTACAGCATTCGATGCTCCACCGGACTGCAGAGTGTCGCCTTTCGCAGATTCTTTATGTAGTGCTTAAATCCCGTGTCTCATGATGTCAGTTGCACTGTAGGCGGTCAGGGCGAAGTTATCTGTCGTCGCTTTGGTGCTTCTATTTTGCTTCCCCGCTCCGGCCGTGCATCAGGATCATCGGACCAGGAAGGGACACCTCGGCGCCTAAACGTAACAGGACAAGAATGAGCACAGCATTCGATGCTCCACCAGACTGCAGAGTGTCTCCTTTCACAGCTTCCTTTTGCGGTGCTTAAATCCCGTGGCTCATGACGTCAGTTGCACTGTAGGCAGTGAGGGCAAAGTTATCTGTATTCGCTTTGGTGCTTCTATCTTGCTTCCCCACTCAGGCCGTGCATCAGGATCATCAGACCAGTAAGGGACACGTCGGCGCCTAAAAGTAACAGGACAAGAATTAGCACAGCATTCGATGCTCCACCGAACTGCAGAGTGTCGCCTTTCGCAGCTTCCTTTTGCAGTGCCTAAATCCCGTGGCTCATGATGTCAGCTGCACTGTAGGCGGTGAGGGCGAAGTTATCTGTCGTCGCTTTGGTGCTTCTATCTAGCTTCCCCGCTCCGGCCGTGCATCAGGATCACCGGACCAGGAAGGGACACGTCGGCGCCTAAATGTAACAGGACAAGAATTGGCGCAGCATTCGATGCTCCACCGGACTGTAGAGTGTCGCCTTTCGCAGATTCCGTATGTAGTGCTTAAATCCCGTGGCTCATGACGTCAGTTCTACTGTAGGCGGTTAGGGCGAAGTTATCTGTCGTCGCTTTGGTGCTTCTATCTTGCTTCCCCGCTCCGGCCGTGCATCAGGATTATCGGGCCGGTAAGGGACACGTCGGCGCCTAAAAGTAACATGACAAGAATTAGCACAGCATTCGATGCTCCACGGGAATGCAGAGTGGCGCCTTTCGCAGCTTCCTTTTGCAGTGCTTATATTCCGTGGCTCATGACTTCAGTTGCACTGCAGGCGGTGAGGGCGAAGTTTACTGTCGTCGCTTTGGTGCTTCTATCTTGCTTCCCCGCTCCGCCCGTGCATCAGGATCATCGGACAAGTAAGGGACGCGTCGGCGCCTAAAATAACAGGACAAGATTAGCACGGCATTCGATGCTCCACCGGACTGCGAAGTGTCGCCTTTCGCAGATTCCTTTTGTAGTGCTTATATCCGGTGGCTCATGATGTCAGTTGCACTGTAGGCAGATAGGGCGAAGTTATCTGTCGTCGCTTTGGTGCTTCTATCTTGCTTCCCCGTTCCGGGCATGCATCAGGATCATCGGACCAGTAAGGAAACGTCGGCGCCAAAAAGTAACAGGACAAGAATTAGCACAGCATTCGATGCTCCACCGGACTGCGAAGTGTCGCTTTTCGCAGCTTCCTTTTGTAGTGCTTAAATCCCGTGGCTCATGACGTCAGTTGCACTGTAGGCGGTGAGGGCGAAGTTATCTGTCATCGCTTTGGTGCTTCTATCTGGCTTCCCCGCTCCGCCCGTCCATCAGGATCATCAGACCAGTAAGAGACACGTCGGCGCCTAAAAGTAACAGGATGAGAAATAGCACAGCATTCGATGCTCCACCGTACTGAAGAGTGTCGCCTTTCGCAGCTTCCTTTTGCAGTGCTTAAATCCCTTGGCTAATGATGTCAGTTGCACCGTAGGCGGTGAGGGCGAAGTTATCTGTCGTCGCTTTGGTGCTTCTATCTTGCTTCCCCGCTCCGGCCGGGCATCAGGATTATTGGACCAGTAAGGGACACGTGGGCGCCTAAAAGTAACAGGACAAGAATTAGTACAGCATTCGATGCTCCACCGGACTGCAGAGTGTCGCCTTTCGCAGATTCTTTATGTAGTGCTTAAATCCCGTGTCTCATGATGTCAGTTGCACTGTAGGCGGTCAGGGCGAAGTTATCTGTCGTCGCTTTGGTGCTTCTATTTTGCTTCCCCGCTCCGGCCGTGCATCAGGATCATCGGACCAGGAAGGGACACCTCGGCGCCTAAACGTAACAGGACAAGAATGAGCACAGCATTCGATGCTCCACCAGACTGCAGAGTGTCTCCTTTCGCAGCTTCCTTTTGCGGTGCTTAAATCCCGTGGCTCATGACGTCAGTTGCACTGTAGGCAGTGAGGGCAAAGTTATCTGTATTCGCTTTGGTGCTTCTATCTTGCTTCCCCACTCAGGCCGTGCATCAGGATCATCAGACCAGTAAGGGACACGTCGGCGCCTAAAAGTAACAGGACAAGAATTAGCACAGCATTCGATGCTCCACCGAACTGCAGAGTGTCGCCTTTCGCAGATTCTTTTTGTAGTGCTTAAATACCGTGGCTCATGACGTCAGTTGCACTGTAGGCGATGAGGGTGAAGTTATCTGTCGTCGCTTTGATGCTTCTATCTTGCTTCCCCGCTCCGGCCGTGCATCAGGATCACCGGACCAGTAAGGGACACGTCGGCGCCTAAAAGTAACAGGACAAGAATTAGCACTGCATTCGATGCTCCACCGGACTGCAGAGTGTCGCCTTTCGCAGATTCTTTTTGTAGTGCTTAAATACCGTGGCTCATGACGTCAGTTGCACTGTAGGCGATGAGGGTGAAGTTATCTGTCGTCGCTTTGATGCTTCTATCTTGCTTCCCCGCTCCGCCCGTGCATCAGGTTCATCGGACCAGTAAGGGACACGTCGGCGCCTAAAATAACAGGACAAGATTACCACAGCATTCGATGCTCCACCGGACTGCAGAGCGCCGCCTTTCACAGCTTCCTTTTGCAGTGCTTATATTCCGTGGCTCATGACTTCAGTTGCACTGCAGGCGGTGAGGGCGAAGTTTACTGTCGTCGCTTTGGTGCTTCTATCTTGCTTCCCCACTCCGCCCGTGCATCAGGATCATCGGACAAGTAAGGGACGCGTCGGCGCCTAAAATAACAGGACAAGATTAGCACAGCATTCGATGCTCCACCGGACTGCGAAGTGTCGCCTTTCGCAGATTCCTTTTGTAGTGCTTATATCCGGTGGCTCATGATGTCAGTTGCACTGTAGGCAGTGAGGGCGAAGTTATCTGTCGTCGCTTTGGTGCTTCTATCTTGCTTCCCCGTTCCGGGCGTGCATCAGGATCATCGGACCAGTAAGGAAACGTCGGCGCCAAAAAGTAACAGGACAAGAATTAGCACAGCATTCGATGCTCCACCGGACTGCGAAGTGTCGCCTTTCGCAGCTTCCTTTTGTAGTGCTTAAATCCCGTGGCTCATGACGTCAGTTGCACTGTAGGCGGTGAGGGCGAAGTTATCTGTCATCGCTTTGGTGCTTCTATCTGGCTTCCCCGCTCCGCCCGTCCATCAGGATCATCAGACCAGTAAAAGACACGTCGGCGCCTAAAAGTAACAGGATGAGAAATAGCACAGCATTCGATGCTCCACCGTACTGAAGAGTGTCGCCTTTCGCAGCTTCCTTTTGCAGTGCTTAAATCCCTTGGCTAATGATGTCATTTGCACCGTAGGCGGTGAGGGCGAAGTTATCTGTCGTCGCTTTGGTGCTTCTATTTTGCTTCCCCGTTCCGGGCGTGCATCAGGATCATCGGACCAGTAAGGAAACGTCGGCGCCTAAAAGTATCAGGACAAGAATTAGCACAGCATTCGATGCTTCACCCGACTGCAGAGTGCCGCCTTTCGCAGCTTCCTTTTGCAGTGCCTAAATCCCGTGGCTCATGACGTCAGTTGCACTGTAGGCGTTAAGGGCGAAGTTATCTGTCGTCGCTTAGGTGCTTCTATCTTGCTTCCCCGCTCCGGCCGTGCATCAGGATCATCGGACCAGTAAGGGACACGTCGGCGCCTAAAAGTAGCAAGACAAGAATTAGCACAGCATTAGATGCTCCACCGGACTGCAGAGTTTGGCCTTTCGCAGCTTCCTTTTGTAGGGCTTAAATCCCGCGGCTCACTACGTCAGTTGCACTGTAGGCGGTGAGGGCGAAGTTATCTGTCGTCGCTTTGGTGCTTCTATCTTGCTTCCCCGCTCCGGCCGTGCATCAGGATCATCGGACCAGGAAGGGACACGTCGGCGCCTAAAATTAACATGACAAGAATTAGCACAGCATTCGATGCTCCACCGGACTGCAGAGTGTCGCCTTTCGCAGCTTCCTTTTGTAGTGCTTAAATCCCGTGGCTCATGACGTCAGTTGCACTGTAGGCGGTGAGTGCGAAGTTATCTGTCGTCGCTTTGGTGCGTCTATCTTGCTTCCCCGCTCCGGCCGTGCATCAGGGTGATTGTACCAGTAAGGGACACGTCGGCGCCTAAAATTTACAGAAGAATTAGCACAGTATTCGATGCTCCACCGGACTGCAGAGTGTCGCCTTTCGCAGCTTCCTTTTGCAGTGCTTAAATCCCGTGGCTCATGACGTCAGTTGCACTGTACGTTGTGAGGGCGAAGTTATCTGTCGTCGCTTTGGTGCTTCTATCTTGCTTCCCCGCTCCGGCCGTGCATCAGGATCATCGGACCAGGAAGGGACACGTCGGCGCCTAAATGTAACAGGACAAGAATTAGCACAGCATTCGATGCTCCACCGGACTGTAGAGTGTCGCCTTTCGCAGATTCCGTATGTAGTGCTTAAATCCCGTGGCTCATGACGTCAGTTCTACTGTAGGCGGTTAGGGCGAAGTTATCTGTTGTCGCTTTGGTGCTTCTATCTTGCTTCCCCGCTCCGGCCGTGCATCAGGATTATCGGGCCGGTAAGGGACACGTCGGCGCCTAAAAGTAACATGACAAGAATTAGCACAGCATTCGATGCTCCACGGGAATACAGAGTGGCGCCTTTCGCAGCTTACTTTTTGCCTAAATCCCATGGCTCATGACGTCAGTTGCACTGTAGGCGGTGAGTGCGAAGTTATCTGTCGTCGCTTTGTTGCCTCTATCTTGCTTCCCCGCTCCGGCAGTGCATCAGGATCATCGGAGCAGTAAGGGAAACGTCGGCGCCTAAAATAACAGGACAAGAAATATCACAGCATTCGATGCTCCACCGAACTGCAGAGTGTCGCCTTTCGCAGCTTCCTTTTGCAGTGCTTAAATTCCGTTGCTCATGACTTCAGTTGCACTGCAGGCGGTGAGGGCGAAGTTACCTGTCGTCGCTTTGGTGCTTCTATCTTGCTTCCCCGCTCCGGCCGGGCATCAGGATTATTGGACCAGTAAGGGACACGTGGGCGCCTAAAAGTAACAGGACAAGAATTAGTACAGCATTCGATGCTCCACCGGACTGCAGAGTGTCGCCTTTCGCAGATTCTTTATGTAGTGCTTAAATCCCGTGTCTCATGATGTCAGTTGCACTGTAGGCGGTCAGGGCGAAGTTATCTGTCGTCGCTTTGGTGCTTCTATTTTGCTTCCCCGCTCCGGCCGTGCATCAGGATCATCGGACCAGGAAGGGACACCTCGGCGCCTAAACGTAACAGGACAAGAATGAGCACAGCATTCGATGCTCCACCAGACTGCAGAGTGTCTCCTTTCGCAGCTTCCTTTTGCGGTGCTTAAATCCCGTGGCTCATGACGTCAGTTGCACTGTAGGCAGTGAGGGCAAAGTTATCTGTATTCGCTTTGGTGCTTCTATCTTGCTTCCCCACTCAGGCCGTGCATCAGGATCATCAGACCAGGAAGGGACACGTCGGCGCCTAAATGTAACAGGACAAGAATTGGCGCAGCATTCGATGCTCCACCGGACTGTAGAGTGTCGCCTTTCGCAGATTCCGTATGTAGTGCTTAAATCCCGTGGCTCATGACGTCAGTTCTACTGTAGGCGGTTAGGGCGAAGTTATCTGTCGTCGCTTTGGTGCTTCTATCTTGCTTCCCCGCTCCGGCCGTGCATCAGGATTATCGGGCCGGTAAGGGACACGTCGGCGCCTAAAAGTAACATGACAAGAATTAGCACAGCATTCGATGCTCCACGGGAATGCAGAGTGGCGCCTTTCGCAGCTTCCTTTTGCAGTGCTTATATTCCGTGGCTCATGACTTCAGTTGCACTGCAGGCGGTGAGGGCGAAGTTTACTGTCGTCGCTTTGGTGCTTCTATCTTGCTTCCCCGCTCCGCCCGTGCATCAGGATCATCGGACAAGTAAGGGACGCGTCGGCGCCTAAAATAACAGGACAAGATTAGCACGGCATTCGATGCTCCACCGGACTGCGAAGTGTCGCCTTTCGCAGATTTCTTTTGTAGTGCTTATATCCGGTGGCTCATGATGTCAGTTGCACTGTAGGCAGATAGGGCGAAGTTATCTGTCGTCGCTTTGGTGCTTCTATCTTGCTTCCCCGTTCCGGGCGTGCATCAGGATCATCGGACCAGTAAGGAAACGTCGGCGCCAAAAAGTAACAGGACAAGAATTAGCACAGCATTCGATGCTCCACCGGACTGCGAAGTGTCGCCTTTCGCAGCTTCCTTTTGTAGTGCTTAAATCCCGTGGCTCATGACGTCAGTTGCACTGTAGGCGGTGAGGGCGAAGTTATCTGTCATCGCTTTGGTGCTTCTATCTGGCTTCCCCGCTCCGCCCGTCCATCAGGATCATCAGACCAGTAAGAGACACGTCGGCGCCTAAAAGTAACAGGATGAGAAATAGCACAGCATTCGATGCTCCACCGTACTGAAGAGTGTCGCCTTTCGCAGCTTCCTTTTGCAGTGCTTAAATCCCTTGGCTAATGATGTCAGTTGCACCGTAGGCGGTGAGGGCGAAGTTATCTGTCGTCGCTTTGGTGCTTCTATTTTGCTTCCCCGTTCCGGGCGTGCATCAGGATCATCGGACCAGTAAGGAAACGTCGGCGCCTAAAAGTATCAGGACAAGAATTAGCACAGCATTCGATGCTTCACCCGACTGCAGAGTGTCGCCTTTCGCAGCTTCCTTTTGCAGTGCTTAAATCCCGTGGCTCATGACGTCAGTTGCACTGTAGGCGTTAAGGGCGAAGTTATCTGTCGTCGCTTAGGTGCTTCTATCTTGCTTCCCCGCTCCGGCCGTGCATCAGGATCATCGGACCAGTAAGGGACACGTCGGCGCCTAAAAGTAGCAAGACAAGAATTAGCACAGCATTAGATGCTCCACCGGACTGCAGAGTTTGGCCTTTCGCAGCTTCCTTTTGTAGGGCTTAAATCCCGCGGCTCACTACGTCAGTTGCACTGTAGGCGGTGAGGGCGAAGTTATCTGTCGTCGCTTTGGTGCTTCTATCTTGCTTCCCCGCTCCGGCCGTGCATCAGGGTGATTGTACCAGTAAGGGACACGTCGGCGCCTAAAATTTACAGAAGAATTAGCACAGTATTCGATGCTCCACCGGACTGCAGAGTGTCGCCTTTCGCAGCTTCCTTTTGCAGTGCTTAAATCCCGTGGCTCATGACGTCAGTTGCACTGTACGTTGTGAGGGCGAAGTTATCTGTCGTCGCTTTGGTGCTTCTATCTTGCTTCCCCGCTCCGGCCGTGCATCAGGATCATCGGACCAGGAAGGGACACGTCGGCGCCTAAATGTAACAGGACAAGAATTAGCACAGCATTCGATGCTCCACCGGACTGTAGAGTGTCGCCTTTCGCAGATTCCGTATGTAGTGCTTAAATCCCGTGGCTCATGACGTCAGTTCTACTGTAGGCGGTTAGGGCGAAGTTATCTGTCGTCGCTTTGGTGCTTCTATCTTGCTTCCCCGCTCCGGCCGTGCATCAGGATTATCGGAGCAGTAAGGGAAACGTCGGCGCCTAAAATAACAGGACAAGAATTATCACAGCATTCGATGCTCCACCGAACTGCAGAGTGTCGCCTTTCGCAGCTTCCTTTTGCAGTGCTTAAATTCCGTGGCTCATGACTTCAGTTGCACTGCAGGCGGTGAGGGCGAAGTTACCTGTCGTCGCTTTGGTGCTTCTATCTTGCTTCCCCGCTCCGGCCGGGCATCAGGATTATTGGACCAGTAAGGGACACGTGGGCGCCTAAAAGTAACAGGACAAGAATTAGTACAGCATTCGATGCTCCACCGGACTGCAGAGTGTCGCCTTTCGCAGATTCTTTATGTAGTGCTTAAATCCCGTGTCTCATGATGTCAGTTGCACTGTAGGCGGTCAGGGCGAAGTTATCTGTCGTCGCTTTGGTGCTTCTATTTTGCTTCCCCGCTCCGGCCGTGCATCAGGATCATCGGACCAGGAAGGGACACCTCGGCGCCTAAACCTAACAGGACAAGAATGAGCACAGCATTCGATGCTCCACCAGACTGCAGAGTGTCTCCTTTCGCAGCTTCCTTTTGCGGTGCTTAAATCCCGTGGCTCATGACGTCAGTTGCACTGTAGGCAGTGAGGGCAAAGTTATCTGTATTCGCTTTGGTGCTTCTATCTTGCTTCCCCACTCAGGCCGTGCATCAGGATCATCAGACCAGTAAGGGACACGTCGGCGCCTAAAAGTAACAGGACAAGAATTGGCGCAGCATTCGATGCTCCACCGGACTGCAGAGTGTCGCCTTTCGCAGCTTCCGTTTGCAGTGCCTAAATCCCGTGGCTCATGACGTCAGCTGCTACTGTAGGCGGTGAGGGCGAAGTTATCTGTCGTCGCTTTGGTGCTTCTATCTTGCTTCCCCGCTCCGGCCGTGCATCAGGATCACCGGGCCGGTAAGGGACACGTCGGCGCCTAAAAGTAACAGGACAAGAATTAGCACTGCATTCGATGCTCCACCGGACTGCAGAGTGTCGCCTTTCGCAGATTCTTTTTGTTGTGCTTAAATACCGTGGCTCATGACGTCAGTTGCACTGTAGGCGATGAGGGTGAAGTTATCTGTCGTCGCTTTGATGCTTCTATCTTGCTTCCCCGCTCCGCCCGTGCATCAGGTTCATCGGACCAGTAAGGGACACGTCGGCGCCTAAAATAACAGGACAAGATTACCACAGCATTCGATGCTCCACCGGACTGCAGAGCGCCGCCTTTCACAGCTTCCTTTTGCAGTGCTTATATTCCGTGGCTCATGACTTCAGTTGCACTGCAGGCGGTGAGGGCGAAGTTTACTGTCGTCGCTTTGGTGCTTCTATCTTGCTTCCCCGCTCCGCCCGTGCATCAGGATCATCGGACAAGTAAGGGACGCGTCGGCGCCTAAAATAACAGGACAAGATTAGCACGGCATTCGATGCTCCACCGGACTGCGAAGTGTCGCCTTTCGCAGATTCCTTTTGTAGTGCTTATATCCGGTGGCTCATGATGTCAGTTGCACTGTAGGCAGATGAGGGCGAAGTTATCTGTCGTCGCTTTGGTGCTTCTATCTTGCTTCCCCGTTCCGGGCGTGCATCAGGATCATCGGACCAGTAAGGAAACGTCGGCGCCAAAAAGTAACAGGACAAGAATTAGCACAGCATTCGATGCTCCACCGGACTGCGAAGTGTCGCCTTTCGCAGCTTCCTTTTGTAGTGCTTAAATCCCGTGGCTCATGACGTCAGTTGCACTGTAGGCGGTGAGGGCGAAGTTATCTGTCATCGCTTTGGTGCTTCTATCTGGCTTCCCCGCTCCGCCCGTCCATCAGGATCATCAGACCAGTAAGAGACACGTCGGCGCCTAAAAGTAACAGGATGAGAAATAGCACAGCATTCGATGCTCCACCGTACTGAAGAGTGTCGCCTTTCGCAGCTTCCTTTTGCAGTGCTTAAATCCCTTGGCTAATGATGTCAGTTGCACCGTAGGCGGTGAGGGCGAAGTTATCTGTCGTCGCTTTGGTGCTTCTATTTTGCTTCCCCGTTCCGGGCGTGCATCAGGATCATCGGACCAGTAAGGAAACGTCGGCGCCTAAAAGTATCAGGACAAGAATTAGCACAGCATTCGATGCTTCACCCGACTGCAGAGTGTCGCCTTTCGCAGCTTCCTTTTGCAGTGCTTAAATCCCGTGGCTCATGACGTCAGTTGCACTGTAGGCGTTAAGGGCGAAGTTATCTGTCGTCGCTTAGGTGCTTCTATCTTGCTTCCCCGCTCCGGCCGTGCATCAGGATCATCGGACCAGTAAGGGACACGTCGGCGCCTAAAAGTAGCAAGACAAGAATTAGCACAGCATTAGATGCTCCACCGGACTGCAGAGTTTGGCCTTTCGCAGCTTCCTTTTGTAGGGCTTAAATCCCGCGGCTCACTACGTCAGTTGCACTGTAGGCGGTGAGGGCGAAGTTATCTGTCGTCGCTTTGGTGCTTCTATCTTGCTTCCCCGCTCCGGCCGTGCATCAGGATCATCGGACCAGGAAGGGACACGTCGGCGCCTAAAATTAACATGACAAGAATTAGCACAGCATTCGATGCTCCACCGGACTGCAGAGTGTCGCCTTTCGCAGCTTCCTTTTGTAGTGCTTAAATCCCGTGGCTCATGACGTCAGTTGCACTGTAGGCGGTGAGTGCGAAGTTATCTGTCGTCGCTTTGGTGCGTCTATCTTGCTTCCCCGCTCCGGCCGTGCATCAGGGTGATTGTACCAGTAAGGGACACGTCGGCGCCTAAAATTTACAGAAGAATTAGCACAGTATTCGATGCTCCACCGGACTGCAGAGTGTCGCCTTTCGCAGCTTCCTTTTGCAGTGCTTAAATCCCGTGGCTCATGACGTCAGTTGCACTGTACGTTGTGAGGGCGAAGTTATCTGTCGTCGCTTTGGTGCTTCTATCTTGCTTCCCCGCTCCGGCCGTGCATCAGGATCATCGGACCAGGAAGGGACACGTCGGCGCCTAAATGTAACAGGACAAGAATTAGCACAGCATTCGATGCTCCACCGGACTGTAGAGTGTCGCCTTTCGCAGATTCCGTATGTAGTGCTTAAATCCCGTGGCTCATGACGTCAGTTCTACTGTAGGCGGTTAGGGCGAAGTTATCTGTCGTCGCTTTGGTGCTTCTATCTTGCTTCCCCGCTCCGGCCGTGCATCAGGATTATCGGAGCCAGTAAGGGACACGTCGGCGCCTAAAAGTAACAGGACAAGAATTAGCACAGCATTCGATGCTCCACCGGAATGCAGAGTGTCGCCTTTCGCAGCTTCCTTTTGCAGTGCTTAAATCCCGTGGCTCATGACGTCAGTTGCACTGTAGGCGGTGAGGGCGAAGTTATCTGTCGTCGCTTTGGTGCTTCTATCTTGCTTCCCCGCTCCGGCCGTGCATCAGGATCATCGGACCAGTAAGGGACACGTCGGCGCCTAAAAGTAACAGGACAAGAATTAGTCACAGCATTCGATGCTCCACCGGACTGCAGAGTGTCGCCTTTCGCAGCTTCTTTATGTAGTGCTTAAATCCCGTGTCTCATGATGTCAGTTGCACTGTAGGCGGTCAGGGCGAAGTTATCTGTCGTCGCTTTGGTGCTTCTATCTTGCTTCCCCGCTCCGGCCGTGCATCAGGATCATCGGACCAGGAAGGGACACCTCGGCGCCTAAACCTAACAGGACAAGAATGAGCACAGCATTCGATGCTCCACCGGACTGCAGAGTGTCGCCTTTCGCAGCTTCCTTTTGCGGTGCTTAAATCCCGTGGCTCATGACGTCAGTTGCACTGTAGGCAGTGAGGGCGAAGTTATCTGTCGTCGCTTTGGTGCTTCTATCTTGCTTCCCCACTCAGGCCGTGCATCAGGATCATCGGACCAGTAAGGGACACGTCGGCGCCTAAAAGTAACAGGACAAGAATTAGCACAGCATTCGATGCTCCACCGAACTGCAGAGTGTCGCCTTTCGCAGCTTCCTTTTGCAGTGCCTAAATCCCGTGGCTCATGACGTCAGCTGCACTGTAGGCGGTGAGGGCGAAGTTATCTGTCGTCGCTTTGGTGCTTCTATCTAGCTTCCCCGCTCCGGCCGTGCATCAGGATCACCGGACCAGTAAGGGACACGTCGGCGCCTAAAAGTAACAGGACAAGAATTAGCACTGCATTCGATGCTCCACCGGACTGCAGAGTGTCGCCTTTCGCAGATTCTTTTTGTTGTGCTTAAATACCGTGGCTCATGACGTCAGTTGCACTGTAGGCGATGAGGGTGAAGTTATCTGTCGTCGCTTTGATGCTTCTATCTTGCTTCCCCGCTCCGCCCGTGCATCAGGTTCATCGGACCAGTAAGGGACACGTCGGCGCCTAAAATAACAGGACAAGATTACCACAGCATTCGATGCTCCACCGGACTGCAGAGCGCCGCCTTTCACAGCTTCCTTTTGCAGTGCTTATATTCCGTGGCTCATGACTTCAGTTGCACTGCAGGCGGTGAGGGCGAAGTTTACTGTCGTCGCTTTGGTGCTTCTATCTTGCTTCCCCGCTCCGCCCGTGCATCAGGATCATCGGACAAGTAAGGGACGCGTCGGCGCCTAAAATAACAGGACAAGATTAGCACAGCATTCGATGCTCCACCGGGCTGCGAAGTGTCGCCTTTCGCAGATTCCTTTTGTAGTGCTTATATCCGGTGGCTCATGATGTCAGTTGCACTGTAGGCAGTGAGGGCGAAGTTATCTGTCGTCGCTTTGGTGCTTCTATCTTGCTTCCCCGTTCCGGGCGTGCATCAGGATCATCGGACCAGTAAGGAAACGTCGGCGCCAAAAAGTAACAGGACAAGAATTAGCACAGCATTCGATGCTCCACCGGACTGCGAAGTGTCGCCTTTCGCAGCTTCCTTTTGTAGTGCTTAAATCCCGTGGCTCATGACGTCAGTTGCACTGTAGGCGGTGAGGGCGAAGTTATCTGTCATCGCTTTGGTGCTTCTATCTGGCTTCCCCGCTCCGCCCGTCCATCAGGATCATCAGACCAGTAAAAGACACGTCGGCGCCTAAAAGTAACAGGATGAGAAATAGCACAGCATTCGATGCTCCACCGTACTGAAGAGTGTCGCCTTTCGCAGCTTCCTTTTGCAGTGCTTAAATCCCGTGGCTCATGACGTCAGTTGCACTGTAGGCGTTAAGGGCGAAGTTATCTGTCGTCGCTTAGGTGCTTCTATCTTGCTTCCCCGCTCCGGCCGTGCATCAGGATCATCGGACCAGTAAGGGACACGTCGGCGCCTAAAAGTAACAGGACAAGAATTAGCACAGCATTCGATGCTCCACCGGACTGCAGAGTTTGGCCTTTCGCAGCTTCCTTTTGTAGGGCTTAAATCCCGCGGCTCACTGACGTCAGTTGCACTGTAGGCGGTGAGGGCGAAGTTATCTGTCGTCGCTTTGGTGCTTCTATCTTGCTTCCCCGCTCCGGCCGTGCATCAGGATCATCGGACCAGGAAGGGACACGTCGGCGCCTAAAATTAACATGACAAGAATTAGCACAGCATTCGATGCTCCACCGGACTGCAGAGTGTCGCCTTTCGCAGCTTCCTTTTGTAGTGCTTAAATCCCGTGGCTCATGACGTCAGTTGCACTGTAGGCGGTGAGTGCGAAGTTATCTCTCGTCGCTTTGGTGCGTCTATCTTGCTTCCCCGCTCCGGCCGTGCATCAGGGTGATTGTACCAGTAAGGGACACGTCGGCGCCTAAAATTTACAGAAGAATTAGCACAGCATTCGATGCTCCACCGGACTGCAGAGTGTCGCCTTTCGCAGCTTCCTTTTGCAGTGCTTAAATCCCGTGGCTCATGACGTCAGTTGCACTGTACGTTGTGAGGGCGAAGTTATCTGTCGTCGCTTTGGTGCTTCTATCTTGCTTCCCCGCTCCGGCCGTGCATCAGGATCATCGGACCAGGAAGGGACACGTCGGCGCCTAAACGTAACCGGACAAGAATTAGCACAGCATTCCATGCTCCACCGGACTGCAGAGTGTCGCCTTTCGCAGCTTCGTTTTGTAGTGCTAAATCCCGTGGCTCATGACGTCAGTTGCACTGTAGGCGGTGAAGGCGAAGTTATCTGTCGTCGCTTTGGTGCTTCTATCTCGCTTCCCCGCTCCGGCCGTGCATCAGGATCATCGGACCAGTAAGGGACACGTCGGAGCATAAAAGTAACAGGATTAGAATTAGCACAACATTCGATGCTCCACCGAACTGCAGAGTGTCGCCTTTCGCAGCTTCCTTTTGCAGTGCTTAAATCCCGTGGCTCATGACGTCAGTTGCACTGTACGTTGTGAGGGCGAAGTTATCTGTCGTCGCTTTGGTGCTTCTATCTTGCTTCCCCGCTCCGGCCGTGCATCAGGATCATCGGACCAGGAAGGGACACGTCGGCGCCTAAATGTAACAGGACAAGAATTAGCACAGCATTCGATGCTCCACCGGACTGTAGAGTGTCGCCTTTCGCAGATTCCGTATGTAGTGCTTAAATCCCGTGGCTCATGACGTCAGTTCTACTGTAGGCGGTTAGGGCGAAGTTATCTGTCGTCGCTTTGGTGCTTCTATTTTGCTTCCCCGTTCCGGGCGTGCATCAGGATCATCGGACCAGTAAGGAAACGTCGGCGCCTAAAAGTATCAGGACAAGAATTAGCACAGCATTCGATGCTTCACCCGACTGCAGAGTGCCGCCTTTCGCAGCTTCCTTTTGCAGTGCTTAAATCCCGTGGCTCATGACGTCAGTTGCACTGTAGGCGGTAAGGGCGAAGTTATCTGTCGTCGCTTAGGTGCTTCTATCTTGCTTCCCCGCTCCGGCCGTGCATCAGGATCATCGGACCAGTAAGGGACACGTCGGCGCCTAAAAGTAGCAAGACAAGAATTAGCACAGCATTCGATGCTCCACCGGACTGCAGAGTGTCGCCTTTCGCAGCTTCCTTTTGTAGGGCTTAAATCCCGTGGCTCATGACGTCAGTTGCACTGTAGGCGGTGAGGGCGAAGTTATCTGTCGTCGCTTTGGTGCTTCTATCTTGCTTCCCCGCTCCGGCCGTGCATCAGGATCATCGGACCAGTAAGGGACACGTCGGCGCCTAAAATTAACAGGACAAGAATTAGCACAGCATTCGATGCTCCACCGGACTGCAGAGTGTCGCCTTTCGCAGCTTCCTTTTGTAGTGCTTAAATCCCGTGGCTCATGACGTCAGTTGCACTGTAGGTGGTGAGTGCGAAGTTATCTGTCGTCGCTTTGGTGCGTCTATCTTGCTTCCCCGCTCCGGCCGTGCATCAGGGTGATTGTACCAGTAAGGGACACGTCGGCGCCTAATATTTACAGGCAAGAATTAGCACAGCATTCGATGCTCCACCGGACTGCAGAGTGTCGCCTTTCGCAGCTTCCTTTTGCAGTGCTTAAATCCCGTGGCTCATGACGTCAGTTGCACTGTACGTTGTGAGGGCGAAGTTATCTGTCGTCGCTTTGGTGCTTCTATCTTGCTTCCCCGCTCCGGCCGTGCATCAGGATCATCGGACCAGGAAGGGACACGTCGGCGCCTAAATGTAACAGGACAAGAATTAGCACAGCATTCGATGCTCCACCGGACTGTAGAGTGTCGCCTTTCGCAGATTCCGTATGTAGTGCTTAAATCCCGTGGCTCATGACGTCAGTTCTACTGTAGGCGGTTAGGGCGAAGTTATCTGTCGTCGCTTTGGTGCTTCTATCTTGCTTCCCCGCTCCGGCCGTGCATCAGGATTATCGGGCCGGTAAGGGACACGTCGGCGCCTAAAAGTAACATGACAAGAATTAGCACAGCATTCGATGCTCCACGGGAATACAGAGTGGCGCCTTTCGCAGCTTACTTTTTGCCTAAATCCCATGGCTCATGACGTCAGTTGCACTGTAGGCGGTGAGTGCGAAGTTATCTGTCGTCGCTTTGGTGCCTCTATCTTGCTTCCCCGCTCCGGCAGTGCATCAGGATCATCGGAGCAGTAAGGGAAACGTCGGCGCCTAAAATAACAGGACAAGAATTATCACAGCATTCGATGCTCCACCGAACTGCAGAGTGTCGCCTTTCGCAGCTTCCTTTTGCAGTGCTTAATTTCCGTGGCTCATGACTTCAGTTGCACTGCAGGCGGTGAGGGCGAAGTTATCTGTCGTCGCTTTGGTGCTTCTATCTTGCTTCCCCGCTCCGGCCGGGCATCAGGATTATTGGACCAGTAAGGGACACGTGGGCGCCTAAAAGTAACAGGGCAAGAATTAGTACAGCATTCGATGCTCCACCGGACTGCAGAGTGTCGCCTTTCGCAGATTCTTTATGTAGTGCTTAAATCCCGTGTCTCATGATGTCAGTTGCACTGTAGGCGGTCAGGGCGAAGTTATCTGTCGTCGCTTTGGTGCTCCTATTTTGCTTCCCCGCTCCGGCTGTGCATCAGGATCATCGGACCAGGAAGGGACACGTCGGCGCCTAAACGTAACAGGACAAGAATGAGCACAGCATTCGATGCTCCACCAGACTGCAGAGTGTCTCCTTTCGCAGCTTCCTTTTGCGGTGCTTAAATCCCGTGGCTCATGACGTCAGTTGCACTGTAGGCAGTGAGGGCAAAGTTATCTGTATTCGCTTTGGTGCTTCTATCTAGCTTCCCCGCTCCGGCCGTGCATCAGGATCACCGGACCAGTAAGGGACACGTCGGCGCCTAAAAGTAACAGGACAAGAATTAGCACTGCATTCGATGCTCCACCGGACTGCAGAGTGTCGCCTTTCGCAGATTCTTTTTGTAGTGCTTAAATACCGTGGCTCATGACGTCAGTTGCACTGTAGGCGATGAGGGTGAAGTTATCTGTCGTCGCTTTGATGCTTCTATCTTACTTCCCCGCTCCGCCCGTGCATCAGGTTCATCGGACCAGTAAGGGACACGTCGGCGCCTAAAATAACAGGACAAGATTAGCACAGCATTCGATGCTCCACCGGACTGCAGAGCGCCGCCTTTCACAGCTTCCTTTTGCAGTGCTTATATTCCGTGGCTCATGACTTCAGTTGCACTGCAGGCGGTGAGGGCGAAGTTTAGTGTCGTCGCTTTGGTGCTTCTATCTTGCTTCCCCGCTCCGCCCGTGCATCAGGATCATCGGACCAGTAAGGGACGCGTCGGCGCCTAAAATAACAGGACAAGATTAGCACAGCATTCGATGCTCCACCGGACTGCGAAGTGTCGCCTTTCGCAGATTCCTTTTGTAGTGCTTATATCCGGTGGCTCATGATGTCAGTTGCACTGTAGGCAGTGAGGGCGAAGTTATCTGTCGTCGCTTTGGTGCTTCTATCTTGCTTCCCCGTTCCGGGCGTGCATTCGGTTCATCGGACCAGTAAGGAAACGTCGGCGCCAAAAAGTAACAGGACAAGAATTAGCACAGCATTCGATGCTCCACCGGACTGCGAAGTGTCGCCTTTCGCAGCTTCCTTTTGTAGTGCTTAAATCCCGTGGCTCATGACGTCAGTTGCACTGTAGGCGGTGAGGGCGAAGTTATCTGTCATCGCTTTGGTGCTTCTATCTGGCTTCCCCACTCCGCCCGTGCATCAGGATCATCACACCAGTAAGAGACACGTCGGCGCCTAAAAGTAACAGGATGAGAAATAGCACAGCATTCGATGCTCCACCGTACTGAAGAGTGTCGCCTTTCGCAGCTTCCTTTTGCAGTGCTTAAATCCCGTGGCTCATGACGTCAGTTGCACTGTAGGCGTTAAGGGCGAAGTTATCTGTCGTCGCGTAGGTGCTTCTATCTTGCTTCCCCGCTCCGGCCGTGCATCAGGATCATCGGACCAGTAAGGGACACGTCGGCGCCTAAAAGTAACAGGACAAGAATTAGCACAGCATTCGATGCTCCACCGGACTGCAGAGTTTGGCCTTTCGCAGCTTCCTTTTGTAGGGCTTAAATCCCGCGGCTCACGACGTCAGTTGCACTGTAGGCGGTGAGGGCGAAGTTATCTGTCGTCGCTTTGGTGCTTCTATCTTGCTTCCCCGCTCCGGCCGTGCATCAGGATCATCGGACCAGGAAGGGACACGTCGGCGCCTAAAATTAACATGACAAGAATTAGCACAGCATTCGATGCTCCACCGGACTGCAGAGTGTCGCCTTTCGCAGCTTCCTTTTGTAGTGCTTAAATCCCGTGGCTCATGACGTCAGTTGCACTGTAGGCGGTGAGTGCGAAGTTATCTGTCGTCGCTTTGGTGCGTCTATCTTGCTTCCCCGCTCCGGCCGTGCATCAGGGTGATTGTACCAGTAAGGGACACGTCGGCGCCTAAAATTTACAGAAGAATTAGCACAGCATTCGATGCTCCACCGGACTGCAGAGTGTCGCCTTTCGCAGCTTCCTTTTGCAGTGCTTAAATCCCGTGGCTCATGACGTCAGTTGCACTGTACGTTGTGAGGGCGAAGTTATCTGTCGTCGCTTTGGTGCTTCTATCTTGCTTCCCCGCTCCGGCCGTGCATCATGATCATCGGACCAGGAAGGGACACGTCGGCGCCTAAACGTAACCGGACAAGAATTAGCACAGCATTCCATGCTCAACCGGACTGCAGAGTGTCGCCTTTCGCAGCTTCGTTTTGTAGAGCAAATGCCGTGGCTCATGACGTCAGTTGCACTGTAGGCGGTGAAGGCGAAGTTATCTGTCGTCGCTTTGGTGCTTCTATCTCGCTTCCCCGCTCCGGCCGTGCATCAGGATCATCGGACCAGTAAGGGACACGTCGGAGCATAAAAGTAACAGGATAAGAATTAGCACAACATTCGATGCTCCACCGAACTGCAGAGTGTCGCCTTTCGCAGCTTCCTTTTGCAGTGCTTAAATCCCGTGGCTCATGACGTCAGTTGCACTGTACGTTGTGAGGGCGAAGTTATCTGTCGTCGCTTTGGTGCTTCTATCTTGCTTCCCCGCTCCGGCCGTGCATCAGGATCATCGGACCAGGAAGGGACACGTCGGCGCCTAAATGTAACAGGACAAGAATTAGCACAGCATTCGATGCTCCACCGGACTGTAGAGTGTCGCCTTTCGAAGATTCCGTATGTAGTGCTTAAATCCCGTGGCTCATGACGTCAGTTCTACTGTAGGCGGTTAGGGCGAAGTTATCTGTCGTCGCTTTGGTGCTTCTATCTTGCTTCCCCGCTCCGGCCGTGCATCAGGATTATCGGAGCAGTAAGGGAAACGTCGGCGCCTAAAATAACAGGACAAGAATTAGCACAGCATTCGATGCTCCACCGGACTGCAGAGTGTCGCCTTTCGCAGCTTAATTTTGTAGTGCTTATATCGCGTCGCTCATGACGTCAGTTCCACTGTAGGCGGTGAGGGCGAAGTTATCTGTCGTCGCTTTGGTGCTTCTATCTTGCTTCCCCGCTCCGGCCGGGCATCAGGATTATTGGACCAGTAAGGGACACGTGGGCGCCTAAAAGTAACAGGACAAGAATTAGTACAGCATTCGATGCTCCACCGGACTGCAGAGTGTCGCCTTTCGCAGATTCCTTTATGTAGTGCTTAAATCCCGTGTCTCATGATGTCAGTTGCACTGTAGGCGGTCAGGGCGAAGTTATCTGTCGTCGCTTTGGTGCTTCTATTTTGCTTCCCCGCTCCGGCCGTGCATCAGGATCATCGGACCAGGAAGGGACACCTCGGCGCCTAAACGTAACAGGACAAGAATGAGCACAGCATTCGATGCTCCACCAGACTGCAGAGTGTCTCCTTTCGCAGCTTCCTTTTGCGGTGCTTAAATCCCGTGGCTCATGACGTCAGTTGCACTGTAGGCAGTGAGGGCAAAGTTATCTGTATTCGCTTTGGTGCTTCTATCTTGCTTCCCCACTCAGGCCGTGCATCAGGATCATCAGACCAGTAAGGGACACGTCGGCGCCTAAAAGTAACAGGACAAGAATTAGCACAGCATTCGATGCTCCACCGAACTGCAGAGTGTCGCCTTTCGCAGCTTCCTTTTGCAGTGCCTAAATCCCGTGGCTCATGATGTCAGCTGCACTGTAGGCGGTGAGGGCGAAGTTATCTGTCGTCGCTTTGGTGCTTCTATCTAGCTTCCCCGCTCCGGCCGTGCATCAGGATCACCGGACCAGTAAGGGACACGTCGGCGCCTAAAAGTAACAGGACAAGAATTAGCACTGCATTCGATGCTCCACCGGACTGCAGAGTGTCGCCTTTCGCAGATTCTTTTTGTTGTGCTTAAATACCGTGGCTCATGACGTCAGTTGCACTGTAGGCGATGAGGGTGAAGTTATCTGTCGTCGCTTTGATGCTTCTATCTTGCTTCCCCGCTCCGCCCGTGCATCAGGTTCATCGGACCAGTAAGGGACACGTCGGCGCCTAAAATAACAGGACAAGATTACCACAGCATTCGATGCTCCACCGGACTGCAGAGCGCCGCCTTTCACAGCTTCCTTTTGCAGTGCTTATATTCCGTGGCTCATGACTTCAGTTGCACTGTAGGCGATGAGGGCGAATTTATCTGTCGACGCTTTGGCGCTTCTATCTTGCTTCCCCGCTCCGGCCGTGCATCAGGATCATCGGACCAGTAAGGGACACGTCGGCGCATAAATTAAGAGGACAAGAATTAGCACAGCATTCGATGCTCCACCGCACTGCAGAGTGTCGGCTTTCGCAGCGTCCTTTTGCAGTGCTTAAATGCCGTGGCTCATGACGTCAGTTGCACTGTAGGCGGTGAGGGCGAAGTTATCTGTGGTCGCTTTGGTGTTTCTATCTTGCTTCCCCACTTCGGCCGTGCATCAGGATCATCGGACCACTAAGGGACACGTCGGCGCCTAAAAGTAGCAGGCAAAGAATTAGCACAGCATTCGATGCTTCACCCGACTGCAGCGTGTCGCCTTTCACAGCTTCCTTTTGTAGTGCTTAAATCCCGTGGCTCATCACGTCAGTTGCACTGTAGGCGATGAGGGCGATGTTATCTGTCCTCGCTTTGGTGCTTCTATCTTGCTTCCCCGCTCCGGCCGTGCATCAGAATCATCGGACCAGTAAGAAAAACGTCGGCGCATAAATTAAGAGGACAAGAATTAACACAGCATTTGATGCTCCACCGGACTGCAGAGTGTCGGCTTTCGCTGCTTTCTTTTGCAGTGCTTAAATCCCGTGGCTCTTGACGTCGGTTGCACTGTACGCGGTGAGGGCGAAGTTATCTGTCGTCGCTTTGGTGCTTCTATCTTGCTTCCCCGCTCCGGCCGTGCATCAGGATCATCGGACCAGGAAGGGACACGTCGGCGCCTAAACGTAACAGGACAAGAATTAGCACAGCATTCCATGCTCCACCGGACTGCAGAGTGTCGCCTTTCGCTGCTTTCGTTTTGCAGTGCCTAAATGCCGTGGCTCATGACGTCAGTTGCACTGTAGGCGGTGAAGGCGAAGTTATCTGTCGTCGCTTTGGTGCTTCTTTTTTGCTTCCTCGCTCCGGCCGTGCATCAAGATCATCGGACCAGTAAGGGACACGTCGGCGACTAAATGTAACAGGACAAGAATTAGCACAACACTCGATGCTCCACCATACTGCAGAGTGTCGCCTTTCGCAGCTTCCTTTTGCAGTGCTTAAATCCCATGGCTCATGACGTCAGTTGCACTGTAGGCAGTGAGGGCAAATTTATCTGTCGTCGCTTTGGTGCTTCTATCTTGCTTCCCCGCTCCGGCCGTGCATCAGGATCATCGGACCAGTAAGGGACACGTCGGCGCCTAAAAGTAACAGGACAAGAATTAGCACAGCATTCGATGCTCCACCGAATTGCAGAGTGTCGCCTTTCGCTGCTTCCTTTTGCAGTGCTTAAATCCCGTGGCTCATGACGTCAGTTGCACTGTAGGCGATAGGGCGAAGTTATCTGTCGACGCTTTGGTGCTTCTATCTTGCTTCCCCGCTCCGGCCGTGCATCAGGATCATCGGACCAGTAAGGGACTCGTCGGCGCATAAATTAAGAGGACAAGAATTAGCTAAGCATTCGATGCTCCACCGCACTGCACAGTGTCGGCTTTCGCAGCCTCCTTTTGCAGTGCTTAAATGCCGTGGCTCATGACGTCAGTTGCACTGTAGGCGGTGAGGGCGAAGTTATCTCTGGTCGCTTTGGTGTTTCTATCTTGCTTCCCCACTTCGGCCGTGCATCAGGATCATCGGACCACTAAGGGACACGTCGGCGCATAAAAGTAGCAGGCCAAGAATTAGCACAGCATTTGATGCTTCACACGACTGCAGCGTGTCGCCTTTCACAGCTTCCTTTTGTAGTGCTTAAATCCCGTGGCTCATGACGTCAGTTGCACTGTAGGCGTTAAGGGCGAAGTTATCTGTCGTCGCTCTGGTGCTTCTATCTTGCTTCCCCGCTCCGGCTGTGCATCAGGATCATGGGACCGGTAAGGGACACGTCGGCGCCTAATAGTAACAGGACAAAAATTAGCACAGCATTCGATGCCCCACCGAACTGTAGAGTGTCGCTTTTCGCAGATTCCGTATGTAGTGCTTAAATCCTGTGGCTCATGACGTCAGTTCCACTGTAGGCGGTTAGGGCGAAGTTATCTGTCGTCGCTTTGGTGCTTCAATCTTGCTTCCCCGCTCCGGCCGTGCATCAGGATCATCGGGCCGGTAAGGGACACGTCGGCGCCTAAAAGTAACATGAGAAGAATTAGCACACCATTCGATGCTCCACGGGACTGCAGAGTGTCGACTTTCGCAGCTTCCTTTTGTAGTGCCTAAATCCCGCGGCTCACGACGTCAGTTGCACTGTAGGCGGTGAGGGCGAAGTTATCTGTCGTCGCTTTGGTGCTTCTATCTTGCTTCCCCGCTCCGGCCGTGCATCAGGATCATCGGACCAGGAAGGGACACGTCGGCGCCTAAAATTAACATGACAAGAATTAGCACAGCATTCGATGCTCCACCGGACTGCAGAGTGTCGCCTTTCGCAGCTTCCTTTTGTAGTGCCTAAATCCCGTGGCTCATGACGTCAGTTGCACTGTAGGCGGTGAGTGCGAAGTTATCTGTCGTCGCTTGGTGCGTCTATCTTGCTTCCCCGCTCCGGCCGTGCATCAGGGTGATTGTACCAGTAAGGGACACGTCGGCGCCTAAAATTAACTGGGCAAGAATTAGCACACCATTCGATGCTCCACCGGACTGCAGAGTGTGGCCTTTCGCAGCTTCTTTTTGTAGTGCTTAAATCACGTGGCTCATGACGTCAGTTGCACTGTAGGCGGTGAGGGCGAAGTTATCTGTGGTTGCTTTGGTGTTTCTATCTTGCTTCCCCACTTCGGCCGTGCATCAGGATCATCGGACCACTAAGGGACACGTCGGCGCCTAAAAGTAGCAGGCCAAGAATTAGCACAGCATTCGATGCTTCACCCGACTGCAGCGTGTCGCCTTTCACAGCTTCCTTTTGTAGTGCTTAAATCCCGTGGCTCATGACGTCAGTTGCAGTGTAGGCGTTAAGGGCGAAGTTATCTGTCGTCGCTCTGGTGCTTCTATCTTGCTTCTCCGCTCCGGCTGTGCATCAGGATCATGGGACCGGTAAGGGACACGTCGGCGCCTAATAGTAACAGGACAAAAATTAGCACAGCATTCGATGCCCCACCGGACTGTAGAGTGTCGCTTTTCGCAGATTCCGTATGTAATGCTTAAATCCTGTGGCTCATGAGGTCAGTTCCACTGTAGGCGGTTAGGGCGAAGTTATCTGTCGTCGCTTTGGTGCTTCAATCTTGCTTCCCCGCTCCGGCCGTGCATCAGGATCATCGGGCCGGTAAGGGACACGTCGGCGCCTAAAAGTAACATGACAAGAATTAGCACACCATTCGATGCTCCACGGGACTGCAGAGTGTCGACTTTCGCAGCTTCCTTTTGTAGTGCTTAAATCCCATGGCTCATGACGTCAGTTGCACTGTAGGCGGTGAGTGCGAAGTTATCTGTCGTCGCTTTGGTGCCTCTATCTTGCTTCCCCGCTCCGGCCGTGCATCAGCATCATCGGACCAGTCAGGGACACGTCGGCGCCTAAAATTAACTGGGCAAGAATTAGCACACCATTCGATGCTCCACCGGACTGCAGAGTGTGGCCTTTCGCAGCTTCTTTTTGTAGTGCTTAAATCCCGTGGCTCATGACGTCAGTTGCACTGTAGGCGGTGAGGGCGAAGTTATCTGTGGTCGCTTTGGTGTTTCTATCTTGCTTCCCCACTTCGGCCGAGCATTAGGATCATCGGACCACTAAGGGACACGTCGGCGCCTAAAAGTAGCAGGCCAAGAATTAGCACAGCATTCGATGCTTCACCCGACTGCAGCGTGTCGCCTTTCACAGCTTCCTTTTGTAGTGCTTAAATCCCGTGGCTCATGACGTCAGTTGCAGTGTAGGCGTTAAGGGCGAAGTTATCTGTCGTCGCTCTGGTGCTTCTATCTTGCTTCCCCGCTCCGGCTGTGCATCAGGATCATGGAACCGGTAAGGGACACGTCGGCGCCTAATAGTAACAGGACAAAAATTAGCACAGCATTCGATGCCCCACCGGACTGTAGAGTGTCGCTTTTCGCAGATTCCGTATGTAATGCTTAAATCCTGTGGCTCATGAGGTCAGTTCCACTGTAGGCGGTTAGGGCGAAGTTATCTGTCGTCGCTTTGGGGCTTCAATCTTGCTTCCCCGCTCCGGCCGTGCATCAGGATCATCGGGCCGGTAAGGGACACGTCGGCGCCTAAAAGTAACATGACAAGAATTAGCACACCATTCGATGCTCCACGGGACTGCAGAGTGTCGACTTTCGCAGCTTCCTTTTGTAGTGCTTAAATCCCATGGCTCATGACGTCAGTTGCACTGTAGGCGGTGAGTGCGAAGTTATCTGTCGTCGCTTTGGTGCCTCTATCTTGCTTCCCCGCTCCGGCCGTGCATCAGCATCATCGGACCAGTCAGGAACACGTCGGCGCCTAAAATTAACTGGGCAAGAATTAGCACAGCATTCGATGCTCCACCGGACTGCAGAGTGTGGCCTTTCGCAGCTTCTTTTTGTAGTGCTTAAATCCCGTGGCTCATGACGTCAGTTGCACTGTAGGCGGTGAGGGCGAAGTTATCTGTCGTCGCTTTGCTGCTTCTATCTTGCTTCCCCGCTCCGACCGTGCATCAGGATCATCGGACCAGGAAGGAACACGTCGGCGCCTAAAATTAACAGGACAAGAATTAGCACAGCATTCGATGCTCCACCGGACTGCAGAGTGTCGCCTTTCGCAGCTTCCTTTTGTAGTGCCTAAATCCCGTGGCTCATGACGTCAGTTGCACTGTAGGCCGTGAGTGCGAAGTTATCTGTCGTCGCTTTGGTGCCTCTATCTTGCTTCCCCGCTCCGCCCGTGCATCAGGATGATCGTACCAGTAAGGGACACGACGGCGCCTAAAATTAACAGGACAAGAATTAGCACAGCATTTGATGCTCCACCGGACTGCAGAGTATCGCCTTTCGCAGCTTCCTTTTGCAGTGCTTAAATCCCGTGGCTCATGACGTCAGTTGCACTGTAGGCAGTGAGGGCAAAGTTATCTGTCGTCGCTTAGGTGCTTCTATCTTGCTTCCCCGCTCCGGCTGTGCATCAGGATCATCGGACCAGTAAGGGACACGTCGGCGCCTAAAAGTAACAGGACAAGAATTAGCACAGCATTCGATGCTCCACCGGACTGCAGAGTTTGGCCTTTCGCAGCTTCCTTTTGTACTGCTTAAATCCCGCGGCTCACGACGTCAGTTGCACTGTAGGCGGTGAGGGCGAAGTTATATGTCGTCGCTTTGGTGCTTCTATGTTGCTTCCCCGCTCCGGCCGTGCATCAGGATCATCGGACCAGGAAGGGACACCTCGGCGCCTAAAATTAACATGACAAGAATTAGCACAGCATTCGATGCTCCACCGGACTGCAGAGTGTCGCCTTTCGCAGCTTCCTTTTGTAGTGCTTAAATCCCGTGGCTCATGACGTCAGTTGCACTGTAGGCGGTGAGTGCGAAGTTATCTGTCGTCGCTTTGGTGCGTCTATCTTGCTTCCCTGCTCCGGCCGTGCATCAGGGTGATTGTACCAGTAAGGGACACGTCGGCTCCTAAAAGTTACAGGACAAGAATTAGCACAGCATTCGATGCTCCACCGGACTGCAGAGTGTCGCCTTTCGCAGCTTCCTTTTGCAGTGCTTAAATCCCGTGGCTCATGACTTCAGTTGCACTGCAGGCGGTGAGGGCGAAGTTATCTGTCGTCGCTTTGGTGCTTCTATCTTGCTTCCCCGCTCCGGCCGGGCATCAGGATTATTGGACCAGTAAGGGACACGTGGGCGCCTAAAAGTAACAGGGCAAGAATTAGTACAGCATTCGATGCTCCACCGGACTGCAGAGTGTCGCCTTTCGCAGATTCTTTATGTAGTGCTTAAATCCCGTGTCTCATGATGTCAGTTGCACTGTAGGCGGTCAGGGCGAAGTTATCTGTCGTCGCTTTGGTGCTCCTATTTTGCTTCCCCGCTCCGGCTGTGCATCAGGATCATCGGACCAGGAAGGGACACGTCGGCGCCTAAACGTAACAGGACAAGAATGAGCACAGCATTCGATGCTCCACCAGACTGCAGAGTGTCTCCTTTCGCAGCTTCCTTTTGCGGTGCTTAAATCCCGTGGCTCATGACGTCAGTTGCACTGTAGGCAGTGAGGGCAAAGTTATCTGTATTCGCTTTGGTGCTTCTATCTAGCTTCCCCGCTCCGGCCGTGCATCAGGATCACCGGACCAGTAAGGGACACGTCGGCGCCTAAAAGTAACAGGACAAGAATTAGCACTGCATTCGATGCTCCACCGGACTGCAGAGTGTCGCCTTTCGCAGATTCTTTTTGTAGTGCTTAAATACCGTGGCTCATGACGTCAGTTGCACTGTAGGCGATGAGGGTGAAGTTATCTGTCGTCGCTTTGATGCTTCTATCTTGCTTCCCCGCTCCGCCCGTGCATCAGGTTCATCGGACCAGTAAGGGACACGTCGGCGCCTAAAATAACAGGACAAGATTAGCACAGCATTCGATGCTCCACCGGACTGCAGAGCGCCGCCTTTCACAGCTTCCTTTTGCAGTGCTTATATTCCGTGGCTCATGACTTCAGTTGCACTGCAGGCGGTGAGGGCGAAGTTTACTGTCGTCGCTTTGGTGCTTCTATCTTGCTTCCCCGCTCCGCCCGTGCATCAGGATCATCGGACCAGTAAGGGACGCGTCGGCGCCTAAAATAACAGGACAAGATTAGCACAGCATTCGATGCTCCACCGGACTGCGAAGTGTCGCCTTTCGCAGATTCCTTTTGTAGTGCTTATATCCGGTGGCTCATGATGTCAGTTGCACTGTAGGCAGTGAGGGCGAAGTTATCTGTCGTCGCTTTGGTGCTTCTATCTTGCTTCCCCGTTCCGGGCGTGCATTCGGTTCATCGGACCAGTAAGGAAACGTCGGCGCCAAAAAGTTAACAGGACAAGAATTAGCACAGCATTCGATGCTCCACCGGACTGCGAAGTGTCGCCTTTCGCAGCTTCCTTTTGTAGTGCTTAAATCCCGTGGCTCATGACGTCAGTTGCACTGTAGGCGGTGAGGGCGAAGTTATCTGTCATCGCTTTGGTGCTTCTATCTGGCTTCCCCACTCCGCCCGTGCATCAGGATCATCACACCAGTAAGAGACACGTCGGCGCCTAAAAGTAACAGGATGAGAAATAGCACAGCATTCGATGCTCCACCGTACTGAAGAGTGTCGCCTTTCGCAGCTTCCTTTTGCAGTGCTTAAATCCCGTGGCTCATGACGTCAGTTGCACTGTAGGCGTTAAGGGCGAAGTTATCTGTCGTCGCGTAGGTGCTTCTATCTTGCTTCCCCGCTCCGGCCGTGCATCAGGATCATCGGACCAGTAAGGGACACGTCGGCGCCTAAAAGTAACAGGACAAGAATTAGCACAGCATTCGATGCTCCACCGGACTGCAGAGTTTGGCCTTTCGCAGCTTCCTTTTGTAGGGCTTAAATCCCGCGGCTCACGACGTCAGTTGCACTGTAGGCGGTGAGGGCGAAGTTATCTGTCTTCGCTTTGGTGCTTCTATCTTGCTTCCCCGCTCCGGCCGTGCATCAGGATCATCGGACCAGGAAGGGACACGTCGGCGCCTAAAATTAACATGACAAGAATTAGCACAGCATTCGATGCTCCACCGGACTGCAGAGTGTCGCCTTTCGCAGCTTCCTTTTGTAGTGCTTAAATCCCGTGGCTCATGACGTCAGTTGCACTGTAGGCGGTGAGTGCGAAGTTATCTGTCGTCGCTTTGGTGCGTCTATCTTGCTTCCCCGCTCCGGCCGTGCATCAGGGTGATTGTACCAGTAAGGGACACGTCGGCGCCTAAAATTTACAGAAGAATTAGCACAGCATTCGATGCTCCACCGGACTGCAGAGTGTCGCCTTTCGCAGCTTCCTTTTGCAGTGCTTAAATCCCGTGGCTCATGACGTCAGTTGCACTGTACGTTGTGAGGACGAAGTTATCTGTCGTCGCTTTGGTGCTTCTATCTTGCTTCCCCGCTCCGGCCGTGCATCATGATCATCGGACCAGGAATGGACACGTGGGCGCCTAAACGTAACCGGACAAGAATTAGCACAGCATTCCATGCTCCACCGGACTGCAGAGTGTCGCCTTTCGCAGCTTCGTTTTGTAGAGCAAATGCCGTGGCTCATGACGTCAGTTGCACTGTAGGCGGTGAAGGCGAAGTTATCTGTCGTCGCTTTGGTGCTACTATCTCGCTTCCCCGCTCCGGCCGTGCATCAGGATCATCGGACCAGTAAGGGACACGTCGGAGCATAAAAGTAACAGGATAAGAATTAGCACAACATTCGATGCTCCACCGGACTGCAGAGTGTCGCCTTTCGCAGCTTCCTTTTGCAGTGCTTAAATCCCGTGGCCCATGACGTCAGTTGCACTGTAGGCAGTGAGGGCAAAGTTATCTGTCGTCGCTTTGGTGCTTCTATCTTGCTTCCCCGCTCCGGCCGTGCATCAGGATCATCGGACCAGTTAGGGACACGTCGGCGCCTAAAAGTAACAGGACAAGAATTAGCACAGCATTCGATGCTCCACCGAACTGCAGAGTGTCGCCTTTCGTAGCTTCCTTTTGCAGTGATTCAATTCCGTAGCTCATGATGTCAGTTGCACTGTAGGCGGTGAGGGCGAAGTTATCTGTGGTCGCTTTGGTGTTTCTATCTTGCTTCCCCACTTCGGCCGTGCATCAGGATCATCGGACCAGTAAGGAACACGTCGGCGCCTAAAAGTAGCAGGACAAGAATTAGCACAGCATTCGATGCTCCACCGGACTGCAGAGTGTCGCCTTTCGCAGCTTCCTTTTGTAGTGGTTAAATCCCGTGGCTCATGACGTCAGTTGCACTGTAGGCGATGAGGGCGAATTTATCTGTCGACGCTTTGGCGCTTCTATCTTGCTTCCCCGCTCCGGCCGTGCATCAGGATCATCGGACCAGTAAGGGACACGTCGGCGCATAAATTAAGAGGACAAGAATTAGCACAGCATTCGATGCTCCACCGCACTGCAGAGTGTCGGCTTTCGCAGCGTCCTTTTGCAGAGCTTAAATGCCGTGGCTCATGACGTCAGTTGCACTGTAGGCGGTGAGGGCGAAGTTATCTGTGGTCGCTTTGGTGTTTCTATCTTGCTTCCCCACTTCGGCCGTGCATCAGGATCATCGGACCACTAAGGGACACGTCGGCGCCTAAAAGTAGCAGGCAAAGAATTAGCACAGCATTCGATGCTTCACCCGACTGCAGCGTGTCGCCTTTCACAGCTTCCTTTTGTAGTGCTTAAATCCCGTGGCTCATCACGTCAGTTGCACTGTAGGCGATGAGGGCGATGTTATCTGTCCTCGCTTTGGTGCTTCTATCTTGCTTCCCCGCTCCGGCCGTGCATCAGAATCATCGGACCAGTAAGAAAAACGTCGGCGCATAAATTAAGAGGACAAGAATTAACACAGCATTTGATGCTCCACCGGACTGCAGAGTGTCGGCTTTCGCTGCTTTCTTTTGCAGTGCTTAAATCCCGTGGCTCTTGACGTCGGTTGCACTGTAGGCGGTGAGGGCGAAGTTATCTGTGGTCGCTTTGGTGCTTCTATCTTGCTTCCCCTCTCCGGCCGTGCATCAGGATCATCGGACCACTAAGGGACACGTCGGCGCCTAAAAGTATCAGGACTAGAATTAGCACAGCATTCGATGCTTCACCCGACTGCAGAGTGTCGCCTTTCGCAGCTTCCTTTTGCAGTGCTTAAATCCCGTGGCTCATGACGTCAGTTGCACTGTAGGCGTTAAGGGCGAAGTTATCTGTCGTCACATAGGTGCTTCTATCTTGCTTCCCCGCTCCGGCCGTGCATCAGGATCATCGGACCAGTAAGGGACACGTCGGCGACTAAATGTAACAGGACAAGAATTAGCACAACACTCGATGCTCCACCAGACTGCAGAGTGTCGCCTTTCGCAGCTTCCTTTTGCAGTGCTTAAATCCCATGGCTCATGACGTCAGTTGCACTGTAGGCAGTGAGGGCAAATTTATCTGTCGTCGCTTTGGTGCTTCTATCTTGCTTCCCCGCTCCGGCCGTGCATCAGGATCATCGGACCAGTAAGGGACACGTCGGCGCCTAAAAGTAACAGGACAAGAATTAGCACAACATTCGATGCTCCACCGAATTGCAGAGTGTCGCCTTTCGCTGCTTCCTTTTGCAGTGCTTAAATCCCATGGCTCATGACGTCAGTTGCACTGTAGGCGGTGAGTGCGAAGTTATCTGTCGTCGCTTTGGTGCCTCTATCTTGCTTCCCCGCTCCGGCCGTGCATCAGCATCATCGGACCAGTCAGGGACACGTCGGCGCCTAAAATTAACTGGGCAAGAATTAGCACACCATTCGATGCTCCACCGGACTGCAGAGTGTGGCCTTTCGCAGCTTCTTTTTGTAGTGCTTAAATCCCGTGGCTCATGACGTCAGTTGCACTGTAGGCGGTGAGGGCGAAGTTATCTGTGGTCGCTTTGGTGTTTCTATCTTGCTTCCCCACTTCGGCCGTGCATTAGGATCATCGGACCACTAAGGGACACGTCGGCGCCTAAAAGTAGCAGGCCAAGAATTAGCACAGCATTCGATGCTTCACCCGACTGCAGCGTGTCGCCTTTCACAGCTTCCTTTTGTAGTGCCTAAATCCCGTGGCTCATGACGTCAGTTGCAGTGTAGGCGTTAAGGGCGAAGTTATCTGTCGTCGCTCTGGTGCTTCTATCTTGCTTCCCCGCTCCGGCTGTGCATCAGGATCATGGGACCGGTAAGGGACACGTCGGCGCCTAATAGTAACAGGACAAAAATTAGCACAGCATTCGATGCCCCACCGGACTGTAGAGTGTCGCTTTTCGCAGATTCCGTATGTAATGCTTAAATCCTGTGGCTCATGAGGTCAGTTCCACTGTAGGCGGTTAGGGCGAAGTTATCTGTCGTCGCTTTGGGGCTTCAATCTTGCTTCCCCGCTCCGGCCGTGCATCAGGATCATCGGGCCGGTAAGGGACACGTCGGCGCCTAAAAGTAACATGACAAGAATTAGCACACCATTCGATGCTCCACGGGACTGCAGAGTGTCGACTTTCGCAGCTTCCTTTTGTAGTGCTTAAATCCCATGGCTCATGACGTCAGTTGCACTGTAGGCGGTGAGTGCGAAGTTATCTGTCGTCGCTTTGGTGCCTCTATCTTGCTTCCCCGCTCCGGCCGTGCATCAGCATCATCGGACCAGTCAGGAACACGTCGGCGCCTAAAATTAACTGGGCAAGAATTAGCACAGCATTCGATGCTCCACCGGACTGCAGAGTGTGGCCTTTCGCAGCTTCTTTTTGTAGTGCTTAAATCCCGTGGCTCATGACGTCAGTTGCACTGTAGGCGGTGAGGGCGAAGTTATCTGTCGTCGCTTTGCTGCTTCTATCTTGCTTCCCCGCTCCGACCGTGCATCAGGATCATCGGACCAGGAAGGAACACGTCGGCGCCTAAAATTAACAGGACAAGAATTAGCACAGCATTCGATGCTCCACCGGACTGCAGAGTGTCGCCTTTCGCAGCTTCCTTTTGTAGTGCTTAAATCCCGTGGCTCATGACGTCAGTTGCACTGTAGGCCGTGAGTGCGAAGTTATCTGTCGTCGCTTTGGTGCCTCTATCTTGCTTCCCCGCTCCGCCCGTGCATCAGGATGATCGTACCAGTAAGGGACACGACGGCGCCTAAAATTAACAGGACAAGAATTAGCACAGCATTTGATGCTCCACCGGACTGCAGAGTATCGCCTTTCGCAGCTTCCTTTTGCAGTGCTTAAATCCCGTGGCTCATGACGTCAGTTGCACTGTAGGCAGTGAGGGCAAAGTTATCTGTCGTCGCTTAGGTGCTTCTATCTTGCTTCCCCGCTCCGGCCGTGCATCAGGATCATCGGACCAGTAAGGGACACGTCGGCGCCTAAAAGTAACAGGACAAGAATTAGCACAGCATTCGATGCTCCACCGGACTGCAGAGTTTGGCCTTTCGCAGCTTCCTTTTGTACTGCTTAAATCCCGCGGCTCACGACGTCAGTTGCACTGTAGGCGGTGAGGGCGAAGTTATATGTCGTCGCTTTGGTGCTTCTATGTTGCTTCCCCGCTCCGGCCGTGCATCAGGATCATCGGACCAGGAAGGGACACCTCGGCGCCTAAAAGTTACAGGACAAGAATTAGCACAGCATTCGATGCTCCACCGGACTGCAGAGTGTCGCCTTTCGCAGCTTCCTTTTGCAGTGCTTAAATCCCGTGGCTCATGACGTCAGTTGCACTGTACGCTGTGAGGGCGAAGTTATCTGTCGTCGCTTTGGTGCTTCTATCTTGCTTCCCCGCTCCGGCCGTGCATCAGCATTATCGGACCAGGAAGGGACACGTAGGCGCCTAAAAGTAACAGGACAAGAATTAGCACAGCATTCTATGCTCCAACCGAACTGCAGAGTGTCGCCTTTCGCAGATTCTTTATGTAGTGCTTAAATCCCGTGGCTCATGACGTCAGTTGCACTGTAGGCGGTGAAGGCGAAGTTATCTGTCGTCGCTTTGGTGCTTCTTTTTTGCTTCCCCGCTCCGGCCGTGCATCAAGATCATCGGACCAGTAAGGGACACGTCGGCGACTAAATGTAACAGGACAAGAATTAGCACAACATTCGATGCTCCACCGGAATGCAGAGTGTCGCCTTTCGCAGCTTCCTTTTGCAGTGCCTAAATCCCATGGCTCATGACGTCAGTTGCACTGTAGGCAGTGAGGGCAAATTTATCTGTCGTCGCTTTGGTGCTTCTATCTTGCTTCCCCGCTCCGGCCGTGCATCAGGATCATCGGACCAGTAAGGGAGACGTCGGCGCCTAAAGGTAACAGGACAAGAATTAGCACAGCATTCGATGCTCCACCGAACTGCAGAGTGTCGCCTTTCGCAGCTTCCTTTTGTAGTGCTTAAATCCCGTGGCTCATGACGTCAGTTGCACTGTACGCGATGAGGGTAAAGTTATCTGTCGTCGCTTTGGTGCTTCTATCTTGCTTCCCCGCTCCGACCGTGCATCAGGATCATCGGACCAGTAAGGGACACGTCGGCGACTAAATGTAACAGGACAAGAATTAGCAGAACATTCGATGCTCCACCGGACTCCAGTGTCTCCTTTCGCAGCTTCCTTTTGCAGTGCTTAAATCCCGTGGCTCATGACGTCAGTTGCACTGTAGGCAGTGAGGGCAAAGTTATCTGTAGTCGCTTTGGTGCTTTTATCTTGCTTCCCAGCTCCGGCCGTGCATCAGCATCATCGGACCAGTAAGGGACACGTAGGCGCCTAAAAGTAACAGGACAAGAATTAGCACAGCATTCTATGCTCCACCGAACTGCAGAGTGTCGCCTTTCGCAGCTTCCTTTTGCAGTGCTGAAATTCCGTGGCTCATGACTTCAGTTGCACTGCAGGCGGTGAGGGCGAAGTTATCTGTCGTCGCTTTGGTGCTTCTATCTTGCTTCCCCGCTCCGGCCGTGCATCAGGATCATTGGACCAGTAAGGGACACGTGGGCGCCTAAAAGTAAAAGGACAAGAATTAGTACAGCATTCGATGCTCCACCGGACTGCAGAGTGTCGCCTTTCGCAGATTCTTTATGTAGTGCTTAAATCCCGTGGCTCATGATGTCAGTTGCACTGTAGGCGGTGAGGGCGAAGTTATCTGTCGTCGCTTTGGTGCTTCTATCTTGCTTCCCCGCTCCGGCCGTGCATCAGGATCATCGGACCAGGAAGGGACACGTCGGCGCCTAAACGTAACAGGACAAGAATGAGCACAGCATTCGATGCTCCACCAGACTGCAGAGTGTCTCCTTTCGCAGCTTCCTTTTGCGGTGCTTAAATCCTGTGGCTCATGACGTCAGTTGCACTGTAGGCAGTGAGGGCAAAGTTATCTGTATTCGCTTTGGTGCTTCTATCTTGCTTCCCCACTCAGGCCGTGAATCAGGATCATCAGACCAGTAAGGGACACGTCGGCGCCTAAAATAACAGGACAAGATTAGCACAGCATTCGATGCTCCACCGGACTGCAGAGGGCCGCCTTTCACAGCTTCCCTTTGCAGTGCTTATATTCCGTGGCTCATGGCTTCAGTTGCACTGCAGGCGGTGAGGGCGAAGTTTACTGTCGTCGCTTTGGTGCTTCTATCTTGCTTCCCCGCTCCGCCTGTGCATCAGGATCATCGGACCAGTAAGGGACACGTCGGCGCCTAAAATAACAGGACAAGATTAGCACAGCATTCGATGCTCCACCGGACTGCGAAGTGTCGCCTTTCGCAGATTCCTTTTGTAGTGCTTAAATCCGGTGGCTCATGATGTCAGTTGCACTGTAGGCAGTGAGGGCGAAGTTATCTGTCGTCGCTTTGGTGCTTCTATCTTGCTTCCCCGTTCCGGGCGTGCATCAGGATCATCGGACCAGTAAGTAAACGGCGGCGCCAAAAAGTAACAGGACAAGAATTAGCACAGCATTCGATGCTCCACCAGACTGCAGTGTCGCGTTTTGCAGCTTCCTTTTGCAGTGCTTAAATCCCGTGGCTCATGACGTCAGTTGCACTGTAGGCGGTGAGGGCGAAGTTATCTGTCGTCGCATTGGTGCTTCTATCTTGCTTCCCCGCTCCGGCCATGCATCAGGATCATCGGACCAGTAAGGGACACGTCGGCGACTAAAAGTAACAGGATAAGAATTAGCACAACATTCAATGCTCCACCGGACTGCAGAGTGTCGCCTTTCGCAGCTTCCTTTTGCAGTGCTTAAATCCCGTGGCCCATGACGTCAGTTGCACTGTAGGCAGTGAGGGCAAAGTTATCTGTCGTCGCTTTGGTGCTTCTATCTTGCTTCCCCGCTCCGGCCGTGCATCAGGATCATCGGACCAGTAAGGGACACGTCGGCGCCTAAAAGTAACAGGACAAGAATTAGCACAGCATTCGATGCTCCACCGAACTGCAGAGTGTCGCCTTTCGTAGCTTCCTTTTGCAGTGCTTAAATTCCGTAGCTCATGATGTCAGTTGCACTGTAGGCGGTGAGGGCGAAGTTATCTGTCGTCACTTTGGTGCTGCTATCTAGCTTCCCCGCTCCGGCCGTGCATCAGGATCATCGGACCAGTAAGGGACACGTCGGCGACTAAATGTAACAGGACAAGAATTAGCAGAACATTCGATGCTCCACCGGACTCCAGTGTCTCCTTTCGCAGCTTCCTTTTGCAGTGCTTAAATCCCGTGGCTCATGACGTCAGTTGCACTGTAGGCAGTGAGGGCAAAGTTATCTGTAGTCGCTTTGGTGCTTTTATCTTGCTTCCCAGCTCCGGCCGTGCATCAGCATCATCGGACCAGTAAGGGACACGTAGGCGCCTAAAAGTAACAGGACAAGAATTAGCACAGCATTCTATGCTCCACCGAACTGCAGAGTGTCGCCTTTCGCAGCTTCCTTTTGCAGTGCTGAAATTCCGTGGCTCATGACTTCAGTTGCACTGCAGGCGGTGAGGGCGAAGTTATCTGTCGTCGCTTTGGTGCTTCTATCTTGCTTCCCCGCTCCGGCCGTGCATCAGGATCATTGGACCAGTAAGGGACACGTGGGCGCCTAAAAGTAAAAGGACAAGAATTAGTACAGCATTCGATGCTCCACCGGACTGCAGAGTGTCGCCTTTCGCAGATTCTTTATGTAGTGCTTAAATCCCGTGGCTCATGATGTCAGTTGCACTGTAGGCGGTGAGGGCGAAGTTATCTGTCGTCGCTTTGGTGCTTCTATCTTGCTTCCCCGCTCCGGCCGTGCATCAGGATCATCGGACCAGGAAGGGACACGTCGGCGCCTAAACGTAACAGGACAAGAATGAGCACAGCATTCGATGCTCCACCAGACTGCAGAGTGTCTCCTTTCGCAGCTTCCTTTTGCGGTGCTTAAATCCTGTGGCTCATGACGTCAGTTGCACTGTAGGCAGTGAGGGCAAAGTTATCTGTATTCGCTTTGGTGCTTCTATCTTGCTTCCCCACTCAGGCCGTGAATCAGGATCATCAGACCAGTAAGGGACACGTCGGCGCCTAAAATAACAGGACAAGATTAGCACAGCATTCGATGCTCCACCGGACTGCAGAGGGCCGCCTTTCACAGCTTCCCTTTGCAGTGCTTATATTCCGTGGCTCATGGCTTCAGTTGCACTGCAGGCGGTGAGGGCGAAGTTTACTGTCGTCGCTTTGGTGCTTCTATCTTGCTTCCCCGCTCCGCCTGTGCATCAGGATCATCGGACCAGTAAGGGACACGTCGGCGCCTAAAATAACAGGACAAGATTAGCACAGCATTCGATGCTCCACCGGACTGCGAAGTGTCGCCTTTCGCAGATTCCTTTTGTAGTGCTTAAATCCGGTGGCTCATGATGTCAGTTGCACTGTAGGCAGTGAGGGCGAAGTTATCTGTCGTCGCTTTGGTGCTTCTATCTTGCTTCCCCGTTCCGGGCGTGCATCAGGATCATCGGACCAGTAAGTAAACGGCGGCGCCAAAAAGTAACAGGACAAGAATTAGCACAGCATTCGATGCTCCACCAGACTGCAGTGTCGCGTTTTGCAGCTTCCTTTTGCAGTGCTTAAATCCCGTGGCTCATGACGTCAGTTGCACTGTAGGCGGTGAGGGCGAAGTTATCTGTCGTCGCATTGGTGCTTCTATCTTGCTTCCCCGCTCCGGCCATGCATCAGGATCATCGGACCAGTAAGGGACACGTCGGCGACTAAAAGTAACAGGATAAGAATTAGCACAACATTCAATGCTCCACCGGACTGCAGAGTGTCGCCTTTCGCAGCTTCCTTTTGCAGTGCTTAAATCCCGTGGCCCATGACGTCAGTTGCACTGTAGGCAGTGAGGGCAAAGTTATCTGTCGTCGCTTTGGTGCTTCTATCTTGCTTCCCCGCTCCGGCCGTGCATCAGGATCATCGGACCAGTAAGGGACACGTCGGCGCCTAAAAGTAACAGGACAAGAATTAGCACAGCATTCGATGCTCCACCGAACTGCAGAGTGTCGCCTTTCGTAGCTTCCTTTTGCAGTGCTTAAATTCCGTAGCTCATGATGTCAGTTGCACTGTAGGCGGTGAGGGCGAAGTTATCTGTCGTCACTTTGGTGCTGCTATCTAGCTTCCCCGCTCCGGCTGTGCATCAGGATCATCGGACCGGTAAGGGACACGTCGGCGCCTAAAAGTAACAGGACAAGAATTAGCACAGCATTCGATGCTCCACCGGACTGCAGTGTCGCCTTTCGCAGCTTCCTTTTGCAGTGCTTAAATCCCGTGGCTCAAGACGTCAGTTCCACTGTAGGCGGTGAGGGCGAAGTTATCTGTCGTCGCTTTGGTGCTTCTATCTTGCTTCCCCGCTCCGCCGTGCATCAGGATCACCGAACCAGTAAGGGACACGTCGGCGCCTAAAAATAACAGGACAAGAATTAGCACAGCATTCCATGCTTCACCCGACTGCAGAGTGTCGCCTTTCGCAGCTTCCTTTTGTAGTGCTTAAATCCCGTGGCTCATGACGTCAGTTGCACTGTAGGCGGTGACGACGAAATTATCTGTCGTCGCTTTGGTGCTTCTATCTTGCTTCCCCGCTCCGCCCATGCATCAGGATCATCGTACCAGTAAGGGACGCGTCGGCGCCTAAAATAACAGGACAAGATTAGGACAGCATTCGATGCTCCACCGGACTGCAGAGTGTCGCCTTTCGGAGCTTCCTTTTGCAGTGCTTAAATCCCGTGGCTCATGACGTCAGTTGCACTGTATTCGGTGAGGGAGAAGTTATCTGTCGTCGCTTTGGTGCTTCTATCTTGCTTCCCCGTTCCGGGCGTGCATCAGGATCATCGGACCAGTTAGGAAACGTCGGCGCCAAAAAGTATAAGGACAAGAATTAGCACAGCATTCGATGCTCCACCGGACTGCGAAGTGTCGCCTTTCGCAGATTCCTTTTGTAGTGATTAAATCCGGTGGCTCATGACGTCAGTTGCGCTGAAGGCGGTGAGGGCGAAGTTATCTGTCGTCGCTTTGGTGCTTCTATCTCGCTTCCCCGCTCCGGCCGTGCATCAGGATCATCGGACCAGTAAGGGACACGTCGGCGCCTAAAAGTAACAGGACAAGAATTAGCACAGCATTCGATGCTCCACCGGAATGCAGAGTGTCGCCTTTCGCAGCTTCCTTTTGCAGTGCTTAAATCCCGTGGCTCATGATGTCAGTTGCACTGTAGGCGGTGAGGGCGAAGTTATCTGTCGTCGCTTTGGTGCTTCTATCTAGCTTCCCCGCTCCGGCCGTGCATCAGGATCATTGGACCGGTAAGGGACACGTCGGCGCCTAAAAGTAACAGGACAAGAATTAGCACAGCATTCGATGCTCCACCGGACTGCAGTGTCGCCTTTCGCAGCTTCCTTTTGCAGTGCTTAAATCCCGTGGCTCATGACGTCAGTTCCACTGTAGGCGGTGAGGGCGAAGTTATCTGTCGTCGCTTTGGTGCTTCTATCTTGCTTCCCCGCTCCGGCCGTGCAGCAGGATCACCGGACCAGTAAGGGACACGTCGGCGCCTAAAAGTAAAAGGACAAGAATTAGCACAGCATTCGATGCTTCACCCGACTGCAGAGTGTCGCCTTTCGCAGCTTCCTTTTGTAGTGCTTAAATCACGTGGCTCATGACGTCAGTTGCACTGAAGGCGGTGACGATGAAGTTATCTGTCGTCGCTTTGGTGCTTCTATCTTGCTTCCCCGCTCCGCCCGTGCATCAGGATCATCGTACCAGTAAGGGACACGTCGGCGCCTAAAATAACAGGACAAGATTAGCACAGCATTCGATGCTCCACCGGACTGCAGAGTGTCGCCTTTCGCAGCTTCCTTTTGCAGTGCTTAAATCCCGTCGCTCATGACGTCAGTTGCACTGTAGGCAGTGAGGGCAAAATTATCTGTAGTCGCTTTGGTGCTTCTATCTTGCTTCCCCACTCAGGCCGTACATCAGGTCATCAGACCAGTAAGGGACACGTCGGCGCCTAAAAGTAACAGGACAAGAATTAGCACAGCATTCGATGCTCCACCGAACTGCAGAGTGTCGCCTTTCGCAGCTTCCTTTTGCAGTGCTTAAATCTCGTGGCTCATGATGTCAGTTGCACTGTAGGCGGTGAGGGCGAAGTTATCTGTCGTCGCTTTGGTGCTTCTATCTAGCTTCCCCGCTGCGGCCGTGCATCAGGATCATCGTACCAGTAAGGGACACGTCGGCGCCTAAAATAACAGAACAAGATTAGCACAGCATTCGATGCTCCACCGGACTGCAGAGTGTCGCCGTTCGCAGCTTCCTTTTGTAGTGCTTAAATCCCGTGGCTCATGACGTCAGTTGCCTTGTAGGCGGTGAGGGCGAAGTTATCTGTCGTCGCTTTGGTGCTTCTATCTTGCTTCCCCGCTCCGGCCGTGCATCAGGATCATCGGACCAGTAAGGGACACGTCGGCGCCTAAAAGTAACAGGACAAGAATTAGCACAGCATTCGATGCTCCACCGGACTGCAGAGTGTCGCCTTTCGCAGATTCTTTATGTAGTGCTTAAATCCCGTGGCTCATGATGTCAGTTGCACTGTAGGCGGTGAGGGCGAAGTTATCTGTCGTCGCTTTGGTGCTTCTATCTTGCTTCCCCGCTCCGGCCGTGCATCAGGATCATCGGACCAGGAAGGGACACGTCGGCGCCTAAACGTAACAGGACAAGAATGAGCACAGCATTCGATGCTCCACCAGACTGCAGAGTGTCTCCTTTCGCAGCTTCCTTTTGCGGTGCTTAAATCCCGTGGCTCATGACGTCAGTTGCACTGTAGGCAGTGAGGGCAAAGTTATCTGTATTCGCTTTGGTGCTTCTATCTTGCTTCCCCACTCAGGCCGTGCATCAGGATCATCAGACCAGTAAGGGACCCGTCGGTGCCTAAAATAACAGGACAAGATTAGCACAGCATTCGATGCTCCACCGGACTGCAGAGCGCCGCCTTTCACAGCTTCCTTTTGCAGTGCTTATATTCCGTGGCTCATGACTTCAGTTGCACTGCAGGCGGTGAGGGCGAAGTTTACTGTCGTCGCTTTGGTGCTTCTATCTTGCTTCCCCGCTTCGCCCGTGCATCAGGATCATCGGACCAGTAAGGGACACGTCGGCGCCTAAAATAACAGGACAAGATTAGCACAGCATTCGATGCTCCACCGGACTGCGAAGTGTCGCCTTTCGCAGATTCCTTTTGTAGTGCTTAAATCCGGTGGCTCATGATGTCAGTTGCACTGTAGGCAGTGAGGGCGAAGTTATCTGTCGTCGCTTTGGTGCTTCTATCTTGCTTCCCCGTTCCGGGCGTGCATCAGGATCATCGGACTAGTAAGGAAACGGCGGCGCCAAAAAGTAACAGGACAAGAATTAGCACAGCATTCGATGCTCCACCAGACTGCAGTGTCGCCTTTTGCAGCTTCCTTTTGCAGTGCTTAAATCCCGTGGCTCATGACGTCAGTTGCACTGTAGGCGGTGAGGGCGAAGTTATCTGTCGTCGCATTGGTGCTTCTATCTTGCTTCCCCGCTCCGGCCATGCATCAGGATCATCGGACCAGTAAGGGACACGTCGGCGACTAAAAGTAACAGGATAAGAATTAGCACAACATTCGATGCTCCACCGGACTGCAGAGTGTCGCCTTTCGCAGCTTCCTTTTGCAGTGCTTAAATCCCGTGGCCCATGACGTCAGTTGCACTGTAGGCAGTGAGGGCAAAGTTATCTGTCGTCGCTTTGGTGCTTCTATCTTGCTTCCCCGCTCCGGCCGTGCATCAGGATCATCGGACCAGTAAGGGACACGTCGGCGCCTAAAATTAACAGGACAAGAATTAGCACAGCATTCGATGCTCCACCGAACTGCAGAGTGTCGCCTTTCGTAGCTTCCTTTTGCAGTGCTTAAATTCCGTAGCTCATGATGTCAGTTGCACTGTAGGCGGTGAGGGCGAAGTTATCTGTCGTCGCTTTGGTGCTGCTATCTAGCTTCCCCGCTCCGGCCGTGCATCAGGATCATCGGACCGGTAAGGGACACGTCGGCGCCTAAAAGTAACAGGACAAGAATTAGCACAGCATTCGATGCTCCACCGGACTGCAGTGTCGCCTTTCGCAGCTTCCTTTTGCAGTGCTTAAATCCCGTGGCTCATGACGTCAGTTCCACTGTAGGCGGTGAGGGCGAAGTTATCTGTCGTCGCTTTGGTGCTTCTATCTTGCTTCCCCGCTCCGGCCGTGCAGCAGGATCACCGGACCAGTAAGGGACACGTCGGCGCCTAAAAGTAAAAGGACAAGAATTAGCACAGCATTCGATGCTTCACCCGACTGCAGAGTGTCGCCTTTCGCAGCTTCCTTTTGTAGTGCTTAAATCACGTGGCTCATGACGTCAGTTGCACTGAAGGCGGTGACGATGAAGTTATCTGTCGTCGCTTTGGTGCTTCTATCTTGCTTCCCCGCTCCGCCCGTGCATCAGGATCATCGTACCAGTAAGGGACACGTCGGCGCCTAAAATAACAGGACAAGATTAGCACAGCATTCGATGCTCCACCGGACTGCAGAGTGTCGCCTTTCGCAGCTTCCTTTTGCAGTGCTTAAATCCCGTCGCTCATGACGTCAGTTGCACTGTAGGCAGTGAGGGCAAAATTATCTGTAGTCGCTTTGGTGCTTCTATCTTGCTTCCCCACTCAGGCCGTACATCAGGTCATCAGACCAGTAAGGGACACGTCGGCGCCTAAAAGTAACAGGACAAGAATTAGCACAGCATTCGATGCTCCACCGAACTGCAGAGTGTCGCCTTTCGCAGCTTCCTTTTGCAGTGCTTAAATCTCGTGGCTCATGATGTCAGTTGCACTGTAGGCGGTGAGGGCGAAGTTATCTGTCGTCGCTTTGGTGCTTCTATCTAGCTTCCCCGCTGCGGCCGTGCATCAGGATCATCGTACCAGTAAGGGACACGTCGGCGCCTAAAATAACAGAACAAGATTAGCACAGCATTCGATGCTCCACCGGACTGCAGAGTGTCGCCGTTCGCAGCTTCCTTTTGTAGTGCTTAAATCCCGTGGCTCATGACGTCAGTTGCCTTGTAGGCGGTGAGGGCGAAGTTATCTGTCGTCGCTTTGGTGCTTCTATCTTGCTTCCCCGCTCCGGCCGTGCATCAGGATCATCGGACCAGTAAGGGACACGTCGGCGCCTAAAAGTAACAGGACAAGAATTAGCAAAGCATTCGATGCTCCACCGGACTGCAGAGTGTCGCCTTTCGCAGATTCTTTATGTAGTGCTTAAATCCCGTGGCTCATGATGTCAGTTGCACTGTAGGCGGTGAGGGCGAAGTTATCTGTCGTCGCTTTGGTGCTTCTATCTTGCTTCCCCGCTCCGGCCGTGCATCAGGATCATCGGACCAGGAAGGGACACGTCGGCGCCTAAACGTAACAGGACAAGAATGAGCACAGCATTCGATGCTCCACCAGACTGCAGAGTGTCTCCTTTCGCAGCTTCCTTTTGCGGTGCTTAAATCCCGTGGCTCATGACGTCAGTTGCACTGTAGGCAGTGAGGGCAAAGTTATCTGTATTCGCTTTGGTGCTTCTATCTTGCTTCCCCACTCAGGCCGTGCATCAGGATCATCAGACCAGTAAGGGACCCGTCGGCGCCTAAAATAACAGGACAAGATTAGCACAGCATTCGATGCTCCACCGGACTGCAGAGCGCCGCCTTTCACAGCTTCCTTTTGCAGTGCTTATATTCCGTGGCTCATGACTTCAGTTGCACTGCAGGCGGTGAGGGCGAAGTTTACTGTCGTCGCTTTGGTGCTTCTATCTTGCTTCCCCGCTTCGCCCGTGCATCAGGATCATCGGACCAGTAAGGGACACGTCGGCGCCTAAAATAACAGGACAAGATTAGCACAGCATTCGATGCTCCACCGGACTGCGAAGTGTCGCCTTTCGCAGATTCCTTTTGTAGTGCTTAAATCCGGTGGCTCATGATGTCAGTTGCACTGTAGGCAGTGAGGGCGAAGTTATCTGTCGTCGCTTTGGTGCTTCTATCTTGCTTCCCCGTTCCGGGCGTGCATCAGGATCATCGGACTAGTAAGGAAACGGCGGCGCCAAAAAGTAACAGGACAAGAATTAGCACAGCATTCGATGCTCCACCAGACTGCAGTGTCGCCTTTTGCAGCTTCCTTTTGCAGTGCTTAAATCCCGTGGCTCATGACGTCAGTTGCACTGTAGGCGGTGAGGGCGAAGTTATCTGTCGTCGCATTGGTGCTTCTATCTTGCTTCCCCGCTCCGGCCATGCATCAGGATCATCGGACCAGTAAGGGACACGTCGGCGACTAAAAGTAACAGGATAAGAATTAGCACAACATTCGATGCTCCACCGGACTGCAGAGTGTCGCCTTTCGCAGCTTCCTTTTGCAGTGCTTAAATCCCGTGGCCCATGACGTCAGTTGCACTGTAGGCAGTGAGGGCAAAGTTATCTGTCGTCGCTTTGGTGCTTCTATCTTGCTTCCCCGCTCCGGCCGTGCATCAGGATCATCGGACCAGTAAGGGACACGTCGGCGCCTAAAATTAACAGGACAAGAATTAGCACAGCATTCGATGCTCCACCGAACTGCAGAGTGTCGCCTTTCGTAGCTTCCTTTTGCAGTGCTTAAATTCCGTAGCTCATGATGTCAGTTGCACTGTAGGCGGTGAGGGCGAAGTTATCTGTCGTCGCTTTGGTGCTGCTATCTAGCTTCCCCGCTCCGGCCGTGCATCAGGATCATCGGACCGGTAAGGGACACGTCGGCGCCTAAAAGTAACAGGACAAGAATTAGCACAGCATTCGATGCTCCACCGGACTGCAGTGTCGCCTTTCGCAGCTTCCTTTTGTAGTGCTTAAATCCCGTGGCTCATGACGTCAGTTGCACTGTAGGCGGTGACGACGAAGTTATCTGTCGTCGCTTTGGTGCTTCTATCTTGCTTCCCCGCTCCGCCCATGCATCAGGATCATCGTACCAGTAAGGGACTCGTCGGCGCCTAAAATAACAGGACAAGATTAGCACAGCATTCGATGCTCCACCGGACTGCAGAGTGTCGCCTTTCGCAGCTTCCTTTTGCAGTGCTTAAATCCCGTAGCTCATGACGTCAGTTGCACTGTAGGCGGTGAGGGCGAAGTCATCTGTCGTCGCTTTGGTGCTTCTATCTTGCTTCACCGCTCAGGCCGTGCATTAGAATCATCGGACCAGTAAGGGACACGTCGGCGCTTAAAAGTAACAGGACAAGAATTAGCACAGCATTCGATGCTCTACCGAACTGCAGAGTGTCGCCTTTCGCAGCTTCCTTTTGCAGTGCTTAAATCCCGTGGCTCATGATGTCAGTTGCACTGTATTCGGTGAGGGCGAAGTTATCTGTCGTCGCTTTGGTGCTTCTATCTTGCTTCCCCGTTCCGGGCGTGCATCAGGATCATCGGACCAGTTAGGAAACGTCGGCGCCAAAAAGTAAAAGGACAAGAATTAGCACAGCATTCGATGCTCCACCGGACTGCGAAGTGTCGCCTTTCGCAGATTCCTTTTGTAGTGATTAAATCCGGTGGCTCATGACGTCAGTTGCGCTGTAGGCGGTGAGGGCGAAGTTATCTGTCGTCGCTTTGGTGCTTCTATCTCGCTTCCCCGCTCCGGCCGTGCATCAGGATCATCGGACCAGTAAGGGACACGTCGGCGCCTAAAAGTAACAGGACAAGAATTAGCACAGCATTCGATGCTTCACCCGACTGCAGAGTGTCGCCTTTCGCAGCATCCTTTTGCAGTGCTTAAATCCCGTGGCTCATGATGTCAGTTGCACTGTAGGCGGTGAGGGCGAAGTTATCTGTCGTCGCTTTGGTGCTTCTATCAAGCTTCCCCGCTCCGGCCGTGCATCAGGATCATTGGACAGGTAAGGGACACGTCGGCGCCTAAAAGTAACAGGACAAGAATTAGCACAGCATTCGATGCTCCACCGGACTGCAGTGTCGCCTTTCGCAGCTTCCTTTTGCAGTGCTTAAATCCCGTGGCTCATGACGTCAGTTCCACTGTAGGTGGTGAGGGCGAAGTTATCTGTCGTCGCTTTGGTGCTTCTATCGTGCTTCCCCGCTCCGGCCGTGCAGCAGGACCACCGGACCAGTAAGGGACACGTCGGCGCCTAAAAGTAACAGGACAAGAATTAGCACAGCATTCGATGCTTCACCCGACTGCAGAGTGTCGCCTTTCGCAGCTTCCTTTTGTAGTGCTTAAATCACGTGGCTCATGACGTCAGTTGCACTGAAGGCGGTGACGATGAAGTTATCTGTCGTCGCTTTGGTGCTTCTATCTTGCTTCCCCGCTCCGCCCGTGCATCAGGATCATCGTACCAGTAAGGGACACGTCGGCGCCTAAAATAACAGGACAAGATTAGCACAGCATTCGATGCTCCACCGGGCTGCAGAGTGTCGCCTTTCGCAGCTTCCTTTTGCAGTGCTTAAATCCCGTCGCTCATGACGTCAGTTGCACTGTAGGCAGTGAGGGCAAATTTATCTGTAGTCGCTTTGGTGCTGCTATCTTGCTTCCCTACTCAGGCCGTGCATCAGGATCATCAGACCAGTAAGGGACACGTCGGCGCCTAAAAGTAACAGGACTAGAATTAGCACAGCATTCGATGCTCCACCGAACTGCAGAGTGTCGCCTTTCGCAGCTTCCTTTTGCAGTGCTTAAATCCCGTGGCTCATGATGTCAGTTGCACTGTAGGCGGTGAGGGCGAAGTTATCTGTCGTCGCTTTGGTGCTTCTATCTAGCTTCCCCGCTCCGGCCGTGCATCAGGATCACCGGACCAGTAAGGGACACATCGGCGCCTAAAAGTGACAGGACAAGAATTAGTACAGAATTCGATGCTCCACCGGACTGCAGAGTGTCGCCTTTCGCAGATTCCTTATGTAGTGCTTAAATCCCGTGGGTAATGACGTCAGTTGCACTGTAGGCGGTGAGGGCGAAGTTATGTGTCGTCGCTTTGGTGCTTCTATCTTGCTTCCCCGCTCCGGCCGTGCATCAGGATCATCGAACCAGGAAGGGCAACGTCGGCGCCTAAACGTAACAGCACAAGAATGAGCACAGCATTCGATGCTCCACCGGACTGCAGAGTGTCGTCTTTCGCAGCTTCCTTTTGCAGTGCTTAAATCCCGTGGCTCATGACGTCAGTTGCACTGTAGGCAGTGAGTGCAAAGTTATCTGTAGTCGCTTTGGTGCTTCTATCTTGCTTCCCCGCACCGGCCGTGCATCAGGATCATTGGACCAGTAAGGGACACGTCGGCGCCTAAAAGTAACAGGACAAGAATTAGCACAGCATTCGATGCTCCACCGGACTGCGAAGTGTCGCCTTTCGCAGATTCCTTTTGTAGTGCTTAAATCCGGTGGCTCATGACGTCAGTTGCGCTGTAGGCGGGGAGGGCGAAGTTATCTGTCGTCGCTTTGGTGCTTCTATCTCGCTTCCACGCTCCGGCCGTGCATCAGGACCATCGGACCAGTAAGGGACCCGTCGGCGCCTAAAAGTAACAGGGCAAGAATTAGGACAGCATTCGATGCTCCACCCGACTGCAGAGTGCCGCCTTTCACAGCTTCTTTTTGCAGTGCTTAAATTCCATATCTCATGACTTCAGTTGCACTGCAGGCGGTGAGGGCGAAGTTATCTTTCGTCGCTTTGGTGCTTCTACCTTGCTTCCCCGCTCCGGCCGTGCATCAGGATCATTGGACCTGTAAGCGACACGTGGGCGCCTAAAAGTAACAGGACAAGAATTAGCACAGCATTCGATGCTCCACCGAACTGCAGAGTGTCGCCTTTCGCAGCTTCCTTTTGCAGTGTTTAAATCCCGTGGCTCATGATGTCAGTTGCACTGTAGGCGGTGAGGGCGAAGTTATCTGTAGTCGCTTTGGTGCTTCCATCTTGCTTCCCCGTTCTGGCCGTGCATCAGGATCATCGGACCAGTAAGGGACACGTCGGCGCCTAAAATAACAGGACAAGATTAGCACAGCATTCGATGCTCCACCGGACTGCAGAGCGCCGCCTTTCACAGCTTCCTTTTGCAGTGCTTATATTCCGTGGCTCATGAATTCAGTTGCACTGCAGGCGGTGAGGGCGAAGTTATCTGTCGTCGCTTTGGTGCTTCTATCTTGCTTCCCCGCTCAGGCCGTGCATCAGGATCATCGGACCACTAATGGACACATCGGCGCCTAAAAGTGACAGGACAAGAATTAGCACAGCATTCGATGCTTCACCCGACTGCAGAGTGTCGCCGTTCGCAGCTTCCTTTTGTAGTGCCTAAATCCCGTGGCTCATGACGTCAGTTGCGCTGTAGGCGGTGAGGGCGAAGTTATCTGTCGTCGCTTTGGTGCTTCTATCTTGCTTCCCCGCTCCGGCCGTGCATCAGGATCATCGGACCAGTAAGGGACACGTCGGCGCCTAAAAGTAACAGGACAAGAATTAGTACAGAATTCGATGCTCCACCGGACTGCAGAGTGTCGCCTTTCGCAGATTCCTTATGTAGTGCTTAAATCCCGTAGCTCATGACGTCAGTTGCACTGTAGGCGGTGAGGGCGAAGTTATGTGTCGTCGCTTTGGTGCTTCTATCTTGCTTCCCCGCTCCGGCCGTGCATCAGGATCATCGAACCAGGAAGGGCAACGTCGGCGCCTAAACGTAACAGCACAAGAATGAGCACAGCATTCGATGCTCCACCGGACTGCAGAGTGTCGTCTTTCGCAGCTTCCTTTTGCAGTGCTTAAATCCCGTGGCTCATGACGTCAGTTGCACTGTAGGCAGTGAGTGCAAAGTTATCTGTAGTCGCTTTGGTGCTTCTATCTTGCTTCCCCGCACCGGCCGTGCATCAGGATCATTGGACCAGTAAGGGACACGTCGGCGCCTAAAAGTAACAGGACAAGAATTAGCACAGCATTCGATGCTCCACCGGACTGCGAAGTGTCGCCTTTCGCAGATTCCTTTTGTAGTGCTTAAATCCGGTGGCTCATGACGCCAGTTGCGCTGTAGGCGGTGAGAGCGAAGTTATCTGTCGTCGCTTTGGTGCTTCTATCTCGCTTCCACGCTCCGGCCGTGCATCAGGACCATCGGACCAGTAAGGGACACGTCGGCGCCTAAAAGTAACAGGACAAGAATTAGGACAGCATTCGATGCTCCACCCGACTGCAGAGTGCCGCCTTTCACAGCTTCTTTTTGCAGTGCTTAAATTCCATATCTCATGACTTCAGTTGCACTGCAGGCGGTGAGGGCGAAGTTATCTGTCGTCGCTTTGGTGCTTCTATCTTGCTTCCCCGCTCCGGCCGTGCATCAGGATCATTGGACGTGTAAGCGACACGTGGGCGCCTAAAAGTAACAGGACAAGAATTCGCACAGCATTCGATGCTCCACCGAACTGCAGAGTGTCGCCTTTCGCAGCTTCCTTTTGCAGTGCTTAAATCCCGTGGCTCATGATGTCAGTTGCACTGTAGGCGGTGAGGGCGAAGTTATCTGTAGTCGCTTTGGTGCTTCCATCTTGCTTCCCCGTTCTGGCCGTGCATCAGGATCATCGGACCAGTAAGGGACACGTCGGCGCCTAAAAGTAACAGGACAAGAATTAGCACAGCATTCGATGCTCCATCGGACTGCGAAGTGTCGCCTTTCGCAGATTCCTTTTGTAGTGCCTAAATCCGGTGGCTCATGACGCCAGTTGCGCTGTAGGCGGTGAGAGCGAAGTTATCTGTCGTCGCTTTGTTGCTTCTATCTCGCTTCCACGCTCCGGCCGTGCATCAGGACCATCGGACAAGTAAGGGACACGTCGGCGCCTAAAAGTAACAGGGCAAGAATTAGGACAGCATTCGATGCTCCACCCGACTGCAGAGTGCCGCCTTTCACAGCTTCTTTTTGCAGTGCTTAAATTCCATATCTCATGACTTCAGTTGCACTGCAGGCGGTGAGGGCGAAGTTATCTTTCGTCGCTTTGGTGCTTCTACCTTGCTTCCCCGCTCCGGCCGTGCATCAGGATCATTGGACCTGTAAGCGACACGTGGGCGCCTAAGAGTAACAGGACAAGAATTAGCACAGCATTCGATGCTCCACCGAACTGCAGAGTGTCGCCTTTCGCAGCTTCCTTTTGCAGTGTTTAAATCCCGTGGCTCATGATGTCAGTTGCACTGTAGGCGGTGAGGGCGAAGTTATCTGTAGTCGCTTTGGTGCTTCCATCTTGCTTCCCCGTTCTGGCCGTGCATCAGGATCATCGGACCAGTAAGGGACACGTCGGCGCCTAAAATAACAGGACAAGATTAGCACAGCATTCGATGCTCCACCGGACTGCAGAGCGCCGCCTTTCACAGCTTCCTTTTGCAGTGCTTATATTCCGTGGCTCATGAATTCAGTTGCACTGCAGGCGGTGAGGGCGAAGTTATCTGTCGTCGCTTTGGTGCTTCTATCTTGCTTCCCCGCTCAGGCCGTGCATCAGGATCATCGGACCACTAATGGACACATCGGCGCCTAAAAGTGACAGGACAAGAATTAGCACAGCATTCGATGCTTCACCCGACTGCAGAGTGTCGCCGTTCGCAGCTTCCTTTTGTAGTGCCTAAATCCCGTGGCTCATGACGTCAGTTGCGCTGTAGGCGGTGAGGGCGAAGTTATCTGTCGTCGCTTTGGTGCTTCTATCTTGCTTCCCCGCTCCGGCCGTGCATCAGGATCATCGGACCAGTAAGGGACACGTCGGCGCCTAAAAGTAACAGGACAAGAATTAGTACAGAATTCGATGCTCCACCGGACTGCAGAGTGTCGCCTTTCGCAGATTCCTTATGTAGTGCTTAAATCCCGTAGCTCATGACGTCAGTTGCACTGTAGGCGGTGAGGGCGAAGTTATGTGTCGTCGCTTTGGTGCTTCTATCTTGCTTCCCCGCTCCGGCCGTGCATCAGGATCATCGAACCAGGAAGGGCAACGTCGGCGCCTAAACGTAACAGCACAAGAATGAGCACAGCATTCGATGCTCCACCGGACTGCAGAGTGTCGTCTTTCGCAGCTTCCTTTTGCAGTGCTTAAATCCCGTGGCTCATGACGTCAGTTGCACTGTAGGCAGTGAGTGCAAAGTTATCTGTAGTCGCTTTGGTGCTTCTATCTTGCTTCCCCGCACCGGCCGTGCATCAGGATCATTGGACCAGTAAGGGACACTTCGGCGCCTAAAAGTAACAGGACAAGAATTAGCACAGCATTCGATGCTCCACCGGACTGCGAAGTGTCGCCTTTCGCAGATTCCTTTTGTAGTGCTTAAATCCGGTGGCTCATGAAGCCAGTTGCGCTGTAGGCGGTGAGAGCGAAGTTATCTGTCGTCGCTTTGGTGCTTCTATCTCGCTTCCACGCTCCGGCCGTGCATCAGGACCATCGGACCAGTAAGGGACACGTCGGCGCCTAAAAGTAACAGGACAAGAATTAGGACAGCATTCGATGCTCCACCCGACTGCAGAGTGCCGCCTTTCACAGCTTCTTTTTGCAGTGCATAAATTCCATATCTCATGACTTCAGTTGCACTGCAGGCGGTGAGGGCGAAGTTATCTGTCGTCGCTTTGGTGCTTCTATCTTGCTTCCCCGCTCCGGCCGTGCATCAGGATCATTGGACGTGTAAGCGACACGTGGGCGCCTAAAAGTAACAGGACAAGAATTCGCACAGCATTCGATGCTCCACCGAACTGCAGAGTGTCGCCTTTCGCAGCTTAATTTTGCAGTGCTTAAATCCCGTGGCTCATGATGTCAGTTGCACTGTAGGCGGTGAGGGCGAAGTTATCTGTAGTCGCTTTGGTGCTTCCATCTTGCTTCCCCGTTCTGGCCGTGCATCAGGATCATCGGACCAGTAAGGGACACGTCGGCGCCTAAAATAACAGGACAAGATTAGCACAGCATTCGATGCTCCACCGGACTGCAGAGCGCCGCCTTTCACAGCTTCCTTTTGCAGTGCTTATATTCCGTGGCTCATGAATTCAGTTGCACTGCAGGCGGTGAGGGCGAAGTTATCTGTCGTCGCTTTGGTGCTTCTATCTTGCTTCCCCGCTCAGGCCGTGCATCAGGATCATCGGACCACTAATGGACACGTCGGCGCCTAAAAGTAACAGGACAAGAATTAGCACAGCATTCGATGCTCCACCGAACTGCAGAGTGTCGCCTTTCGCAGCTTCCTTTTGCGGTGCTTAAATCCCGTGGCTCATGATGTCAGTTGCACTGTAGGCGGTGAGGGCGAAGTTATCTGTCGTCGCTTTGGTGCTTCTATCTTGCTTCCCCGTTCCGGCCGTGCATCAGGATCATCGGACCAGTAAGGAAACGTCGGCGCCAAAAAGTAACAGGACAAGAATTAGGACAGCATTCGATGCTCCACCGGACTGCAGAGTGCCGCCTTTCACAGCTTCCTTTTGCAGTGCTTAAATTCCGTGGCTCATGACTTCAGTTCCACTGCAGGCGGTGAGGGCGAAGTTATCTGTCGTCGCTTTGGTGCTTCTATCTTGCTTCCCCGCTCCGGCCGTGCATCAGGATCATTGGACCAATAAGGGACACGTGGGCGGCTAAAAGTAACAGCACAAGAATTAGTACAGCATTCGATGCTCCACCGGACTGCAGAGTGTCGCCTTTCGCAGATTCCTTATGTAGTGCTTAAATCCCGTGGCTCATGACGTCAGTTGCACTGTAGGCGGTGAGGGCGAAGATATGTGTCGTCGCTTTGGTGCTTCTATCTTGCTTCCCCGCTCCGGCCGTGCATCAGGATCATTGGACCAGTAAGGGACACGTCGGCACCTAAAAGTAACAGGACAAGAATTAGGACAGCATTCGATGCTCCACCGGACTGCAGAGTGCCGCCTTTCACAGCTTCTTTTTGCAGTGCTTAAATTCCATATCTCATTCCTTCAGTTGCACTGCAGGCTGTGAGGGCGAAGTTATCTGTCGTCGCTTTGGTGCTTCTATCTTGCTTCCCCGCTCCGGCCGTGCATCAGGATCATTGGACCTGTAAGCGACACGTGGGCGCCTAAAAGTTACAGGACAAGAATTAGCACAGCATTCGATGCTCCACCGGACTGCAGAGTGCCGCCTTTCACAGCTTCCTTTTGCAGTGCTTGAATTCCGTGGCTCATGATTTCAGTTGCACTGCAGGCGGTGAGGGCGAAGTTATCTGTCGTCGCTTTGGTGCTTCTATCTTGCTTCCCCGCTCCGGCCATTCATCAGGATCATTGGACCAGTAAGGGACACGTGGGCGCCTAAAAGTAACAGGACAAGAATTAGTACAGCATTCGATGCTCCACCGGACTGCGAAGTGTCGCCTTTCGCAGATTCCTTTTGTAGTGCCTAAATCCGGTGGCTCATGACGTCAGTTGCGCTGTAGGCGGTGAGGGCGAAGTTATCTGTCGTCGCTTTGGTGCTTCTATCTCGCTTCCACGCTCCGGCCGTGCATCAGGACCATCGGACCAGTAAGGGACACGTCGGCGCCTAAAAGTAACAGGACAAGAATTAGGACAGCATTCGATGCTCCACCGGACTGCAGAGTGCCGCCTTTCACAGCTTCTTTTTGCAGTGCTTAAATTCCATATCTCATGACTTCAGTTGCACTGCAGGCGGTGAGGGCGAAGTTATCTGTCGTCGCTTTGGTGCTTCTATCTTGCTTCCCCGCTCCGGCCGTGCATCAGGATCATTGGACCTGTAAGCGACACGTGGGCGCCTAAAAGTAACAGGACAAGAATTAGCACAGCATTCGATGCTCCACCGAACTGCAGAGTGTCGCCTTTCGCAGCTTCCTTTTGTAGTGCTTAAATCCCGTGGCTCATGACGTCAGTTGCACTGTAGGCGATGAGGGTGAAGTTATCTGTCGTCGCTTTGGTGCTTCTATCTTGCTTCCCCGCTCCGACCGTGCATCAGGATCATCGGACCAGTAAGGGACACGTGGGCGCCTAAAAGTAACAGGACAAGAATTAGTACAGCATTCGATGCTCCACCGGACTGCAGAGTGTCGCCTTTCGCAGATTCTTTATGTAGTGCCTAAATCCCGTGGCTCATGATGTCAGTTGCACTGTAGGCGGTGAGGGCGAAGTTATCTGTCGTCGCTTTGGTGCTTCTATCTTGCTTCCCCGCTCCGGCCGTGCATCAGGATCATCGGACCAGGAAGGGACACGTCGGCGCCTAAACGTAACAGGACAAGAATGAGCACAGCATTCGATGCTCCACCAGACTGCAGAGTGTCTCCTTTCGCAGCTTCCTTTTGGGGTGCTTAAATCCTGTGGCTCATGACGTCAGTTGCACTGTAGGCATTGAGGGCAAAGTTATCTGTATTCGCTTTGGTGCTTCTATCTTGCTTCCCCACTCAGGCCGTGCATCAGGATCATCAGACCAGTAAGGGACACGTCGGCGCCTAAAATAACAGGACAAGATTAGCACAGCATTCGATGCTCCACCGGACTGCAGAGGGCCGCCTTTCACAGCTTCCTTTTGCAGTGCTGATATTCCGTGGCTCATGACTTCAGTTGCACTGCAGGCGGTGAGGGCGATGTTTACTGTCGTCGCTATGGTGCTTCTATCTTGCTTCCCCGCTCCGCCCGTGCATCAGGATCATCGGACCAGTAAGGGACACGTCGGCGCCTAAAATAACAGGACATGATTAGCGCAGCATTCGATGCTCCACCGGACTGCGAAGTGTCGCCTTTCGCAGATTCCTTTTGTAGTGCTTAAATCCGGTGGCTCATGATGTCAGTTGCACTGTAGGCAGTGAGGGCGAAGTTATCTGTCGTTGCTTTGGTGCTTCTATCTTGCTTCCCCGTTCCGGGCGTGCATCAGGATCATCGGACCAGTAAGGAAACGGCGGCGCCAAAAAGTAACAGGACAAGAATTAGCACAGCATTCGATGCTCCACCGGACTGCAGAGTGTCGCCTTTCGGAGCTTCCTTTTGCAGTGCTTAAACCCCGTGGCTCATGACGTCAGTTGCACTGTATTCGGTGAGGGCGAAGTTATCTGTCGTCGCTTTGGTGCTTCTATCTTGCTTCCCCGTTCCGGGCGTGCATCAGGATCATCGGACCAGTTAGGAAACGTCGGCGCCAAAAAGTATAAGGACAAGAATTAGCACAGCATTCGATGCTCCACCGGTCTGCGAAGTGTCGCCTTTCGCAGATTCCTTTTGTAGTGATTAAATCCGGTGGCTCATGACGTCAGTTGCGCTGTAGGCGGTGAGGGCGAAGATATCTGTCGTCGCTTTGGTGCTTCTATCTCGCTTCCCCGCTCCGGCCGTGCATCAGGATCATCGGACCAGTAAGGGACACGTCGGCGCCTAAAAGTAACAGGACAAGAATTAGCACAGCATTCGATGCTCCACCGGAATGCAGAGTGTCGCCTTTCGCAGCTTCCTTTTGCAGTGCTTAAATCCCGTGGCTCATGATGTCAGTTGCACTGTAGGCGGTGAGGGCGAAGTTATCTGTCGTCGCTTTGGTGCTTCTATCTAGCTTCCCCGCTCCGGCCGTGCATCAGGATCATTGGACCGGTAAGGGACACGTCGGCGCCTAAAAGTAACAGGACAAGAATTAGCACAGCATTCGATGCTCCACCGGACTGCAGTGTCGCCTTTCGCAGCTTCCTTTTGCAGTGCTTAAATCCCGTGGCTCATGACGTCAGTTCCACTGTAGGCGGTGAGGGCGAAGTTATCTGTCGTCGCTTTGGTGCTTCTATCTTGCTTCCCCGCTCCGGCCGTGCATCAGGATCATTGGACCTGTAAGCGACACGTGGGCGCCTAAAAGTAACAGGACAAGAATTAGCACAGCATTCGATGCTCCACCGAACTGCAGAGTGTCGCCTTTCGCAGCTTCCTTTTGTAGTGCTTAAATCCCGTGGCTCATGACGTCAGTTGCACTGTAGGCGATGAGGGTGAAGTTATCTGTCGTCGCTTTGGTGCTTCTATCTTGCTTCCCCGCTCCGACCGTGCATCAGGATCATCGGACCAGTAAGGGACACGTCGGCGACTAAATGTAACAGGACAAGAATTAGTACAGCATTCGATGCTCCACCGGACTGCAGAGTGTCGCCTTTCGCAGATTCTTTATTTAGTGCTTAAATCCCGTGGCTCATGATGTCAGTTGCACTGTAGGCGGTGAGGGCGAAGTTATCTGTCGTCGCTTTGGTGCTTCTATCTTGCTTCCCCGCTCCGGCCGTGCATCAGGATCATCGGACCAGGAAGGGACACGTCGGCGCCTAAACGTAACAGGACAAGAATGAGCACAGCATTCGATGCTCCACCAGACTGCAGAGTGTCTCCTTTCGCAGCTTGCTTTTGGGGTGCTTAAATCCTGTGGCTCATGACGTCAGTTGCACTGTAGGCATTGAGGGCAAAGTTATCTGTATTCGCTTTGGTGCTTCTATCTTGCTTCCCCACTCAGGCCGTGCATCAGGATCATCAGACCAGTAAGGGACACGTCGGCGCCTAAAATAACAGGACAAGATTAGCACAGCATTCGATGCTCCACCGGACTGCAGAGGGCCGCCTTTCACAGCTTCCTTTTGCGGTGCTGATATTCCGTGGCTCATGACTTCAGTTGCACTGCAGGCGGTGAGGGCGATGTTTACTGTCGTCGCTATGGTGCTTCTATCTTGCTTCCCCGCTCCGCCCGTGCATCAGGATCATCGGACCAGTAAGGGACACGTCGGCGCCTAAAATAACAGGACATGATTAGCACAGCATTCGATGCTCCACCGGACTGCGAAGTGTCGCCTTTCGCAGATTCCTTTTGTAGTGCCTAAATCCGGTGGCTCATGATGTCAGTTGCACTGTAGGCAGTGAGGGCGAAGTTATCTGTCGTTGCTTTGGTGCTTCTATCTTGCTTCCCCACTCAGGCCGTGAATCAGGATCATCAGACCAGTAAGGGACACGTCGGCGCCTAAAATAACAGGACAAGATTAGCACAGCATTCGATGCTCCACCGGACTGCAGAGGGCCGCCTTTCACAGCTTCCCTTTGCAGTGCTTATATTCCGTGGCTCATGGCTTCAGTTGCACTGCAGGCGGTGAGGGCGAAGTTTACTGTCGTCGCTTTGGTGCTTCTATCTTGCTTCCCCGCTCCGCCTGTGCATCAGGATCATCGGACCAGTAAGGGACACGTCGGCGCCTAAAATAACAGGACAAGATTAGCACAGCATTCGATGCTCCACCGGACTGCGAAGTGTCGCCTTTCGCAGATTCCTTTTGTAGTGCTTAAATCCGGTGGCTCATGATGTCAGTTGCACTGTAGGCAGTGAGGGCGAAGTTATCTGTCGTCGCTTTGGTGCTTCTATCTTGCTTCCCCGTTCCGGGCGTGCATCAGGATCATCGGACCAGTAAGTAAACGGCGGCGCCAAAAAGTAACAGGACAAGAATTAGCACAGCATTCGATGCTCCACCAGACTGCAGTGTCGCGTTTTGCAGCTTCCTTTTGCAGTGCTTAAATCCCGTGGCTCATGACGTCAGTTGCACTGTAGGCGGTGAGGGCGAAGTTATCTGTCGTCGCATTGGTGCTTCTATCTTGCTTCCCCGCTCCGGCCATGCATCAGGATCATCGGACCAGTAAGGGACACGTCGGCGACTAAAAGTAACAGGATAAGAATTAGCACAACATTCAATGCTCCACCGGACTGCAGAGTGTCGCCTTTCGCAGCTTCCTTTTGCAGTGCTTAAATCCCGTGGCCCATGACGTCAGTTGCACTGTAGGCAGTGAGGGCAAAGTTATCTGTCGTCGCTTTGGTGCTTCTATCTTGCTTCCACGCTCCGGCCGTGCATCAGGATCATCGGACCAGTAAGGGACACGTCGGCGCCTAAAAGTAACAGGACAAGAATTAGCACAGCATTCGATGCTCCACCGAACTGCAGAGTGTCGCCTTTCGTAGCTTCCTTTTGCAGTGCTTAAATTCCGTAGCTCATGATGTCAGTTGCACTGTAGGCGGTGAGGGCGAAGTTATCTGTCGTCACTTTGGTGCTGCTATCTAGCTTCCCCGCTCCGGCTGTGCATCAGGATCATCGGACCGGTAAGGGACACGTCGGCGCCTAAAAGTAACAGGACAAGAATTAGCACAGCATTCGATGCTCCACCGGACTGCAGTGTCGCCTTTCGCAGCTTCCTTTTGCAGTGCTTAAATCCCGTGGCTCAAGACGTCAGTTCCACTGTAGGCGGTGAGGGCGAAGTTATCTGTCGTCGCTTTGGTGCTTCTATCTTGCTTCCCCGCTCCGGCCGTGCATCAGGATCACCGAACCAGTAAGGGACACGTCGGCGCCTAAATATAACAGGACAAGAATTAGCACAGCATTCCATGCTTCACCCGACTGCAAAGTGTCGCCTTTCGCAGCTTCCTTTTGTAGTGCTTAAATCCCGTGGCTCATGACGTCAGTTGCACTGTAGGCGGTGAGGGCGAAGTTATCTGTCGTCGCTTTGGTGCTTCTATCTCGCTTCCCCGCTCCGGCCGTGCATCAGGATCATCGGACCAGTAAGGGACACGTCGGCGCCTAAAAGTAACAGGACAAGAATTAGCACAGCATTCGATGCTCCACCGGAATGCAGAGTGTCGCCTTTCGCAGCTTCCTTTTGCAGTGCTTAAATCCCGTGGCTCATGATGTCAGTTGCACTGAAGGCGGTGAGGGCGAAGTTATCTGTCGTCGCTTTGGTGCTTCTATCTAGCTTCCCCGTTCCGGGCGTGCATCAGGATCATCGGACCGGTAAGGGACACATCGGCGCCTAAAAGTGACAGGACAAGAATTAGTACAGAATTCGATGCTCCACCGGACTGCAGAGTGTCGCCTTTCGCAGATTCCTTATGTAGTGCTTAAATCCCGTGGGTAATGACGTCAGTTGCACTGTAGGCGGTGAGGGCGAAGTTATGTGTCGTCGCTTTGGTGCTTCTATCTTGCTTCCCCGCTCCGGCCGTGCATCAGGATCATCGAACCAGGAAGGGCAACGTCGGCGCCTAAACGTAACAGCACAAGAATGAGCACAGCATTCGATGCTCCACCGGACTGCAGAGTGTCGTCTTTCGCAGCTTCCTTTTGCAGTGCTTAAATCCCGTGGCTCATGACGTCAGTTGCACTGTAGGCAGTGAGTGCAAAGTTATCTGTAGTCGCTTTGGTGCTTCTATCTTGCTTCCCCGCACCGGCCGTGCATCAGGATCATTGGACCAGTAAGGGACACGTCGGCGCCTAAAAGTAACAGGACAAGAATTAGCACAGCATTCGATGCTCCACCGGACTGCGAAGTGTCGCCTTTCGCAGATTCCTTTTGTAGTGCTTAAATCCGGTGGCTCATGACGTCAGTTGCGCTGTAGGCGGGGAGGGCGAAGTTATCTGTCGTCGCTTTGGTGCTTCTATCTCGCTTCCACGCTCCGGCCGTGCATCAGGACCATCGGACCAGTAAGGGACCCGTCGGCGCCTAAAAGTAACAGGGCAAGAATTAGGACAGCATTCGATGCTCCACCCGACTGCAGAGTGCCGCCTTTCACAGCTTCTTTTTGCAGTGCTTAAATTCCATATCTCATGACTTCAGTTGCACTGCAGGCGGTGAGGGCGAAGTTATCTTTCGTCGCTTTGGTGCTTCTACCTTGCTTCCCCGCTCCGGCCGTGCATCAGGATCATTGGACCTGTAAGCGACACGTGGGCGCCTAAAAGTAACAGGACAAGAATTAGCACAGCATTCGATGCTCCACCGAACTGCAGAGTGTCGCCTTTCGCAGCTTCCTTTTGCAGTGTTTAAATCCCGTGGCTCATGATGTCAGTTGCACTGTAGGCGGTGAGGGCGAAGTTATCTGTAGTCGCTTTGGTGCTTCCATCTTGCTTCCCCGTTCTGGCCGTGCATCAGGATCATCGGACCAGTAAGGGACACGTCGGCGCCTAAAATAACAGGACAAGATTAGCACAGCATTCGATGCTCCACCGGACTGCAGAGCGCCGCCTTTCACAGCTTCCTTTTGCAGTGCTTATATTCCGTGGCTCATGAATTCAGTTGCACTGCAGGCGGTGAGGGCGAAGTTATCTGTCGTCGCTTTGGTGCTTCTATCTTGCTTCCCCGCTCAGGCCGTGCATCAGGATCATCGGACCACTAATGGACACATCGGCGCCTAAAAGTGACAGGACAAGAATTAGCACAGCATTCGATGCTTCACCCGACTGCAGAGTGTCGCCGTTCGCAGCTTCCTTTTGTAGTGCCTAAATCCCGTGGCTCATGACGTCAGTTGCGCTGTAGGCGGTGAGGGCGAAGTTATCTGTCGTCGCTTTGGTGCTTCTATCTTGCTTCCCCGCTCCGGCCGTGCATCAGGATCATCGGACCAGTAAGGGACACGTCGGCGCCTAAAAGTAACAGGACAAGAATTAGTACAGAATTCGATGCTCCACCGGACTGCAGAGTGTCGCCTTTCGCAGATTCCTTATGTAGTGCTTAAATCCCGTGGCTCATGACGTCAGTTGCACTGTAGGCGGTGAGGGCGAAGTTATCTGTAGTCGCTTTGGTGCTTCCATCTTGCTTCCCCGTTCTGGCCGTGCATCAGGATCATCGGACCAGTAAGGGACACGTCGGCGCCTAAAATAACAGGACAAGATTAGCACAGCATTCGATGCTCCACCGGACTGCAGAGCGCCGCCTTTCACAGCTTCCTTTTGCAGTGCTTATATTCCGTGGCTCATGAATTCAGTTGCACTGCAGGCGGTGAGGGCGAAGTTATCTGTCGTCGCTTTGGTGCTTCTATCTTGCTTCCCCGCTCAGGCCGTGCATCAGGATCATCGGACCACTAATGGACACGTCGGCGCCTAAAAGTAACAGGACAAGAATTAGCACAGCATTCGATGCTCCACCGAACTGCAGAGTGTCGCCTTTCGCAGCTTCCTTTTGCGGTGCTTAAATCCCGTGGCTCATGATGTCAGTTGCAATGTAGGCGGTGAGGGCGAAGTTATCTGTCGTCGCTTTGGTGCTTCTATCTTGCTTCCCCGTTCCGGCCGTGCATCAGGATCATCGGACCAGTAAGGGAAACGTCGGCGCCTAAAAGTAACAGGACAAGAATTAGCACAGCATTCGATGCTCCACCGGACTGCAGAGTGCCGCCTTTCGCGGCTTCCTTTTGCAGTGCTTAAATCCCGTGGCTCATGACTTCAGTTCCACTGCAGGCGGTGAGGGCGAAGTTATCTGTCGTCGCTTTGGTGCTTCTATCTTGCTTCCCCGCTCCGGCCGTGCATCAGGATCATTGGACCAGTAAGGGACACGTCGGCGCCTAAAAGTAACAGCACAAGAATTAGTACAGCATTCGATGCTCCACCGGACTGCAGAGTGTCGCCTTTCGCAGATTCCTTATGTAGTGCTTAAATCCCGTGGCTCATGACGTCAGTTGCACTGTAGGCGGTGAGGGCGAAGTTATGTGTCGTCGCTTTGGTGCTTCTATCTTGCTTCCCCGCTCCGGCCGTGCATCAGGATCATCGGACCAGTAAGGGACACGTCGGCGCCTAAAAGTAACAGGACAAGAATTAGGACAGCATTCGATGCTCCACCGGACTGCAGAGTGCCGCCTTTCACAGCTTCTTTTTGCAGTGCTTAAATTCCATATCTCATGACTTCAGTTGCACTGCAGGCGGTGAGGGCGAAGTTATCTGTCGTCGCTTTGGTGCTTCTATCTTGCTTCCCCGCTCCGGCCGTGCATCAGGATCATTGGACCTGTAAGCGACACGTGGGCGCCTAAAAGTTACAGGACAAGAATTAGCACAGCATTCGATGCTCCACCGGACTGCAGAGTGCCGCCTTTCACAGCTTCCTTTTGCAGTGCTTGAATTCCGTGGCTCATGATTTCAGTTGCACTGCAGGCGGTGAGGGCGAAGTTATCTGTCGTCGCTTTGGTGCTTCTATCTTGCTTCCCCGCTCCGGCCATTCATCAGGATCATTGGACCAGTAAGGGACACGTGGGCGCCTAAAAGTAACAGGACAAGAATTAGTACAGCATTCGATGCTCCACCGGACTGCGAAGTGTCGCCTTTCGCAGATTCCTTTTGTAGTGCCTAAATCCGGTGGCTCATGACGTCAGTTGCGCTGTAGGCGGTGAGGGCGAAGTTATCTGTAGTCGCTTTGGTGCTTCCATCTTGCTTCCCCGTTCTGGCCGTGCATCAGGATCATCGGACCAGTAAGGGACACGTCGGCGCCTAAAATAACAGGACAAGAATTAGCACAGCATTCGATGCTCCACCGGACTGCAGAGCGCCGCCTTTCACAGCTTCCTTTTGCAGTGCTTATATTCCGTGGCTCATGAATTCAGTTGCACTGCAGGCGGTGAGGGCGAAGTTATCTGTCGTCGCTTTAGTGCTTCTATCTTGCTTCCCCGCTCAGGCCGTGCATCAGGATCATCGGACCACTAATGGACACATCGGCGCCTAAAAGTGACAGGACAAGAATTAGCACAGCATTCGATGCTTCACCCGACTGCAGAGTGTCGCCGTTCGCAGCTTCCTTTTGTAGTGCCTAAATCCCGTGGCTCATGACGTCAGTTGCGCTGTAGGCGGTGAGGGCGAAGTTATCTGTCGTCGCTTTGGTGCTTCTATCTTGCTTCCCCGCTCCGGCCGTGCATCAGGATCATCGGACCAGTAAGGGACACGTCGGCGCCTAAAAGTAACAGGACAAGAATTAGTACAGAATTCGATGCTCCACCGGACTGCAGAGTGTCGCCTTTCGCAGATTCCTTATGTAGTGCTTAAATCCCGTGGCTCATGACGTCAGTTGCACTGTAGGCGGTGAGGGCGAAGTTATCTGTAGTCGCTTTGGTGCTTCCATCTTGCTTCCCCGTTCTGGCCGTGCATCAGGATCATCGGACCAGTAAGGGACACGTCGGCGCCTAAAATAACAGGACAAGATTAGCACAGCATTCGATGCTCCACCGGACTGCAGAGCGCCGCCTTTCACAGCTTCCTTTTGCAGTGCTTATATTCCGTGGCTCATGAATTCAGTTGCACTGCAGGCGGTGAGGGCGAAGTTATCTGTCGTCGCTTTGGTGCTTCTATCTTGCTTCCCCGCTCAGGCCGTGCATCAGGATCATCGGACCACTAATGGACACGTCGGCGCCTAAAAGTAACAGGACAAGAATTAGCACAGCATTCGATGCTCCACCGAACTGCAGAGTGTCGCCTTTCGCAGCTTCCTTTTGCGGTGCTTAAATCCCGTGGCTCATGATGTCAGTTGCAATGTAGGCGGTGAGGGCGAAGTTATCTGTCGTCGCTTTGGTGCTTCTATCTCGCTTCCACGCTCCGGCCGTGCATCAGGACCATCGGACCAGTAAGGGACCCGTCGGCGCCTAAAAGTAACAGGGCAAGAATTAGGACAGCATTCGATGCTCCACCCGACTGCAGAGTGCCGCCTTTCACAGCTTCTTTTTGCAGTGCTTAAATTCCATATCTCATGACTTCAGTTGCACTGCAGGCGGTGAGGGCGAAGTTATCTTTCGTCGCTTTGGTGCTTCTACCTTGCTTCCCCGCTCCGGCCGTGCATCAGGATCATTGGACCTGTAAGCGACACGTGGGCGCCTAAAAGTAACAGGACAAGAATTAGCACAGCATTCGATGCTCCACCGAACTGCAGAGTGTCGCCTTTCGCAGCTTCCTTTTGCAGTGTTTAAATCCCGTGGCTCATGATGTCAGTTGCACTGTAGGCGGTGAGGGCGAAGTTATCTGTAGTCGCTTTGGTGCTTCCATCTTGCTTCCCCGTTCTGGCCGTGCATCAGGATCATCGGACCAGTAAGGGACACGTCGGCGCCTAAAATAACAGGACAAGATTAGCACAGCATTCGATGCTCCACCGGACTGCAGAGCGCCGCCTTTCACAGCTTCCTTTTGCAGTGCTTATATTCCGTGGCTCATGAATTCAGTTGCACTGCAGGCGGTGAGGGCGAAGTTATCTGTCGTCGCTTTAGTGCTTCTATCTTGCTTCCCCGCTCAGGCCGTGCATCAGGATCATCGGACCACTAATGGACACATCGGCGCCTAAAAGTGACAGGACAAGAATTAGCACAGCATTCGATGCTTCACCCGACTGCAGAGTGTCGCCGTTCGCAGCTTCCTTTTGTAGTGCCTAAATCCCGTGGCTCATGACGTCAGTTGCGCTGTAGGCGGTGAGGGCGAAGTTATCTGTCGTCGCTTTGGTGCTTCTATCTTGCTTCCCCGCTCCGGCCGTGCATCAGGATCATCGGACCAGTAAGGGACACGTCGGCGCCTAAAAGTAACAGGACAAGAATTAGTACAGAATTCGATGCTCCACCGGACTGCAGAGTGTCGCCTTTCGCAGATTCCTTATGTAGTGCTTAAATCCCGTGGCTCATGACGTCAGTTGCACTGTAGGCGGTGAGGGCGAAGTTATCTGTAGTCGCTTTGGTGCTTCCATCTTGCTTCCCCGTTCTGGCCGTGCATCAGGATCATCGGACCAGTAAGGGACACGTCGGCGCCTAAAATAACAGGACAAGATTAGCACAGCATTCGATGCTCCACCGGACTGCAGAGCGCCGCCTTTCACAGCTTCCTTTTGCAGTGCTTATATTCCGTGGCTCATGAATTCAGTTGCACTGCAGGCGGTGAGGGCGAAGTTATCTGTCGTCGCTTTGGTGCTTCTATCTTGCTTCCCCGCTCAGGCCGTGCATCAGGATCATCGGACCACTAATGGACACGTCGGCGCCTAAAAGTAACAGGACAAGAATTAGCACAGCATTCGATGCTCCACCGAACTGCAGAGTGTCGCCTTTCGCAGCTTCCTTTTGCGGTGCTTAAATCCCGTGGCTCATGATGTCAGTTGCACTGTAGGCGGTGAGGGCGAAGTTATCTGTCGTCGCTTTGGTGCTTCTATCTTGCTTCCCCGTTCCGGCCGTGCATCAGGATCATCGGACCAGTAAGGAAACGTCGGCGCCAAAAAGTAACAGGACAAGAATTAGGACAGCATTCGATGCTCCACCGGACTGCAGAGTGCCGCCTTTCACAGCTTCCTTTTGCAGTGCTTAAATTCCGTGGCTCATGACTTCAGTTCCACTGCAGGCGGTGAGGGCGAAGTTATCTGTCGTCGCTTTGGTGCTTCTATCTTGCTTCCCCGCTCCGGCCGTGCATCAGGATCATTGGACCAATAAGGGACACGTGGGCGGCTAAAAGTAACAGCACAAGAATTAGTACAGCATTCGATGCTCCACCGGACTGCAGAGTGTCGCCTTTCGCAGATTCCTTATGTAGTGCTTAAATCCCGTGGCTCATGACGTCAGTTGCACTGTAGGCGGTGAGGGCGAAGATATGTGTCGTCGCTTTGGTGCTTCTATCTTGCTTCCCCGCTCCGGCCGTGCATCAGGATCATTGGACCAGTAAGGGACACGTCGGCACCTAAAAGTAACAGGACAAGAATTAGGACAGCATTCGATGCTCCACCGGACTGCAGAGTGCCGCCTTTCACAGCTTCTTTTTGCAGTGCTTAAATTCCATATCTCATGACTTCAGTTGCACTGCAGGCGGTGAGGGCGAAGTTATCTGTCGTCGCTTTGGTGCTTCTATCTTGCTTCCCCGCTCCGGCCGTGCATCAGGATCATTGGACCTGTAAGCGACACGTGGGCGCCTAAAAGTTACAGGACAAGAATTAGCACAGCATTCGATGCTCCACCGGACTGCAGAGTGCCGCCTTTCACAGCTTCCTTTTGCAGTGCTTGAATTCCGTGGCTCATGATTTCAGTTGCACTGCAGGCGGTGAGGGCGAAGTTATCTGTCGTCGCTTTGGTGCTTCTATCTTGCTTCCCCGCTCCGGCCATTCATCAGGATCATTGGACCAGTAAGGGACACGTGGGCGCCTAAAAGTAACAGGACAAGAATTAGTACAGCATTCGATGCTCCACCGGACTGCGAAGTGTCGCCTTTCGCAGATTCCTTTTGTAGTGCCTAAATCCGGTGGCTCATGACGTCAGTTGCGCTGTAGGCGGTGAGGGCGAAGTTATCTGTCGTCGCTTTGGTGCTTCTATCTCGCTTCCACGCTCCGGCCGTGCATCAGGACCATCGGACCAGTAAGGGACACGTCGGCGCCTAAAAGTAACAGGACAAGAATTAGGACAGCATTCGATGCTCCACCGGACTGCAGAGTGCCGCCTTTCACAGCTTCTTTTTGCAGTGCTTAAATTCCATATCTCATGACTTCAGTTGCACTGCAGGCGGTGAGGGCGAAGTTATCTGTCGTCGCTTTGGTGCTTCTATCTTGCTTCCCCGCTCCGGCCGTGCATCAGGATCATTGGACCTGTAAGCGACACGTGGGCGCCTAAAAGTAACAGGACAAGAATTAGCACAGCATTCGATGCTCCACCGAACTGCAGAGTGTCGCCTTTCGCAGCTTCCTTTTGTAGTGCTTAAATCCCGTGGCTCATGACGTCAGTTGCACTGTAGGCGATGAGGGTGAAGTTATCTGTCGTCGCTTTGGTGCTTCTATCTTGCTTCCCCGCTCCGACCGTGCATCAGGATCATCGGACCAGTAAGGGACACGTGGGCGCCTAAAAGTAACAGGACAAGAATTAGTACAGCATTCGATGCTCCACCGGACTGCAGAGTGTCGCCTTTCGCAGATTCTTTATGTAGTGCTTAAATCCCGTGGCTCATGATGTCAGTTGCACTGTAGGCGGTGAGGGCGAAGTTATCTGTCGTCGCTTTGGTGCTTCTATCTTGCTTCCCCGCTCCGGCCGTGCATCAGGATCATCGGACCAGGAAGGGACACGTCGGCGCCTAAACGTAACAGGACAAGAATGAGCACAGCATTCGATGCTCCACCAGACTGCAGAGTGTCTCCTTTCGCAGCTTCCTTTTGGGGTGCTTAAATCCTGTGGCTCATGACGTCAGTTGCACTGTAGGCATTGAGGGCAAAGTTATCTGTATTCGCTTTGGTGCTTCTATCTTGCTTCCCCACTCAGGCCGTGCATCAGGATCATCAGACCAGTAAGGGACACGTCGGCGCCTAAAATAACAGGACAAGATTAGCACAGCATTCGATGCTCCACCGGACTGCAGAGGGCCGCCTTTCACAGCTTCCTTTTGCAGTGCTGATATTCCGTGGCTCATGACTTCAGTTGCACTGCAGGCGGTGAGGGCGATGTTTACTGTCGTCGCTATGGTGCTTCTATCTTGCTTCCCCGCTCCGCCCGTGCATCAGGATCATCGGACCAGTAAGGGACACGTCGGCGCCTAAAATAACAGGACATGATTAGCGCAGCATTCGATGCTCCACCGGACTGCGAAGTGTCGCCTTTCGCAGATTCCTTTTGTAGTGCTTAAATCCGGTGGCTCATGATGTCAGTTGCACTGTAGGCAGTGAGGGCGAAGTTATCTGTCGTTGCTTTGGTGCTTCTATCTTGCTTCCCCGTTCCGGGCGTGCATCAGGATCATCGGACCAGTAAGGAAACGGCGGCGCCAAAAAGTAACAGGACAAGAATTAGCACAGCATTCGATGCTCCACCGGACTGCAGAGTGTCGCCTTTCGGAGCTTCCTTTTGCAGTGCTTAAACCCCGTGGCTCATGACGTCAGTTGCACTGTATTCGGTGAGGGCGAAGTTATCTGTCGTCGCTTTGGTGCTTCTATCTTGCTTCCCCGTTCCGGGCGTGCATCAGGATCATCGGACCAGTTAGGAAACGTCGGCGCCAAAAAGTATAAGGACAAGAATTAGCACAGCATTCGATGCTCCACCGGTCTGCGAAGTGTCGCCTTTCGCAGATTCCTTTTGTAGTGATTAAATCCGGTGGCTCATGACGTCAGTTGCGCTGTAGGCGGTGAGGGCGAAGTTATCTGTCGTCGCTTTGGTGCTTCTATCTCGCTTCCCCGCTCCGGCCGTGCATCAGGATCATCGGACCAGTAAGGGACACGTCGGCGCCTAAAAGTAACAGGACAAGAATTAGCACAGCATTCGATGCTCCACCGGAATGCAGAGTGTCGCCTTTCGCAGCTTCCTTTTGCAGTGCTTAAATCCCGTGGCTCATGATGTCAGTTGCACTGTAGGCGGTGAGGGCGAAGTTATCTGTCGTCGCTTTGGTGCTTCTATCTAGCTTCCCCGCTCCGGCCGTGCATCAGGATCATTGGACCGGTAAGGGACACGTCGGCGCCTAAAAGTAACAGGACAAGAATTAGCACAGCATTCGATGCTCCACCGGACTGCAGTGTCGCCTTTCGCAGCTTCCTTTTGCAGTGCTTAAATCCCGTGGCTCATGACGTCAGTTCCACTGTAGGCGGTGAGGGCGAAGTTATCTGTCGTCGCTTTGGTGCTTCTATCTTGCTTCCCCGCTCCGGCCGTGCATCAGGATCATTGGACCTGTAAGCGACACGTGGGCGCCTAAAAGTAACAGGACAAGAATTAGCACAGCATTCGATGCTCCACCGAACTGCAGAGTGTCGCCTTTCGCAGCTTCCTTTTGTAGTGCTTAAATCCCGTGGCTCATGACGTCAGTTGCACTGTAGGCGATGAGGGTGAAGTTATCTGTCGTCGCTTTGGTGCTTCTATCTTGCTTCCCCGCTCCGCCCATGCATCAGGATCATCGTACCAGTAAGGGACGCGTCGGCGCCTAAAATAACAGGACAAGATTAGGACGGCATTCGATGCTCCACCGGACTGCAGAGTGTCGCCTTTCGGAGCTTCCTTTTGCAGTGCTTAAACCCCGTGGCTCATGACGTCAGTTGCACTGTATTCGGTGAGGGCGAAGTTATCTGTCGTCGCTTTGGTGCTTCTATCTTGCTTCCCCGCTCCGGCCGTGCATCAGGATCATTGGACCAGTAAGGGACACGTGGGCGCCTAAAAGTAACAGGACAAGAATTAGTACAGCATTCGATGCTCCACCGGACTGCAGAGTGTCGCCTTTCGCAGATTCCTTTATTTAGTGCTTAAATCCCGTGGCTCATGATGTCAGTTGCACTGTAGGCGGTGAGGGCGAAGTTATCTGTCGTCGCTTTGGTGCTTCTATCTTGCTTCCCCGTTCCGGGCGTGCATCAGGATCATCGGACCAGTTAGGAAACGTCGGCGCCAAAAAGTATAAGGACAAGAATTAGCACAGCATTCGATGCTCCACCGGTCTGCGAAGTGTCGCCTTTCGCAGATTCCTTTTGTAGTGATTAAATCCGGTGGCTCATGACGTCAGTTGCGCTGTAGGCGGTGAGGGCGAAGTTATCTGTCGTCGCTTTGGTGCTTCTATCTCGCTTCCCCGCTCCGGCCGTGCATCAGGATCATCGGACCAGTAAGGGACACGTCGGCGCCTAAAAGTAACAGGACAAGTATTAGCACAGCATTCGATGCTCCACCGGAATGCAGAGTGTCGCCTTTCGCAGCTTCCTTTTGCAGTGCCTAAATCCCGTGGCTCATGATGTCAGTTGCACTGTAGGCGGTGAGGGCGAAGTTATCTGTCGTCGCTTTGGTGCTTCTATCTAGCTTCCCCGCTCCGGCCGTGCATCAGGATCATTGGACCGGTAAGGGACACGTCGGCGCCTAAAAGTAACAGGACAAGAATTAGCACAGCATTCGATGCTCCACCGGACTGCAGAGTGTTGCCTTTCGCAGCTTCCTTTTGCAGTGCTTAAATCCCGTGGCTCATGACGTCAGTTCCACTGTAGGCGGTGAGGGCGAAGTTATCTGTCGTCGCTTTGGTGCTTCTATCTTGCTTCCCCGCTCCGGCCGTGCATCAGGATCATCGGACCAGGAAGGGACACGTCGGCGCCTAAACGTAACAGGACAAGAATGAGCACAGCATTCGATGCTCCACCAGACTGCAGAGTGTCTCCTTTCGCAGCTTCCTTTTGCGGTGCCTAAATCCTGTGGCTCATGACGTCAGTTGCACTGTAGGCAGTGAGGGCAAAGTTATCTGTATTCGCTTTGGTGCTTCTATCTTGCTTCCCCACTCAGGCCGTGCATCAGGATCATCAGACCAGTAAGGGACACGTCGGCGCCTAAAATAACAGGACAAGATTAGCACAGCATTCGATGCTCCAACGGACTGCAGAGGGCCGCCTTTCACAGCTTCCTTTTGCAGTGCTGATATTCCGTGGCTCATGACTTCAGTTGCACTGCAGGCGGTGAGGGCGAAGTTTACTGTCGTCGCTATGGTGCTTCTATCTTGCTTCCCCGCTCCGCCCGTGCATCAGGATCATCGGACCAGTAAGGGAAACGTCGGTGCCTAAAATAACAGGACATGATTAGCACAGCATTCGATGCTCCACCGGACTGCGAAGTGTCGCCTTTCGCAGATTCCTTTTGTTGTGCTTAAATCCGGTGGCTCATGATGTCAGTTGCACTGTAGGCAGTGAGGGCGAAGTTATCTGTCGTTGCTTTGGTGCTTCTATCTTGCTTCCCCGTTCCGGGCGTGCATCAGGATCATCGGACCAGTAAGGAAACGGCGGCGCCAAAAAGTAACAGGACAAGAATTAGCACAGCATTCGATGCTCCACCAGACTGCAGTGTCGCCTTTTGCAGCTTCCTTTTGCAGTGCTTAAATCCCGTGGCTCATGACGTCAGTTGCACTGTAGGCGGTGAGGGCGAAGTTATCTGTCGTCGCATTGGTGCTTCTATCTTGCTTCCCCGCTCCGGCCATGCATCAGGATCATCGGACCAGTAAGGGACACGTCGGCGACTAAAAGTAACAGGATAAGAATTAGCACAACATTCGATGCTCCACCGGACTGCAGAGTGTCGCCTTTCGCAGCTTCCTTTTCCAGTGCTTAAATCCCGTGGCCCATGACGTCAGTTGCACTGTAGGCAGTGAGGGCAAAGTTATCTGTCGTCGCTTTGGTGCTTCTATCTTGCTTCCCCGCTCCGGCCGTGCATCAGGATCATCGGACCAGTAAGGGACACGTCGGCGCCTAAAAGTAACAGGACAAGAATTAGCACAGCATTCGATGCTCCACCGAACTGCAGAGTGTCGCCTTTCGTAGCTTCCTTTTGCAGTGCTTAAATTCCGTAGCTCATGATGTCAGTTGCACTGTAGGCGGTGAGGGCGAAGTTATCTGTCGTCGCTTTGGTGCTGCTATCTAGCTTCCCCGCTCCGGCCGTGCATCAGGATCATCGGACCGGTAAGGGACACGTCGGCGCCTAAAAGTAACAGGACAAGAATTAGCACAGCATTCGATGCTCCACCGGACTGCAGTGTCGCCTTTCGCAGCTTCCTTTTGCAGTGCTTAAATCCCGTGGCTCAAGACGTCAGTTACACTGTAGGCGGTGAGGGCGAAGTTATCTGTCGTCGCTTTGGTGCTTCTATCTTGCTTCCCCGCTCCGGCCGTGCATCAGGATCACTGAACCAGTAAGGGACACGTCGGCGCCTAAAAATAACAGGACAAGAATTAGCACAGCATTCCATGCTTCACCCGACTGCAGAGTGTCGCCTTTCGCAGCTTCCTTTTGTAGTGCTTAAATCCCGTGGCTCATGACGTCAGTTGCACTGTAGGCGGTGACGACGAAATTATCTGTCGTCGCTTTGGTGCTTCTATCTTGCTTCCCCGCTCCGCCCATGCATCAGGATCATCGTACCAGTAAGGGACGCGTCGGCGCCTAAAATAACAGGACAAGATTAGGACGGCATTCGATGCTCCACCGGACTGCAGAGTGTCGCCTTTCGGAGCTTCCTTTTGCAGTGCTTAAACCCCGTGGCTCATGACGTCAGTTGCACTGTATTCGGTGAGGGCGAAGTTATCTGTCGTCGCTTTGGTGCTTCTATCTTGCTTCCCCGTTCCGGGCGTGCATCAGGATCATCGGACCAGTTAGGAAACGTCGGCGCCAAAAAGTATAAGGACAAGAATTAGCACAGCATTCGATGCTCCACCGGACTGCGAAGTGTCGCCTTTCGCAGATTCCTTTTGTAGTGATTAAATCCGGTGGCTCATGACGTCAGTTGCGCTGTAGGCGGTGAGGGCGAAGTTATCTGTCGTCGCTTTGGTGCTTCTATCTCGCTTCCCCGCTCCGGCCGTGCATCAGGATCATTGGACCGGTAAGGGACACGTCGGCGCCTAAAAGTAACAGGACAAGAATTAGCACAGCATTCGATGCTCCACCGGACTGCAGTGTCGCCTTTCGCAGCTTCCTTTTGCAGTGCTTAAATCCCGTGGCTCATGACGTCAGTTCCACTGTAGGCGGTGAGGGCGAAGTTATCTGTCGTCGCTTTGGTGCTTCTATCTTGCTTCCCCGCTCCGGCCGTGCATCAGGATCATTGGACCTGTAAGCGACACGTCGGCGCCTAAAAGTAACAGGACAAGAATTAGCACAGCATTCGATGCTCCACCGAACTGCAGAGTGTCGCCTTTCGCAGCTTCCTTTTGTAGTGCTTAAATCCCGTGGCTCATGACGTCAGTTGCACTGTAGGCGATGAGGGTGAAGTTATCTCTCGTCGCTTTGGTGCTTCTATCTTGCTTCCCCGCTCCGACCGTGCATCAGGATCATTGGACCAGTAAGGGACACGTGGGCGCCTAAAAGTAACAGGACAAGAATTAGTACAGCATTCGATGCTCCACCGGACTGCAGAGTGTCGCCTTTCGCAGATTCTTTATTTAGTGCTTAAATCCCGTGGCTCATGATGTCAGTTGCACTGTAGGCGGTGAGGGCGAAGTTATCTGTCGTCGCTTTGGTGCTTCTATCTTGCTTCCCCGCTCCGGCCGTGCATCAGGATCATCGGACCAGGAAGGGACACGTCGGCGCCTAAACGTAACAGGACAAGAATGAGCACAGCATTCGATGCTCCACCAGACTGCAGAGTGTCTCCTTTCGCAGCTTCCTTTTGGGGTGCTTAAATCCTGTGGCTCATGACGTCAGTTGCACTGTAGGCAGTGAGGGCAAAGTTATCTGTATTCGCTTTGGTGCTTCTATCTTGCTTCCCCACTCAGGCCGTGCATCAGGATCATCAGACCAGTAAGGGACACGTCGGCGCCTAAAATAACAGGACAAGATTAGCACAGCATTCGATGCTCCACCGGACTGCAGAGGGCCGCCTTTCACAGCTTCCTTTTGCGGTGCTGATATTCCGTGGCTCATGACTTCAGTTGCACTGCAGGCGGTGAGGGCGATGTTTACTGTCGTCGCTATGGTGCTTCTATCTTGCTTCCCCGCTCCGCCCGTGCATCAGGATCATCGGACCAGTAAGGGACACGTCGGCGCCTAAAATAACAGGACATGATTAGCACAGCATTCGATGCTCCACCGGACTGCGAAGTGTCGCCTTTCGCAGATTCCTTTTGTAGTGCTTAAATCCGGTGGCTCATGATGTCAGTTGCACTGTAGGCAGTGAGGGCGAAGTTATCTGTCGTTGCTTTGGTGCTTCTATCTTGCTTCCCCGTTCCGGGCGTGCATCAGGATCATCGGACCAGTAAGGAAACGGCGGCGCCAAAAAGTAACAGGACAAGAATTAGCACAGCATTCGATGCTCCACCAGACTGCAGTGTCGCCTTTTGCAGCTTCCTTTTGTAGTGCTTAAATCCCGTGGCTCATGACGTCAGTTGCACTGTAGGCGGTGAGGGCGAAGTTATCTGTCGTCGCATTGGTGCTTCTATCTTGCTTCCCCGCTCCGGCCATGCATCAGGATCATCGGACCAGTAATGGACACGTCGGCGACTAAAAGTAACAGGATAAGAATTAGCACAACATTCGATGCTCCACAGGACTGCAGAGAGTCGCCTTTCGCAGCTTCCTTTTCCAGTGCTTAAATCCCGTGGCCCATGACGTCAGTTGCACTGTAGGCAGTGAGGGCAAAGTTATCTGTCGTCGCTTTGGTGCTTCTATCTTGCTTCCCCGCTCCGGCCGTGCATCAGGATCATCGGACCAGTAAGGGACACGTCGGCGCCTAAAAGTAACAGGACAAGAATTAGCACAGCATTCGATGCTCCACCGAACTGCAGAGTGTCGCCTTTCGTAGCTTCCTTTTGCAGTGCTTAAATTCCGTAGCTCATGATGTCAGTTGCACTGTAGGCAGTGAGGGCGAAGTTATCTGTCGTCGCTTTGGTGCTGCTATCTAGCTTCCCCGCTCCGGCCGTGCATCAGGATCATCGGACCGGTAAGGGACACGTCGGCGCCTAAAAGTAACAGGACAAGAATTAGCACAGCATTCGATGCTCCACCGGACTGCAGTGTCGCCTTTCGCAGCTTCCTTTTGCAGTGCTTAAATCCCGTGGCTCAAGACGTCAGTTACACTGTAGGCGGTGAGGGCGAAGTTATCTGTCGTCGCTTTGGTGCTTCTATCTTGCTTCCCCGCTCCGGCCGTGCATCAGGATCACCGAACCAGTAAGGGACACGTCGGCGCCTAAAAATAACAGGTCAAGAATTAGCACAGCATTCCATGCTTCACCCGACTGCAGAGTGTCGCCTTTCGCAGCTTCCTTTTGTAGTGCTTAAATCCCGTGGCTCATGACGTCAGTTGCACTGTAGGCGGTGACGACGAAATTATCTGTCGTCGCTTTGGTGCTTCTATCTTGCTTCCCCGCTCCGCCCATGCATCAGGATCATCGTACCAGTAAGGGACGCGTCGGCGCCTAAAATAACAGGACAAGATTAGGACAGCATTCGATGCTCCACCGGACTGCAGAGTGTCGCCTTTCGGAGCTTCCTTTTGCAGTGCTTAAACCCCGTGGCTCATGACGTCAGTTGCACTGTATTCGGTGAGGGCGAAGTTATCTGTCGTCGCTTTGGTGCTTCTATCTTGCTTCCCCGTTCCGGGCGTGCATCAGGATCATCGGACCAGTTAGGAAACGTCGGCGCCAAAAAGTATAAGGACAAGAATTAGCACAGCATTCGATGCTCCACCGGTCTGCGAAGTGTCGCCTTTCGCAGATTCCTTTTGTAGTGATTAAATCCGGTGGCTCATGACGTCAGTTGCGCTGTAGGCGGTGAGGGCGAAGTTATCTGTCGTCGCTTTGGTGCTTCTATCTCGCTTCCCCGCTCCGGCCGTGCATCAGGATCATCGGACCAGTAAGGGACACGTCGGCGCCTAAAAGTAACAGGACAAGTATTAGCACAGCATTCGATGCTCCACCGGAATGCAGAGTGTCGCCTTTCGCAGCTTCCTTTTGCAGTGCCTAAATCCCGTGGCTCATGATGTCAGTTGCACTGTAGGCGGTGAGGGCGAAGTTATCTGTCGTCGCTTTGGTGCTTCTATCTAGCTTCCCCGCTCCGGCCGTGCATCAGGATCATTGGACCGGTAAGGGACACGTCGGCGCCTAAAAGTAACAGGACAAGAATTAGCACAGCATTCGATGCTCCACCGGACTGCAGTGTTGCCTTTCGCAGCTTCCTTTTGCAGTGCTTAAATCCCGTGGCTCATGACGTCAGTTCCACTGTAGGCGGTGAGGGCGAAGTTATCTGTCGTCGCTTTGGTGCTTCTATCTTGCTTCCCCGCTCCGGCCGTGCATCAGGATCATCGGACCAGGAAGGGACACGTCGGCGCCTAAACGTAACAGGACAAGAATGAGCACAGCATTCGATGCTCCACCAGACTGCAGAGTGTCTCCTTTCGCAGCTTCCTTTTGCGGTGCCTAAATCCTGTGGCTCATGACGTCAGTTGCACTGTAGGCAGTGAGGGCAAAGTTATCTGTATTCGCTTTGGTGCTTCTATCTTGCTTCCCCACTCAGGCCGTGCATCAGGATCATCAGACCAGTAAGGGACACGTCGGCGCCTAAAATAACAGGACAAGATTAGCACAGCATTCGATGCTCCAACGGACTGCAGAGGGCCGCCTTTCACAGCTTCCTTTTGCAGTGCTGATATTCCGTGGCTCATGACTTCAGTTGCACTGCAGGCGGTGAGGGCGAAGTTTACTGTCGTCGCTATGGTGCTTCTATCTTGCTTCCCCGCTCCGCCCGTGCATCAGGATCATCGGACCAGTAAGGGAAACGTCGGTGCCTAAAATAACAGGACATGATTAGCACAGCATTCGATGCTCCACCGGACTGCGAAGTGTCGCCTTTCGCAGATTCCTTTTGTTGTGCTTAAATCCGGTGGCTCATGATGTCAGTTGCACTGTAGGCAGTGAGGGCGAAGTTATCTGTCGTTGCTTTGGTGCTTCTATCTTGCTTCCCCGTTCCGGGCGTGCATCAGGATCATCGGACCAGTAAGGAAACGGCGGCGCCAAAAAGTAACAGGACAAGAATTAGCACAGCATTCGATGCTCCACCAGACTGCAGTGTCGCCTTTTGCAGCTTCCTTTTGCAGTGCTTAAATCCCGTGGCTCATGACGTCAGTTGCACTGTAGGCGGTGAGGGCGAAGTTATCTGTCGTCGCATTGGTGCTTCTATCTTGCTTCCCCGCTCCGGCCATGCATCAGGATCATCGGACCAGTAAGGGACACGTCGGCGACTAAAAGTAACAGGATAAGAATTAGCACAACATTCGATGCTCCACCGGACTGCAGAGTGTCGCCTTTCGCAGCTTCCTTTTCCAGTGCTTAAATCCCGTGGCCCATGACGTCAGTTGCACTGTAGGCAGTGAGGGCAAAGTTATCTGTCGTCGCTTTGGTGCTTCTATCTTGCTTCCCCGCTCCGGCCGTGCATCAGGATCATCGGACCAGTAAGGGACACGTCGGCGCCTAAAAGTAACAGGACAAGAATTAGCACAGCATTCGATGCTCCACCGAACTGCAGAGTGTCGCCTTTCGTAGCTTCCTTTTGCAGTGCTTAAATTCCGTAGCTCATGATGCCAGTTGCACTGTAGGCGGTGAGGGCGAAGTTATCTGTCGTCGCTTTGGTGCTGCTATCTAGCTTCCCCGCTCCGGCCGTGCATCAGGATCATCGGACCGGTAAGGGACACGTCGGCGCCTAAAAGTAACAGGACAAGAATTAGCACAGCATTCGATGCTCCACCGGACTGCAGTGTCGCCTTTCGCAGCTTCCTTTTGCAGTGCTTAAATCCCGTGGCTCAAGACGTCAGTTACACTGTAGGCGGTGAGGGCGAAGTTATCTGTCGTCGCTTTGGTGCTTCTATCTTGCTTCCCCGCTCCGGCCGTGCATCAGGATCACTGAACCAGTAAGGGACACGTCGGCGCCTAAAAATAACAGGACAAGAATTAGCACAGCATTCCATGCTTCACCCGACTGCAGAGTGTCGCCTTTCGCAGCTTCCTTTTGTAGTGCTTAAATCCCGTGGCTCATGACGTCAGTTGCACTGTAGGCGGTGACGACGAAATTATCTGTCGTCGCTTTGGTGCTTCTATCTTGCTTCCCCGCTCCGCCCATGCATCAGGATCATCGTACCAGTAAGGGACGCGTCGGCGCCTAAAATAACAGGACAAGATTAGGACGGCATTCGATGCTCCACCGGACTGCAGAGTGTCGCCTTTCGGAGCTTCCTTTTGCAGTGCTTAAACCCCGTGGCTCATGACGTCAGTTGCACTGTATTCGGTGAGGGCGAAGTTATCTGTCGTCGCTTTGGTGCTTCTATCTTGCTTCCCCGTTCCGGGCGTGCATCAGGATCATCGGACCAGTTAGGAAACGTCGGCGCCAAAAAGTATAAGGACAAGAATTAGCACAGCATTCGATGCTCCACCGGACTGCGAAGTGTCGCCTTTCGCAGATTCCTTTTGTAGTGATTAAATCCGGTGGCTCATGACGTCAGTTGCGCTGTAGGCGGTGAGGGCGAAGTTATCTGTCGTCGCTTTGGTGCTTCTATCTCGCTTCCCCGCTCCGGCCGTGCATCAGGATCATTGGACCGGTAAGGGACACGTCGGCGCCTAAAAGTAACAGGACAAGAATTAGCACAGCATTCGATGCTCCACCGGACTGCAGTGTCGCCTTTCGCAGCTTCCTTTTGCAGTGCTTAAATCCCGTGGCTCATGACGTCAGTTCCACTGTAGGCGGTGAGGGCGAAGTTATCTGTCGTCGCTTTGGTGCTTCTATCTTGCTTCCCCGCTCCGGCCGTGCATCAGGATCATTGGACCTGTAAGCGACACGTGGGCGCCTAAAAGTAACAGGACAAGAATTAGCACAGCATTCGATGCTCCACCGAACTGCAGAGTGTCGCCTTTCGCAGCTTCCTTTTGTAGTGCTTAAATCCCGTGGCTCATGACGTCAGTTGCACTGTAGGCGATGAGGGTGAAGTTATCTGTCGTCGCTTTGGTGCTTCTATCTTGCTTCCCCGCTCCGACCGTGCATCAGGATCATCGGACCAGTAAGGGACACGTCGGCGACTAAATGTAACAGGACAAGAATTAGCAGAACATTCGATGCTCCACCGGACTCCAGTGTCTCCTTTCGCAGCATCCTTTTGCGGTGCTTAAATCCCGTGGCTCATGACGTCAGTTGCACTGTAGGCAGTGAGGGCAAAGTTATCTGTAGTCGCTTTGGTGCTTTTATCTTGCTTCCCAGCTCCGGCCGTGCATCAGCATCATCGGACCAGTAAGGGACACGTAGGCGCCTAAAAGTAACAGGACAAGAATTAGCACAGCATTCTATGCTCCACCGAACTGCAGAGTGTCGCCTTTCGCAGCTTCCTTTTGCAGTGCTGAAATTCCGTGGCTCATGACTTCAGTTGCACTGCAGGCGGTGAGGGCGAAGTTATCTGTCGTCGCTTTGGTGCTTCTATCTTGCTTCCCCGCTCCGGCCGTGCATCAGGATCATTGGACCAGTAAGGGACACGTGGGCGCCTAAAAGTAACAGGACAAGAATTAGTACAGCATTCGATGCTCCACCGGACTGCAGAGTGTCGCCTTTCGCAGATTCTTTATTTAGTGCTTAAATCCCGTGGCTCATGATGTCAGTTGCACTGTAGGCGGTGAGGGCGAAGTTATCTGTCGTCGCTTTGGTGCTTCTATCTTGCTTCCCCGCTCCGGCCGTGGATCAGGATCATCGGACCAGGAAGGGACACGTCGGCGCCTAAACGTAACAGGACAAGAATGAGCACAGCATTCGATGCTCCACCAGACTGCAGAGTGTCTCCTTTCGCAGCTTCCTTTTGGGGTGCTTAAATCCTGTGGCTCATGACGTCAGTTGCACTGTAGGCATTGAGGGCAAAGTTATCTGTATTCGCTTTGGTGCTTCTATCTTGCTTCCCCACTCAGGCCGTGCATCAGGATCATCAGACCAGTAAGGGACACGTCGGCGCCTAAAATAACAGGACAAGATTAGCACAGCATTCGATGCTCCACCGGACTGCTGAGGGCCGCCTTTCACAGCTTCCTTTTGCGGTGCTGATATTCCGTGGCTCATGACTTCAGTTGCACTGCAGGCGGTGAGGGCGATGTTTACTGTCGTCGCTATGGTGCTTCTATCTTGCTTCCCCGCTCCGCCCGTGCATCAGGATCATCGGACCAGTAAGGGACACGTCGGCGCCTAAAATAACAGGACATGATTAGCACAGCATTCGATGCTCCACCGGACTGCGAAGTGTCGCCTTTCGCAGATTCCTTTTGTAGTGCTTAAATCCGGTGGCTCATGATGTCAGTTGCACTGTAGGCAGTGAGGGCGAAGTTATCTGTCGTTGCTTTGGTGCTTCTATCTTGCTTCCCCGTTCCGGGCGTGCATCAGGATCATCGGACCAGTAAGGAAACGGCGGCGCCAAAAAGTAACAGGACAAGAATTAGCACAGCATTCGATGCTCCACCAGACTGCAGTGTCGCCTTTTGCAGCTTCCTTTTGTAGTGCTTAAATCCCGTGGCTCATGACGTCAGTTGCACTGTAGGCGGTGAGGGCGAAGTTATCTGTCGTCGCATTGGTGCTTCTATCTTGCTTCCCCGCTCCGGCCATGCATCAGGATCATCGGACCAGTAATGGACACGTCGGCGACTAAAAGTAACAGGATAAGAATTAGCACAACATTCGATGCTCCACAGGACTGCAGAGAGTCGCCTTTCGCAGCTTCCTTTTCCAGTGCTTAAATCCCGTGGCCCATGACGTCAGTTGCACTGTAGGCAGTGAGGGCAAAGTTATCTGTCGTCGCTTTGGTGCTTCTATCTTGCTTCCCCGCTCCGGCCGTGCATCAGGATCATCGGACCAGTAAGGGACACGTCGGCGCCTAAAAGTAACAGGACAAGAATTAGCACAGCATTCGATGCTCCACCGAACTGCAGAGTGTCGCCTTTCGTAGCTTCCTTTTGCAGTGCTTAAATTCCGTAGCTCATGATGTCAGTTGCACTGTAGGCAGTGAGGGCGAAGTTATCTGTCGTCGCTTTGGTGCTGCTATCTAGCTTCCCCGCTCCGGCCGTGCATCAGGATCATCGGACCGGTAAGGGACACGTCGGCGCCTAAAAGTAACAGGACAAGAATTAGCACAGCATTCGATGCTCCACCGGACTGCAGTGTCGCCTTTCGCAGCTTCCTTTTGCAGTGCTTAAATCCCGTGGCTCAAGACGTCAGTTACACTGTAGGCGGTGAGGGCGAAGTTATCTGTCGTCGCTTTGGTGCTTCTATCTTGCTTCCCCGCTCCGGCCGTGCATCAGGATCACCGAACCAGTAAGGGACACGTCGGCGCCTAAAAATAACAGGTCAAGAATTAGCACAGCATTCCATGCTTCACCCGACTGCAGAGTGTCGCCTTTCGCAGCTTCCTTTTGTAGTGCTTAAATCCCGTGGCTCATGACGTCAGTTGCACTGTAGGCGGTGACGACGAAATTATCTGTCGTCGCTTTGGTGCTTCTATCTTGCTTCCCCGCTCCGCCCATGCATCAGGATCATCGTACCAGTAAGGGACGCGTCGGCGCCTAAAATAACAGGACAAGATTAGGACAGCATTCGATGCTCCACCGGACTGCAGAGTGTCGCCTTTCGGAGCTTCCTTTTGCAGTGCTTAAACCCCGTGGCTCATGACGTCAGTTGCACTGTATTCGGTGAGGGCGAAGTTATCTGTCGTCGCTTTGGTGCTTCTATCTTGCTTCCCCGTTCCGGGCGTGCATCAGGATCATCGGACCAGTTAGGAAA
>JARKHS020004364.1:0-36265 GCA_030143305.2 Amblyomma americanum
AAAACCATCGACAATGGCGAACGACTTGAATGCGGGCCGCAAAAGCGAGGGATATAGCAAAAAGGTAGAAATCCTAAATAATTGTGCAGTTGCATCTCCGACAGCTCGCAGTGCTCAGAAGGAGACGAAGCATCAAAGTTTACAGCTCAGGAGAAGCAAGATTGATCTAACTTTGACATAACACTGCCTCAAATCCTGTTCCACTGGGGAAGCACAGACAAGTTTACAAATGACAAGGCGATGAATATGAACTAGCCTTTCGCATGCGATCACTGTCTCAAAATTTAGTATGACGCATATTAAGGCACAAGCACTAATTCGATGAGTACTAACCCTGAGCAAAATAGTGCGGTGTCTGATCGCAGCTGGCCAAGCGCTAGCGCTCCGCCGCACGGCACTTCTCGCTCATCGTCTTCTACGCAGTGCAAGTCCATGCTTTTGCACCGAGTGTCGAAGCGCTAGCAAGCGAAAGCGTAACTCTGTTGTGATATCTGGTGCCATTTTTATTTACCACGGCACGCGAGTAATAAATGCACATACAGACAATGAGAACAACACTTGTCATGCAGGATATAGGCCCTGCTTTTTTGGCGCCGCATTGTAGCTGCGGCAACCGCAGGCGGACTGCCTCCACTCACATCCCTATATAGCCGCATACAAATAGCGCGTGTGAATACAGATCATTAGCAAAGAAACGCAGAGCGGGACTCACCGGCCATGCGATTCATCCAGGCTTAGTAAAACGGCGCAGGAGTCTTCGTTCCCCTAACAGATGAAAAGACGTCGCAGCACTCTTTCTTCATGGCTTACCCGTTGAAACTCGCCAATGTTGACAGGCCGAAATCCTGGTCGTTAGCTTCCAAAACACACTCCTGCTCACCTTCCTATTGAATGAGTTCTTCACACGTGTCCACCGTACAAGTATTCAAGCAATGCTTCAAAGAGGCAAATAACACAACGTATCGGTTGCGCTGCAATGGCGCCGACGGCTGCGCTTTCGTGTCGGTGAAAATTTTCAACCGACAAAAAAATCAGTTTTTTAAACCATGAATACTTATATTATCTTCACAACAAAGACACTGCATTTATTTTAAATTATTTTTATATTATTTAAGAATACTAAAGCGCTTTCAGTTACTTTTTCTGGTATGTGGTTTGTAGAAGCTGCGATCCTGTGATCCCCTGAAGTGACCCGGATGCCTAGCAGACGACGGAGCAGACGACGGTGTTGACAGAATGCAATTTCGTTTTATGCCAGATAAAATCACTAAGTTGCGACAAAAACAGCGAATAAAAGCGCCGTATCTCAAGCTGGCGAATATAGTGGATAAGTTGAACGCAATTGGCACGATGGAGAGTAGCTGCTATGCATTAATTTGCGCGAGCGACACTGGCACGCTCACCGGAGATCATAAAACTTTACAGCTTATCGGTGACCAGTACAAGCGGAGTGCTTTGATATCAACTGCGTTACGAAACTACGTCGATACTTGCGTCTCACTTTAGCTAATGTGCAACAGCGGCTAGCACTCGCCGCATCCTGATCGCGTGTAGTTTAACAAGCAAGAGCCCACTAGCGCATAAGCAGGCGTGTTTTCGAGTTCGTATCGTTACGATAAATACGAGTTGTTTCGGCACGTACTGGAATTGAAGTTCTCAGCCTGTGCGTCACGGACGGTGACGATGGCGTCGCGGACGATCTTAACTAAGACTCGCCGCAACGCAGCCGATAACCCAAGCATATGTGCGTTAAAGGTTGTTCACCAGTAGTGCAAACGTGGGCATCAAGTATCGCTCAGTCGCAGCGCCAGTCGCTCGCTTCTCGATTTTCCAGCCTTCCGAGTGAAGGTCGCAAGCTGTTGAGCCAATCAGTGAGCCAGCGGTAGTGAGCGAGGCGAGCTTTCGGGAACGACGCCGCCCGCGGGCGCGCCGGGCAATGAACTACGCGCTACCCCCTGGCTGCCCTAGTCGTCGCTAAGCCTAGCCGGTTTCGCATCGATGCAGCAGCTGAGTGCACTTCGAAACTGGCTAGCGCTGAGGTGCTGCTCTCGTCATCGTTTTACTGTGAACCTCGTCTCATAGTAAAACAAAGATATGCTCGGTTTCCGCGACACCTTCAGGAGCGGAGCCAGCTGAGGCGAGGAAAGCCGCGATTGAGCAGCAGCAATTAAAGGCGCCGTGGGGAGGCATTTGTTTGTATTCCTGTTATCGCTTCTACCAACGACTCGATATTGGCCAACGATACTCCATCCGACGGCTTAGTATGGACTTGAACAAACATTACTGTCGCATTTTTCTGACGCTGGCGGCCCGTATTCAGGCTGGCATGCCGCGCCCGTACGTTATCATGTCGCTCAACTGTATGGCCGTGGTGCACATCAAAACCTCCAGACATCCTCCTTTTCGCTCAGATTGTCATAGCACACAGTCACACTGGGACCAGAGTAGTTTAGAGGACCGAGCGCGGGTGCACAGGAGCTAGACTGTGTCAAAGCAGGTGAAACTCTTTAAAGCGCGCGGTTGATGTCAGTCCCAAGACTTTATTCTCATTTTGACCGAGAATCAAATCGGTTCAAACTCGCCGGCCGCCGCATTTCACCTTCGGCTGCATACGCTGCTGTCTATATTTAGCGACATTTTCGTGTCACCGTCATGAAATGTTCAGTGAAGGCAATGAACGACATCGTAAAGTATTTTTTTTTTGCTTTGCTATTTTATGATAAGCGCCACGTCACTGCCGCTAAAAAAATTCTCCGCCAACACTGCATCAGCGTTGGACTTAAGAGCGTTAGCTACGAGAGCTTCAAGTGTTTAGATCGGGGTCCTAGATCGGGGTGCTCAGCAAACGTGGAGAAGACAAAATACAAACATCTGAGGGCATTTCGTTTCGGAAACATTCGTTCTAAGATACAAGCAGCGTCATCTACATAAAAGATTTTGCACTACTATTGCGATTTACAGCCACCTTCGCTAAATCCGGTATGTTTCCTCCTTATATATCACTTAACGAATTTTATAAACGTGTGCATTACAACAAGATGAATTGTTTGACCGCATCCGGAACCCTCTGCGACAAACGATTAGGCCTTATGGCTGTCTGGAAGTCCCCGGAATGCACAGTTTGGGGGCGAAAAGGTCGTCGGTGCGAATCCCACACATATTTTGGGCTTCATCTAAATATTTATTTTATCCTCAGGAACATGACAAGTCAAATGACACCACTTCGATCGTTATGCGTCAAACGGGCGGCCCCCAAATTTGATGCAAATGGGGGTCCCCGGGGTTCCACTTTGATAGCCGCTATATTGGCATATGTAAAACGGATCGAAGGTATCTGTGACAACTGAGGCTCTACGCGCCCGCTGTTGCTATGTGATATAGTGTGGTAACTGTCTTGGCTAATTTGACCTTCCCTGCAGACAGACGTGTCCTTGACAAACGTAAGTAGTAAGAGCTGACGCTCTTAAAACTAAAACGCGCGGAAAAATGATATCGGGGTTGCCTTGAACATTTATACAGAGAACTGCGTGCATGTACACACATGCTGCCTTTGTGTAGTCGGATGGTTATGGCGAGTAATTTTCCCTGATTGACGACTAACGACATTCTTTTCCGCGACGCATAGAAGTGTCCTTGGTTTTTTCTGCGCATGTAGTAGTAGCGGTACATTATGTTACATGGCTTGAACATGTCACAGAAGCCAAGAGGACACTGACTTTCAGTAGCGCCATTCGACTTGCGCACACCGATTGGTGTGCAGGCGCTGTCGTGGCTGCAGCTACATGCCGCCACCGCAAGCGCGTGCGGATACGCAGGCACCGCTGGCTTCGTCGCTTGTGTATACAGCTTTTTGGGCTTTCAAAGCCGCATTATACTCTTGAGCATGCACTACTTTCATCACATTATCTTGTGGGAACAGAAGGGAATTAGGTGAGTGCTCGAGCAGTGCCTCTCCTCTAAGCCAATTCTCGTTCGGTGAGAGAGCCAGGTCGCGGGAAGCGAGTTGAATACTCGATTCGCCAATGTGAATGAGCACTTCATTTCGCTCGGTGCCCGTCACCTACAGACCAGAGCACCTCGCGTCCTCTTCGCGACTCGCCACAGTGAACGCGCTTTGAAGCATCTTTTGTCAATTTGATCCTATCGCTGTCACACGACCGCACGACAGTATTTCTAGAATTCTGCAGTAAAATAATTACCCTCACCAGGAATCTGTCGTATGACACATCCCACGATAGGTATCTATCGCGTGGCACAATCCACGACAGGTATCTGTCGCGCGACTCATCCCACGACAGGTATCTGTCGCGCGGCATATCCCACGACAAGCTCTTGTGTTGTGTCGCGCGACAGGCCGCACGACAGGTACTTTTGTCGCGTGAAAAGAGGCGCGATAGAAGTCTGTCGCGCGACTGAACCCACGACAGGCAACTTTGCTGAGGCACGCAATCTCTGTCGCGCGGCACTAGTCCCTCTGTCGCGCGACAGTACCTGCGACAGAAACCTGTCGCGCGACAAATGCTGCGACAGGGACCTTCTTCGCACGACAAAATGCAGGAAAGATGTCTGTCATGCGGCAGAACCCACTACAAACAACTTTGTCGCGCGAAAGAACCCACGACACGAAGCTTGTCGCACGACACATGGCACGACAAGACACTTGTCTTGCGACACAAAATTGTGTCGCGCGACAGATGCGCGACAAAAAATTCTGTCGTCCGTTTTGATCGGGTTGTGCGGCTAGTATGCTTCGCATAAAAGGTTCGATGCGTACAAGGTACGTTTTGCGACTGACGCTTTCGTGGTTGTCTCAGCCCCCAGACGCCTCCCCTCTCGCCACTCGGGGACTCCGGCGTTGAGAGATGCTCTCCAGGGAGAGCGGCCTTGCGTGGCGCAGGAAGACGCGGGGCGCCCTCCTCGAAGGGTATACACCGTCGTAAATAAGTCCGGATGTTTATTAAAAAGCGGGTAATTGGTCTTAGAGGTCGACGCACGGAAATCCGTCGTTCTACGAAACACAACGTTCACAACAGTTTCAATTCTTTGGGCCTCCGTATTACCTACATAAGAACTGTTCAGTTGAGATCAGGTGGCTCAGCGGTTATGGTGCTCGGCTACTGACCACAAAGACGCGGTTTCAATCCTGGCTGCGGCGGTCGAATTTCGATGGAGGCGAAATTTTATAGGCCCGTGCATTGTGCGATGCCAGTACCCAATAAAGAACCCTGTGTGGTTGAAATTTCGGGAGCCCTTCACTAAGGCGTCCCTCATAGCCTGAGTTGCTTTAGGACGTTAAACCCTCATAAATCAAAATTTTTCCGCTCTGTAGCACCTCCCCAAGAGCACCTGAAGGACAACGGACACCTAATTTTTGCTTTCGTTTTCTTTCAAATTATGCGTTAGACATTATTATACATGTACCCCTCCGTGGCATACACGTACGAGCGCTACACAATTTAAAATTGAATTTCTCCTTTCCGCTGTTTCAATTCCATCAACCGAAAAATAAGCTGTGATGTGTAGTTGATGTATAGGTCACAGGAGGCACAATAAAAACAGCACAGAATTTAAAATTGAATTTCTCCTTTCCGCTGTTTCAATTCCATCATCCGAAAAATAAGCTGTGATGTGTAGTTGATGTATAGGTCACAGGAGGCACAATAAAAACTGCAATATAATTATTGATACGTTGTTTGTTGCCATTCAATTTCTTTAAGTTGGCTGGTTTAAGCGTTGTAGTGAATTAAACCTACTTATAAGCATTTATCCTGCAGTTTTTTCATGCTTCATGCGACCTAAAGGCCAACTACACGTCACAGGCATTGTTCGGCTGATCAAATCGAAATCGGAACAGCAAGACAGAAGAAATTCTAATATAAATTACTTAGCAGTCGAAGGCAAATACCACGTGGTGATCCATGTATTCTAATGTCTAACGCATCATTTTAAAGTCAAAAGATGCAACTAAAATTAGGTGTCTCTAGTCCTTTATGAGTTGTCAACTTTGAATCACTTTGGCGCCTGGTCAAAAGGCAGTTAGATGAGGGATTGTCCTTAATTATAGCATATCTAAGCAACTGCTGCATATGTCAACAGATCTGAGGGCACGTTGTCTCATACATGTTACAATAAGACTCTTTCAATCGACTGCTAGAAGATATAGCCTATCCTTACCTTTGACAAAGCCAATTTTTAGACACTGCCACACATAAAGGTTTTCTCGTTCAACCATAGCTGTCACTTCTGCATAAGAGACTGAGTATAACTTGTTCTATATGGCACACGGTATGCTTATAAATCAAGTGTTGATTTGCACCGGCCTAAATCTTGCATTCATTCCGAACCTGGCAAGAAATTACATAAGCAGGATGGTGTTTTCACAACTTCTTTCTCTGTAAATCATGTAACTGAAAGTGCTCAGAATAATTTTCAAACAGCAGCATGCCAGAAAATACAGAGATGCCAAAATACACATTCAACAATAAATTTAAATATGAGCAAGCTTTAAAAAATACAAACTGTTTAATCCTAACCAGGGGCACACTCTGAACCTGTGGAAACAGTGAGAGTATGCATATCATCGTGCCTAACTCAGGTCACAGTGGTCAAGGTAGAATAGAGCTGAAAACTCACACATCAGCCCCAAGAGCTCACTGCCTCTGCACATGCAATAAAAAAAAGAAAGAAAGGAGGCAAGAAAGAAGGGCACTGCATATCAGAGTAATGCTACAAATGCAGCTAGTTTACACAGATAAATTCAACAAACTCACTCCCAGAATGAGTAAAAGAAGACAGGGCTCCGGCAGCAGCAGAAAAACAAAGTAATGACATTGGCAGCTACTGCTAAGCACGCACATGAACATCTAGCGCATTTACAAGACAATTAATTCGCAACAAGCAAAAGCAGTGCAGTGGAGTCATCAACACAGTAAGTGGCGTATATGTTGCTTGCATTAAACTGCACTGGAAAGTGGTTATAGTAGCAGCTGCCTTGTTGCTTGACGGCCACGTGAGGCCGCAGCTGCCAGCTCTCCTCGCACTGTCTGTTATTAATGGATGAATTATTTTTTCTGAAAAATTTCTCACAGCTTCCTCGAATGCTTTGGAGCGTGCAAAACAAATGTTGAGAAACTGTGGTAGGGACAGGTGTCCCGAATGTTAAATCTAGGTGTTTAAACAAGCACAATGAATGCAGTTATTTCGGTTGCAAAATCACTAATATTTCCACGGACCTCAAATATGATGCCAGCTGAGGGCGAATGAAGTCATCTCTCTATGCAATATGACTTCCTTGTGGCGTCCATCGCCTTACAAATGAGTTACTTGGCAGTGACAGGCCTGAGCGAGTAAACACAATGAATGCATTACATGCATGTCCTGTGCGCAAACTTTACTGCAATCTCAAGCTGTACAGAAGGTTCTTGCGACTCTGAGGTACGCCGGTTTTATTTCACAATGAGCCAACTTATATTTAAACTTTGGCTCCCCGCTGGCCAGCAAACCGTTCTTTCGCCCTTCGGCAGTATCACATAGAAGCTGATTTCCTGCTCTGCACCACCGCGTGAAAAATAAAAGAAACATATGACTGGCCCGCACAGGTAAGTGTCACTTACCTGTTGCAAAGCCCGACGGTTTCATAGCGCAAGTCGGGTACCCCGTCTGCTGAATCTGCGAGGAAGGCAATAAATTCCCACAGTCAGCGCGTTTACGCTGGCACACAAAGAAATAACTGCTGCGGTCAAAATATATAAAGAGGCCATGCGCGAAGGAGATGAATCTTGAAAAAGACAAAACTTTCGTTGGATGCCACTGGCTATCGATCGGTGCAGAGTAGCAAACATGCAACAGTAGCAAAGAAACGACCTCATCGACGCCACTCCGCGTTCTCTTCGCGCGCCTTCATCCGGAGGCTGTCGCTAAATTGTTACATCAGAAGGCGCCCCATTATTAATCGAGACCATAGCGCACTTGCGCTGTCGTGCAGCTGCTCTGTCAACAAGCTGCAGGGCGATGAGGGAGTTACGACGAACACTTTGGCGCGCAAGTACCAAACAACACCGCGTGTGCACAACGAATTATTCTCACAGCACTGACCTCAGTCTGGAGAAGGCGGAAGGCAGGATTCCCAAAATCATGAAGTGAAAGCAAAATTCACCGAGCTCGCATCTACCACGAGAGCCAGGTCTAACAGCAGCGGGCCGATGCACGAGAGAGAAACGAAAATGCAGATAGCGCATAGACGCGTTTTCTGAAAAGCGCGCCACCTTCCTCCGGCTCGGACTGCTCGTTATTCGTTTGGGTTTGAGAGGTTTGAGAGTTATCAGCCGGAAAAAAAAACAAAATGGAAAAAACTGTGACGTCACATCCGGCAACCAAAAATACTCGTCCTCCGTGTCCTCCTTTTCACCTCTGCTCTGGGCGGGCATGCGCAGTTCTGCAGAGTTTGTTCTCCCGATGTTCAGGTATGCAATACCAACGAAACTCATGCGCGGGACAATGGCTACGACCAACGGAAATAAACAAGCTGAACGTCATTGAGAGACGTAATCATTCGCGGGGCGTCACCCCGCTCTTTTTTTTTCTTCGGTGTTGGTGCAGTTCGCTTAACAATTTTTGCGATGCGGTGACAAGCGATGAAACACCGATCTCTCGTGCGCTTTTCCTAACCTTGGTAAATAGTCTTCCAGGCTCCCTTTAAACATAACGAACTGGCAGATGTGTCATTCTCCTTTCCAAATTTTTTCTTTCCCGAAATAGTGAAGGAGTTGGAGGGCTGTAGCCATATTTGCTGCATAGTCACCTGCTGAAAATTTGCTGTGTACATGTAGTGCTGAATGCTCATCCTACTTCCAATTTCGACACTTGAAGAATAGAACACGTTCACAGGTGCGACACAGAATATTCCCCCAGTCGCTCTTATCGCTTCGACAAAAATGATTTTACAGATGCTGCACTGAACGGCCGCGCATTAAAAGGTGTGGAAACAAGTGAGTAAGCCAAACCAAGCAGAAGGACCCAGCTAGCGACGCTGGGTAGATGTGGCATTTAACGCGATAGCGTTGAGGAGCGCGTGAGGCGCCAGTGTAAAGCCTGCGCAGTTCCCCGCGCCTTTGTCGCGTCGTTATTAATTGAAAAACCTTGCTCAAGCTTTCCCCTTCTGTAGAGGCCACCAGGAGCGCTGTGAGTCAGTGTGAAGTCATTGTTCATCCTTGAGGAAGCGGACTGGAAAGTTTCTACTGCGCTCTGTATACACTCGTCTCATCTTACCTCTGGGAACGTATGGCTCGCCAGGATCGGGTGTGGGTACGTCTATGTTTGGAGTTGTCTCCATGCGATTGGCTGCGTATTATTTAAAGACAAGTCCGAGGGGGGGGGGGGGTTACCAGCCTACCTTCTATCCTGTAATGTTTAGTAATTTAAGCCATACTTTGCAACGCGTTCACCGCTAACTTGCGCGAGGGGTCCTACTAGCCTGGTCGTATACACCTCGAGCTAGCTCGCGAGCCGCCTCGTTGCCGGGGATGGTAGCGTGCGTCGGTGTCCAGATCAACGCAGTTTTTCTCGAAGTTTGTCGCTGGTTGAGAATTTTCGCCGGCGCGAACAGATTCTGCCTGCACTAAAATTTGGATGGCCATAAAATCTCGGAATGCCCATATTCTCATGACAGGGCGCTGAATATAAATGTTAAAGAATCCCGGTAGACCCTGCATCGGAGTTCGGACCCCGAGGTCCAGCTTGGCTTCGTCCGACTGCCTGAAGAGGCCGCCTGGACAAACTCCCGGCTAGCATTTAAAGCGGTGTTTCCTGCCTTCTCGGCCTCGTGCTGAGAGGGGTGACAGGATGCCATTTCTGCCGGATAATAAACTTCTTTCCTCCTACTCCTCCTCCAACGCACAAGAGGGACCTTAGGAGCAGTGCAGAGTGATGCCTCATGTGATTGGTGCAAAGACCGAGCGGTTGCTTGCTCCTGACACACGTGCGTGATGGAGCCGGTAACATCCAGTAGGGCGGGGCTTTATTCTATGGCAGCGCCTTCCTGAATGCTGATGTGCCATCTACATCGACGGGTGCTCGACCACGAGGCAGCGCTATCGTGTTTCACTATTAAGGCATAATTTAAGCATCTCCAAAATTTTCTTTTTCATACAGCGATAATATATTGTTTTTTTTTGTCTTTAACCAGTGGGCGAGCAGGTGCTCAGATTTTACGCGGGATCAAGTCACTGATTGTCCTGATAACGTAGAAGCCAGCGGACGATAGCGTTCCAGAAACGCGAAACCTTTGTCTCAGGTAAATGTGCGATGATTGCACAATGCAACTGTAGCTCATTATACACAAGCCAGCTGAAATAGACACCACGAGTGAGCGTTTCAATAATCTCCAAGAGTGTAATGACCACAGAAATTACATATCAGGAAATAATGAAATTGATTTGCGTTACCGCCTCGACCAGAAGCTCCATAAGTATCACGAGTGCACAGGAAACTAGCCGGAGGGACCAGGAGCTAGATCGTGATCTCAGTGTCAGCACGGACTCACCATGATTGGTATAATGGTCTGAATGTGAGTCCGGACTCAGGACACAGATAACGATCTGAATATGAGTCCGGACTCACACACAACTCAGACCATGATCAGAATGTGATTCCGGTCTCACTCACGACACAGACCATGATCTTAATGGGAGTCCGAGCTCACTATCGATTCAGATCATTATCTGGATGTGAGTGAGAACTCCCTCACAATTCAGATCATGATCTGAACGTGAGTCCGGATTCACTCACGACTCAGATCATGATCTGAAACGAGCTTGAGTGAGCCCGGATGAGTACACTCGTGAGTGAGTTTGCCGACCTATGGATATCGGTAAGAAGGTAAAGGAGGGAATTATTTGGTGCCATCTAGACATAAGTCTGGCAGGAAAAACAGAACAACACCCACAGAGGTTTGAACTTGTAAGTGCAGTGCATTGAAGCCATTGGCAGTAGTAATGCAGCGGAATCAGAAACCCAAAATAAAACCAAAGGTGAAAGCAGAAACAATTCAGCAATGGAACATTTGGGTCGTTTCCATGATTTTCATGTGATACCGGGACAAGTTGGACGGCGGATGTGCCTTCCCCGGTGCCAGGAAGCGCGTGTTTTGCAGGGAATATAGGGTCACGCAGCAGATGTTATCAGGCGCTGGCGTGCAATGAACGAGCCCTGCTTATTTATTTTGGTGCCTTATGAGCAATACAGCCAAAATAGAAAAAAAGAGCCAGGGGACGATCGCCTTACGAGGAAAATTTACTCTTCCAGTGTACTGTGTTATGACAGCCGACATGTGATTAACCTCGAGATTATTGTGCACCATCACCTAAATCAAGAGGATGTTCTTTTTTCTTGAAACTCATAACGGCACCTAAAGAATAATTGCTGACATGAAAACGGCAGCAATAATACAGATTTTAGGACGCAGGGCTAAAAACAAGTTAAAAATTCTGGTAACGAAATGAGCATTATTGACACTCTTAAGATTTACCCAGCTCAGCGACCACGTGAGCATGCTTTCAGAGTGACTGCTACGGCGAGTTTTGAATCTACAGCACTTGTGAAGAGCTGCGATGCTGGCTAGTGCATGCGCTAGATATTTCAGGAAATACCATTGATTCCAAATGTATTTTACATTTCCGACCCGGCACGAAAGCTGTCGCCTATGCATTTCAGTATTCAAAAGGATATAGTTGCTAAGAAACGGAACACTGAAGAGCAATCACAGGCATTACTTTTGATACTTGGCTACATATTGCGTAAGGATCAGTGACAACCGCAGAACAAGGCCATGAGGGCCCGCAATTTTAAACCTGAAAGCTGACATGAACAGGGATCGTGATAGGCGGGGTGAACGCTCTTGCCTTCACTGACAACATACAGACGCATTTTAATGTGAGCTTCGCTCACCATCATCTTTGCATCACAGGTTTGTTTTTTGTTTTTTGCATAGAACTATCCTCAGCTTTTGGACGCAATTGTTGTTGTGCGCAAGAAATGCTCGTCTATGCCACGTCTGTGCCGCGGACAGGGGCTTCCTACCTATGAAGACGTCTTTACAGTCATAGCTGCGAACTGCGTATTGCTTGAAACATACCAACACCTAGCAGAATGAAGGAACCCATGATAGCCGTGCAGTAGGCGAAAGAGCGCACTTTTTTGCTTGTGAAATCGGCAGTGGAGCGCCTATCTTGGCAAGTTGTGTATATAAAATGTTTCAAACTTTACTTTACTAACCATGTGTGATAAAAGCGAGCCTGGATTCGTGTTTCGTGAAGGTCGACTGTCGAATGTAGAAGTTTCAGCAGGAGCAAACACACACATGTGCAGTAATATATTGACACACATATTCAAGTTTTTCTCAAGTCACATGGCATCATGACTCCAGGTGGAAGTCTCAGCGCTCTATAAACACAAGCCAGAAGCTGCCAGTGTGCGCACAGAACGACTTCTACTTTGGTAGGAAGAATGTGTATTTTTTTACATCAAATACTTTTCACTCCTATTATTCGCAATATCAGGTGAACATAGCCCCAAATCTGAACACTTACCTACCGCGGTGGCTCAGCGGTTAGGGCGCTCGACTACTGATCCGGAGTTCCCGGTTCGAACCCGACCGCGGCGGCTGCGTTTTTATGGAGGAAAAACGCTATGGCCCCCGTGTGCTGTGCGGTGTCAGTGCACATTAAAAATCCCCAGGTGGTCGAAATTGTTCCGGAGCCCTCCACTACGGCACCTATTCTTCCTTTCTTTCACTCCCTCCTTTATCTCTTCCCTTACGGCGTGGTTCAGGTGTCCAAAGATATATGAGACAGATACTGCGCCATTTCCTTTCCCCAAAAGCCAATTATTATTATTATTATTACCTGATGTCGAAGTGAAGCTCGACTTGAAGCCGTACTTTTTCGACCCAATCGGACATTATTTTCTCGTAACGGTGTTCTGAAGAACATACGCTCCGCGTCGTAGCGATTTCTTCAAAATTCTGAGCCGCATTCGAATGCTGCAGCAAAGGGAAGCTTTCAGGCTCGTAGTGTCGCGCATCTACTCTCTGCACCAAAGCGCAAAACTCTCGGAACAGAGACGTTGTCGACTGTGTTGGCATGTCGTTCCTTCATATCGGCATCTCGATCGTTCAGACCGAGTAGTCTGTCACTACAAAAAAGGCCGCCACCGTCTGGAAGACGTTGAAGTAACGAGCGTTAGCTGTTTGGTTTACGAGATGAAGAAAGCGAAGAACGCGCCGTTCGTCTCGAGAACCGAAATGTAATACCCTTTGAAACGGGGTGGATTGCCACCATGCTTGGATGGATGGATGGAAGGTGGCTACGCGTGCACGCACGCCGCCTAGCGGAACGATCGCTGCCTAGCGCCATCTATCAGAAATTACGACGCACTTCTGCCCATTGTCGAGCTGCACCCCCTCAAGATACTTCCCGAAAGGAATTTGCTTCGTTTGGGGTGTCACGGTGGGCCTAGAATTCGGCTTGCGGTGCGATATGGTAACGTTTCAATTAGTAATTGCATGCATACAATGTTTACCTATTACGTTGGCAAAGAATCGCCCCATATATAGACCCAGAGTTCTCAATGACTATCTCAAATTGGCTGAAATACTCATATTGGCTAAACTCAGGTGGTTGCTAAGACCACTCGGCCACCGCAGCAGTGGCCTGGTGATCTGAGCATGGGCCTCGCATGTGGTAGGTACGGCGTTCGATCATCAGTGCCGCCCGCTACCCACCGCTGACACAATGGGTACAAGCTTTTCCCTTGTCTGGTGCTCGGATTTTTCGGGGTGAATATTTCTGAAATGTGTCTTTAGCCCAACCATGAGTAGAAGGAAAATATCTTCTACCATGGCGCTCTGTGGCCAGGGATGCCCTTGAGCCATAAAAATCCATCATCATCATGAGCAGCAGCATCATTAACACATCCAATGATGGCGCTGGTTGCCCGTCGCTTCCCCAGTATTGGTTGTGCCGTCATGAAATCCTGGCTATCATGGGCCGCGTTAGCCAGAATTCTCTCACTCTTTGCCATCGATGGTTGTCCCATCTTAGAATCATGGCTATCACTGGTCATGTTAGCCAGCGCTCCCCCACTGTTTCCAAAATTGCATAAGTCATTTTAGAAAGCTCTCTATACTGGCCTAGCTTTGCCATTGCTCATCCAGTGTTAAAAATTATTTGGCAAATGCTGGTCAACATTGTGCCATCTGCAAAAGCAACATCGCAACGTTCAATATTGGTAGAGAGAGAGACAGTTTATAATTTTTTCGAAATCGTAAAAAATGCGTTGAGCTCTATTTAGGAGGTATGAGACCTGTATAGACCTGTCTCATCTCTGTTTACCTGTAATCGGCACGTGTACAGTGCCAAAGTAGATGTTTATGTTTATCCTTGAGATGAAAGCACATGTTCCTGGAGCACATTATAGCATCTCAGCACTATTGCGCTGCGCTTTTACTCTACTACTACCACCACTGCAGTTCTATCAAAGTACCCGTGCTACACTGGCTTTTAAGTGGCATTTTTGTCAAGTGAAATTTCACACTTCGAATGGCGTTCGCACCCCACGGAGTTATCCTGTGCTTCACAACAAATTCCAAACAAGTTTGGAAGCATTCTAAACTCATTCGCTCGCTGTATAGCTATGGCGCTACTGCCGCCGAGTTTCGTTTTTCTTCGTTCGCTGATTTTGAGCGGTACAACGACGTGGCAATGAATTCGATGGTGGCCAGGGGACTGTGAATATGTTCCTCGACAGAGGACCCAGACTGTCGCATAAGACCGACGACGACAACATCCAGACCAACGACCACAGATCTATACAAATCTATCCTTAATATTGGGCAATCAGAATCGACCGAAACTAACCACTAATTTTTTTTCAAAATGCCCCATAAATTTACTGATTTATGAATGTGCGCTGGCATGACCCAGTGGTAATGATTCCTGTAATTTTATATGGCTCAGCCAAGCCACTAATGAACAAAATATATTCGTTGTTTGAGAAGTGCACAGACAGAGCTCACTCTATCTCACGCTATCCGATTTCTGGACAGAACAACCCGCCTATTTGTCAGATGATTTATGTATTTGAAAGCGGTTTTGTACGGTCTGCTCGCGCGCGTACCTGAAAACCAGACAAAAGACGTTTCCTTGTAAGAAAAAGTTAAATAACTCTCAATTCATTATATTGTTAATCAAAAATTACTTCGTTTGCTTCCCTCTAGAGAATTCACTGCCACACTGCGCAGCGGGTGTCTGCTTAATGGAGATCCTGAATCAGACGTAACAGCTTAGTGCAAGTGTATTCGCTAAACGGACTTTGTGCTCAGTTTTAGCAACGTCAAGAAATGAAGCAGTGGTCTCGTAATTTAGAATTATACATTGCGCACGGGCAAAATATTCGGCCCGCGCTTCATAAGCGCACGCAGCCACGCGCTAAGAGATTCCTACGCTTCCGTACGTTGTGTAGTGTAATTGCGCCTTTTCCAGTGTTTTCTGATTCGCTATTTCCTTCCCTTTCACCAAGTCGCAAGATTGCAAATTGTTGTTTTTTGTGCATTTTATTGCTCTGTTGCGTAATTTGCGTTGATAGCTCTTGCTCACATCTTTGCTAATTTACTTGCAATTTATTTTTTTTCCTTCGAACAACGCCTTTATTTAAAAAAAGCATCGAAAGTCGGGGCGAATCACAATTCAGCACGTTTTTGTTCGGTTTTGCTTTTTGCTTAAAACTTCCACACTAACAGAAATTTGAGGATCCTGAGACGACCAACGAATAAATCTACGGACAACTGTTGTTAGACGCATGCTAACTTAGCTTGTTTGCCATATGTACCGTATATATAACTATGAAAGAGAGCGCATTCTCCTTGGATAATTGTTTGTTTACTGTTTTACATTTTTATTATTTTAAGGTAAAATTTTAAGCCATCTTGAACTAGCAAAAGCCACATCACACGGCTTTACAAAATACGCGAGTGCCTGAAGTCGTTTTGGTAAAATTCATCTCGAAGCTCCACTTTCCTAGCTTCAATATTTTCGGGCGCCGAACACGACGCTTTTCCGGTGGCTTTGCAACAATACTTCGACGCTTCCGTGTGTCCCATCCCCTTGTTCCTTATAGTTATTGCCTTCTGAACTGTCCATGACTCATTCGCTAAGAATTCCAAACCCCTTTCACATGTTTCGGCCCCCGCCCACTCTCTCTTTCAACGTCCACATCTCCCCACCTCTTCTCGCGGCCGTGTCCTTTTCTAGGTAGCGCGCTAGCATTCTACCCTGAGAAGTGAAGCGCATTTTTTTTAAATGCGGAAGCATTATATAGCTCAGTTATGTCCGCAGAACGAGCCCGCATGATGACGTCACTCCAGATGAACGAATGTGCAACAGAAAACTAGGAACTAGGCGGGAATCGAACCCCGGCAGCCGGCGTGCGAAAAGGCGACGTTGCCACTCCGCCATTAACACTTCGGCGTTTGAAGCTGAATACAGGCACGTGTAGTGGATGCTTATTTCTGAAAACGTACCTTAGAAATATGTTCTGAAGCCTACCTGAGTAATTATGAGCATCTTAATTACAGATGTCGCCATCAAGCAGTACCAAATTCTCTCCGTTTCCCGTAAATTTCTTTTGTGCTTGGCCTGCATGCGTGCTTGGCGTGCTTGGCGGCAGCCACTGAAAGCTCCCCTCGACCGCTGGATCAGCAGATGGCGCAGGTGGCGGACCGCACGCAGCTTTCGCAATTGCGCACGTAAGGGTACTTAAGTGCACCTCATAATTTTTTGGAATATTACTCACTTTCTCGAAGCTGTTTTTCCTCGTGCGCGTCTACGCGCTTCGCATTTCGTGCACTCTCCCACGATATCTCTTTCTCCACTTTTTTTTCAGCTGAAAACTTTCTCTCGGGATCAGAAAAGCGGTGTAAAAGATAATGAGACCCCCCTCCTCCCTTCGAGACTACCCCCCCCCCCCCCCCCCCGCTATACCGTGGACCCCCCTGCCACCCGTATTAGAACAGCGCAATGCATCACCATGACACACCCTTGACTGGGCGGGTCTTGCCTTGGCTGGCACGGCTGCGCCCAACCACGCAACCAGCGAGAAGAAAAAGAATGCACACTCGGGTTTGCACCGTTCGTAGTCTGTGCAAGCGAATAGCTAAATCTGATGCTATATGTGAGCTCCAACGCTATTGAGTGCCCTGCCCAGCAAAGTCTTATTTGTAAACACTACAATTCTTGTATAGTGAGTTACGTTCGGAAATGATTGTGGTTTTGGGAGTAAAGATTGCTTTTATTACATGCGGCTTTATTTTTTCTGGCAGGAGAAGAGAACGACACAAAGCCTGAGGACGACTTCTGTGTGCCTACTCTCATTGCGAAAAGTCTAGCTTGACTACGTGCGCAATGCAAATCTTCCCGAATGGGAGGAACTTTATTTTTCGTCTTTAGTGAGATGAAATTCGCGAAACATTCACTACTTTGCCTAACAGCGGGTTTTGAATTCATGTTTTCCGACAACTGACGCATTCGTGATTGCATTTGCCAGATACAGCTTATGCATGACAGGAATCAGAACGGCGAAGTGATCCACTGCAGACCAGTCGCTAAGGATATGTTTAATACTTCCGTACTGTTTTTTTTCTGGCTTCGACATTTGCAGGCGCAATCACAATCCGGAATTTCTGCTTAAAGCACTGAGAAAAAAAAAGCCATTACTCTGCACTGTCGACGAATATTTTTGTATGCTTTTCAAGTCACAGTTTCGAATCCCATATTGCATGGATTCGAAGCGACTAAGATAAACAGTTTGATAAAAGCAAAAACAAACGTTCGTTCAGTTTCTAGTGTTGAGCGTATTTCGCAAAAATAGCCGTATTTATAACCTCACAAAAAAAAAACTTTGTTCAAAAATGTTTTTTTCACGCCCATGTGGATGAGATCCTACAACATGTGCACCTTTGCTTGAATAAAAAATGAGCTCGCCATTTAGAGATACGTACTTGTGAAATTAAAACGAGATAAGGCAGTAATTTCTTTTTAATATCACACCACTTTGCTTTTGTCCCATTGAATATGTTTACTGGGGCTGCAACCGGGCGCATTAAACTGAAATTAAACCATTTGGTACAAGAGAAATTTATTAAATTCCACTCTATGAATTCAATGCGGTGTTAGTTATTGTACATAAATTACGAATCTGCCTCTAAAATGTGTTGCGAGTGTGTTCATGAAGACTGTGCCTCAGAAAATTCAGTCCTATTTATTTTTTTGTTTTTGTACTGTGACAGCCATAGTTAGGCTCATCTTGACATAATGCATTTCTTTCCAGGCTCGACGCATTGTGAGGCCATCGTGCCAGAGCTGGACGAGGAATTTTTTTTAATGCAGTGCAGCCGTTATCTTGCAAGACGTGTGCAACGATTACTTCCGATATGACTCACCACTTCACCGGAGGACAGCTCCGTTAAGCACTTTATGGATGCCTTAGCCTTGCCATATCAGCTTGCCGAGCTGCGTTCTCCAGCCTAATAGATCGGCACACAGCAAACTCGAAAATAAACGTTTTTCCCAGAGGCTCTGCCACCATGCTGTTGGGCCCTTCTTTTCTTTAAAGGGACTATGCAACGAATAAAAAGTCACTTGTAAATGTTTTCAATGCTTAGAAATGATGCTAAGAAGCATTCACACCAAGTATGAGTCTTCAGAACTGAGCCGGCAATTTATTATTGGATTGGATGGGAAAACATTTAATTCATCAGAAAAGGCAGAATGCAGACGATCCGTGCTAGGTGGCTATCAGTCCACGGCTGACAGCGACCTGGGTAGCCCATTCAATAACCCGGGTTTGAACTCCCAAGTCTGAGCTGACCAACACGGCCTCCCACTGCTCGAGAGTAGGAACTTGTATTAGAGGTTTCGGGGGCGGCTCCTCTTTAAAATTCCACAATAGGTGATCATAAGTGGCTAAATCACCACATAATGTACATGCAGGGTCGTATTCACCGGGGTAGAATTTCGACAACAGGTAAGGCGTCATGAAGGATCGCGTCTGGAGTCGCCTCCAAGTGGTCCCCTGCTCCTTATTAAAGGCCTTGTCTGGAGGAGGGAATATCCTCCTTTCAAGTTTAAAATGATTAGTAATATTGTGAAAAGATGATAGGCCGTCCTTCGAAAAACTCTCAGCAACGACAGCGTCCCCTGCTCGGCTGACGAATCCTCGAGCTGTTATGTGTGCCGCTTCGTTACCAGGGTTCCCCGAGTGAGCCGGGACCCATATCAATTCAATAATTCTGTCTAAGTCATTGGTTTGACCCAATATGCTCATTGCTGCCTGAGAAATTATGCCCCTCGCATAATTGCGTATGGCAAATTTAGAGTCGCTGAGTATGGTAGTAGCTTCTGTGTTAATGATAGCAAGGGCGATTGTCGCCTCTTCTGCCGTTTCCGAGGATTTCGTTATGGTAGTGCCGGAGACTATCAGACTACCTTGCGTATCCACCGCCGTTAGTGCGAACGCTTGTTTCTGGGGATATTCTGCGGCATCTACATATACTGCATGTTCATCTTGGTTGTATATTTTGTGTAGAGCTTTTGCCCTAGCCCTTCTTCTCCCCTCGTGGTGAGCAGGATGCATATTCTTAGCTAGTAGCTTAACTCTTATTACCTTAGCGATGCGTTTAGGCATCTGTGTTTTGGTATCTTGGGGTGGCAACTGTGTGCCTAGTCCTAAACGATCAAGTATGGTTCTTCCTGCTTTGGTGAGGGAAAGCCGGCCTCTCTGCATTGTTAAGTGTGCCTCTGTAAGCTCGTCTAAGGTGTTCTGTACTCCCAAGCCCAGAAACCTTTCGGTGGAGGTACAGTTCGGTAGCCCTAATGCTACCTTGTATGCTGTTCTAATCATAGACTCTACTTTGGCTTTTTCACTACTGTCTAATTTTAAGTATGGGAGTGCGTAGACAAGCCTGCTTATTACAAATGCTTGTACTATTTTGCAAAGTTCTGGCTCCTGCACTCCCTTCCTTTTGCTTGCAATTCGTCTAATTAGTCTTACCGTCATATTGACGGTTTTCTGGAGTTTTTCTAGTGTTTCCTTGTTCTTCCGGTTCGACTGAAGGAAGAGTCCTAGGACTCTTATAGTTTGAACTTCCTTCACAGGGAGCCCTTCCACCCAGATTTTCAGTGGAGGCGGAGGTTTGTAATTTTTTGCTCGAGGGCCCCTTGGTTTGTATCTGATTAGAAATAATTCGGACTTGGAGGGCGAGCAGGTTAGCCCTGCTTTACGCGCCAGGTCTTGCATTATGTCTACAGCTTGTGGCATGGTATCCTCTATCTGACCATCGCTGCCAGTTGTGGTACATAAAGTGATATCATCTGCGTAGAATGTGTGTTGCAGCCCCGGGATGGCTGCTAATTTAGAAGAAATTATAATTAGTGAGAGATTAAAAAGGAAGGGTGACAGGACTGAGCCCTGTGGCCTTCCTTTACCTCCAAGGGAGATAGAGCCTGATTTAATCTCTCCCACTGCTATCTCTGCCGCTCTGTTACTGAGAAATGACTTGGTGTACTGGAAAGTTCTTTCCCCTGGGTTGATGTCCGAGAGATTCCTTACGATAGCATCGTGCGTGACATTATCAAACGCCTTGTTCAAATCCAAGCCTAATATGGCTTTAGTTCCTCTGCTGCGTTCCATGTCTATGATGTCTGCCTTGAGTTGCAGCATAACATCTTGGGTAGAAAGTTTAGCCCTGAAGCCTAGCATGCAGTTAGGGAGTAAGTTATTGTCCTCAGCGTATTCTTGTAGCCGATTGAGAATTATATGTTCCATCAACTTTCCTAAGCAGGATGTTAAAGAGATTGGGCGTAGATTCTCTATACACAATTTCTTGCCTGGCTTTGGAATGAATGTAATCTTTGCATGTTTCCATTCTTGTGGAATGTTTCCGTCTGTCCAGTATTTGTTCATGAGATCAGTGAGTGCTGTCACTGACCCTGCGTCCAAGTTTCTAAGTGCTTTGTTAGTAACACCGTCAGGCCCGGCTGCATACGTGGTGCGTAGTTGCCCCATGGCAAGCCACACTTCCGACTCCGTAATCACAGCGTCCAAGTCCTCGTTTGGTGTTCCCTGATAGTTTGGCAGCGGTCCATCTGGGGTTGTGTTTAAGTATCGATCTCGTAGTTCCGTTAAGAACTCCTCTGTGGTGCCTTGATACTGATGCACTAATCTCATAAGTTGACCTCGTTTAGTTGATTTAGCCTCTGTGGGGTCAAGAAGGTGCCTTAGCAGATGCCAAGTTTTCCTGCACTCGAGCTTGCCATTCATGCGGTCGCAAATTTGCTCCCATTGTTTGTGTTGAAGCTCTAGAGTATATTTTTCAATTAGTCTCTGAAACTGTGCAATTCTCTTTTTAAGATTTTTGTTGTGTTTGTTCTTCTTCCAGCGGTTTTGCAAGCTGAAATGTGCTTCCCACATAAGCAATAACCTAGAGTCAGTGACTTGTCCTACTTCCATGCCGATTTTGGCTGTGGTAGCCTTAATGTCCATTTTTAGTGATTCCACCCAGTCAACGAGATGTTCAATTACTGGGTCTGTGCTTTCATCTTTTTGTCTTTGTTCTCTTATTACCCTGAACTTGTCCCAGTGCGTAATTTTTACTTTGAATTTTAAAAAACCGTGTTTTTTTAAAATTCGCGGGCCGATTGGTGTACTCGTAGTGACCGATTTTGGAACTAAAATCATGGAAGAAAGACGTTACACTACCCATGACGTCGCCAGGCCACCACACGCTCTCATTCCCTGGAGCCACGGCAGCCACGACGTCACGGCCACACTTCCGGTAGCCGTGAAAATCGTCTGCTCGTGCCGCCGCGCGACCCTCTCGTTCAGGCGCGAGCCAGGGCATTGCCTTCGCGCATATGGTTTCAATTTTCCTCTGCCGCCTCCTCTGTCGGGAGTTCCGGAGCCATTCGCACGGCTCTTCGTGCGCACGCATAGGGCTCGATGCCCATCGCAGCCGTAAAAGCGAGCAGTCGCACCTCGAGGTGCGGGTTTATTACTGCTAATTGCCACAGATGACAAGCAAAGAAACCCGACGCGCGCCGCAATCCAGGAAGGCGAAGAGACCGGAGAGATGCCGCCACGTCGCTGACGCTGCTGCTTGGGGGCTAGGAGCGACAACCGGAAGTTGCAAAATAAACGTCAGTGGATGACGTATTCATGGGCGGGGCCCAGTCCCAGAGCTGTTTTCTTTATTTTTTTCTGGTGCTCCTCGTGTACGAGTTGAGGAGGGAGAGGAGGAGCGTAATTTTTAATCGTCTATATCTTCGCTGTTGTTGATGCTAGCTCAAATATTCTTGCACTGGGGTGACGAGTGATCGAATGCCTATCTCTCGTCTGCTTTACATAATCTCAATTAATTTATTGCATAGTCTCTAATTCCCAGGATGACTGGTAGCAGCGCAAGCCATTCTGCGTTCGCTAGAAGCGTGACCCTTGTAACACGATGCAATAAACCGGTCTTTTTCCTGAATTCTTAGGCACCCTCATTTATGAATATTTGCTAGGTTGAATGGTACATCCACAGTTCCAGTCATTGGGCAGTGGGTTACGTTGCATTCAGAATTCACAGATGTGAAAAGCAATGAATGTTTTGAACTGTACTATGGTCCTTGGAGGGTATGAAAAGAAACAGGGCAAATTATAGAAAGTAGTCACGATGTAATTTGCTGCGCACGGTGATCAGTTAGGCAGAAACCTAACGGAGAAAAACTCCCATGCTTCCATTGTTTCCCCGCAGTGCACAGCCGAAGCGGTTCGCGAAATAATATTTTTTAGTACTTCTCGGTCCATTTCAGGAATAAAACTTCGGAACAGCATAATAAGGGCATGCAGCGGATATAAAAATTTTGAAAAAAAATTTATGGTCTTTCCTGTGATTTCAAAACACCCTACACCATTAATCCTGAATTTATCGTTTTGTTTCCATAGCTCAATACAATGACCTCAGTTTATGTTCAATGTTTTAGCGCGTGGGCACTAATGCTTCCAGTCTCGAGAAAATCGCTCGTTTGCTTGAGCGTCTGAAGCCAGCTAAACCTGCAGAAATACTTCAAAGCGCAATTCAGGTATGCACTTACCCAGGGAGATAGTGGCCCCTTTCGTTCCCTCAAAATCAATGGAGACCAAACATTCCGCTGTTTTTCGCTGTTGGTGTATGCCACCGCCTTGTGGGCGTATTTCCTCGGTCTCACTAGACCGGGCTTCACACCGACAGTGCTTAAACCCAGCAAGTGCGGCTAGAAGTGCTTTGGCACTAATAACAAAGGTATGGCAGCGACTCTACCGCGCCTGGGTTTCGGACCCGTGGCGGAGCGAACAGGTAAGCTTCATTGGCCAGCGCACGATGTTACTATGTTATCGCCCCAAACAACCACGTCACGTGTTTAACTGCCGCTCCCTCTCGCTATGCATTGCATGTCGTTGTCTTCATCAATTTCCATCCGTGCAAAATGAATCCACAACATTTCGCTATCACAGTGCCAGCTTAAGGCGCGTTAAGCTTTCCCAAAATTTTATAGTGCACTACCACTGTGGTCCCCAGTCACCGATGTCGCCGATCTTTGCCTGAAGTATAACCTAAAGCAACCAAGGAGTCATGTGCGTATGCGATTTGTCATCACTTACAACTATGAGTACTGAAGTTGTGTCTTGTTCGAGAGTGCGATTATTACCGATTGCTCTCCCTATTTAGCAAGCCTGTTTCTTAGACAGACGACCGATCCGCGGAGCCAAATCCAGGGGGTCGCAGGGCTGAGATTTTTTCCTATGTGCTGATTACGCCGCTTGTTGGAAACCCTAAGAAATGGCCACGTGTATTAAGGCAGGTTACTACCGAGCAAGATCGGCGTCAGGTAACTCGGAAATAGAGGTTACGGCGCCCTCTACGGACGGTGTGCTCTGCAGCTCTCAACGGACACCATTTCCGGCCTGGCTGCTACATAAAATTGAGCTCGGCATTTCACGCCCGCAGACGAGCGATCCGCGGACCAAACCCAGTGGAACGCAAGACCTCCACATTTTCCCTCTCTGCTGGTAGGCACTGGTTTCTTGCATTCTTTTAGGGCTGCTTTTGTTGCTTTGCTTTACGCGGATAGCTCTCCTTGTATGCCAGAATTCCCGCTGTTGCTGAACTAGCCAGAGAATTTAAGGAAGGGAAAGAAGACATGGATGGACGCTTCTAAAATTTAAAACCGGGATTAAAGCTGATCTTTGCCTTGCTGAGCAGAAAGCATTGTCCGGTATGACGGAGCTAAAAAAACTTTAACAGACGCACGATTTTCTTAGCACGAAACATGACCAGATTAAGAGCGAGCACGACGAAATATTTCCTGAAATTCGAAGTCTGAAGCAAACGGTTGGTGAGCTCGAAAACAAACATCGGTCTGGAAAAGCAAGTTTCACAGCTTCATCTGTACTCTCGAGTCGATGATGTCGAAATGCGTGGAATACCAAGCATAGTGAACTGAAATGTCTCTGACGTTCTGGACAGTTTGTGAGCAAGATTCACAAGAATGATGGGTAGTGCTGTTTTCCAATATAGTTATGAGTAACTACCAACTCGCCCAATCAGCCAGTCTTTTTTAAATGCATTTCTATTTTACTGCCAACACTTCGCTGCCAATCGTAAACTGCTGTCCCCTTGCGAATGTGCTCAACATCAGTTTAGTTCTCGTATTGACGATTTTTAGATCACGCTGTTCTGTTTTGTCAGTCTAGGTCCTCAATCTCGCTTTGCAACTCGCCCTCTGACTTAATTACAAAGGCAATGTTGTCAACGAATCCCAGATTACAAAGGTAGTCTCGCTTAACTTTTGTCTCCAGCTCTTCCTATTCCAGATTTCTGAATACCTCCTGTGAGCAGGCGGTGCATCTCACTTAAGAGATCGCGTCTTCATGCCTTAAACAATTCCTTAGTATAATTTTATCTAATCCTCTACGGAGGATTGTGGCGGCTGTGCAGACGCTATAATTAATCTCCAGCCTTTTTACGTAGGCCTCTTTTATACACCCTGGTTTGTTAATACCTGCATGACAGCTTAGGTTTTCGACAAAGTCACATGCTTTCTCTTTATGTGTGAAGTAATTAAAGGATATGTTTTTATCCTATGCATTTTCTTTTACCTGATTCAAAGCGTTCATATGTATCTACTAACCTTTGTGAAAGTCAGCCCGGTCCTGTCATTGGCAGATGTCTAATGTTGCTCTGCGAATATTAGCGATTGCCTTAGCAAGCTTACCTCAGGCAACAGGCAGGGAGCTGCTAGGCCTGTAATATTTCAAGTCTTTGAAGCCACCCTTTTTATGGATTAAGTGAAATTTAGTGCTCCCTCAAGATTCCTGTACGCGCATGGTCGTCAGGCTTTAGGTATGCAGTGTGGCCAGGTTTTCGTACACCTTTCAGGAGCATATTATATCCACCTTAGAGAAGTCTTTGCAGAAGTTTAAACTTGTACTGTTTGCGCTTCATGTTCGAAATGAGGCAACGTGGGCCTCATGAACAGGAAAGTGATGTAACGATTTGAAATTTTAAGTATACCTACAACACATTATCATTTAGATAGCATTATCGCTGTGCTGTCCCGAGTTCAGTTCGAATTTCCCCCAAGGCGCCGGCTTCATCTGCAAATACTGGACTCCTCTGCTCTTCGCTCTTTTTCTTCCTTCTCCTCGTGCGCCTTCACTCTCGCTTTCGTTCTTTCTCCATCTAAAGAGCGCCCTCTCCCGGAGTTTCATGTTAGGTGACTCGTGACTGATTCGTTCTTTCAACCGCAGGCACGACTGGGGCAGCACCGCGTTTTTACAAGTTTTCATTTTCCTGGTGTTTGCGACCTGTCATCTATCTGAGGAGTGGCCGCAGCCCCAACGCGTGCCACGGAATCAGAATGATCGCGGTATGGCGTGCTACGGTTTCATATGATGTGGTCTATCGTGTTTACCCCCTGAAGGTTCACGTGTGCTTTAAAGCTGGCACAGTGGAGGACTCCGCAATATTTTCGACCAGCAGAGAGGCTTTACTGTATTTGATATGGCATCGCACAAGGCGTCTTGGCATTTAATATAAAAAAGGTGGCAGGAGGGCAGGTATTCGGCCTCGCAAACTCTTCTTGAGTACTGTCTCTGAAATACTCAACGTCTATAAAAATTGGCACGCAGAAAGCGAACAATAAAGATCGACATGAAAAGGGCCTTTCTTTTTTGCTGCGCTGTTTAGTTGCAATAGGCATGCCGCGAAGACACAGCTTCGGAATGACATCTGGTGGCTTGTTGACAGTTCTACGGATGCAATTTTCTAGCTTTTAAGTTTCGTTTTCATTTATGTTTTGTGCGGGGCTTTGTGTTGGCGTAGTTATCCTGCTATGCAGGCAGTTTATTTTTGATCCGTATCAACTGAAGACTTGATTTGAATTGAGCTGAGCACATTGTCTGGTGCCTTCTGGGTCTGAAGTTCATTTGCCCCATCGCTTGTAACGATTTATTCGGCAAGCTGAGTTTGTCCAGCGGAAACCTGTTCTTTAGAAAGTGAAATAACATAGTTTTTTCTTCTCATTGTATACCTCAGTGTCAATGCTACTGTGATCACCCTGCACATTTTTAGTTGCAGTCTCGGAGACATTTAACCTATATACGCGCAAAGTATTTCAACAAGCGCCACATACATCATTCGTACTAGTCTATTATTTGTTTTTCTTCACTTCGAAGTCTGGCGGTGGCCGCGCAATGCATAAAAATGCGGCTTCCACATTATAAAGTATTTCACAGAAACAGCGCCATGTTGCCTTTGACAGCATTAACATAGCCGTCACTTACTTGTGGTAGGACAGGTTCCCGCTTCATAGTTCGTTTTTTTTTTTAAAAATCCTTAAATGCAGTGCCAGATAATGGTAACAGCCGTCACCTTGCTAGTGCAAACATTATTCTCATAGAAGGGTGAGGGTTCGGCAAGTTTCTCATGGCAAGAACACAGGGCGGCAACCCCCAGCAGCACACGACATGAATGAAACTTTTCTAGTTTTCGAAATGCCAGAGTGGAAGCTCGTGAAGTTTGCTATTTTAGGCGTTAACGGTTATTTAAATGAAGATTCGCTCTGAAAAATGCGCCTGTTAAGCACTAAAACTTAGTTTCTATGCGAAGTTATATTTCGCGATATTAAGAGAAAGTCCTGTCTCACTGTGGGCAGATGCGGTCATCGTTTAAAGCTATCTGCTTTCCTGCTCATTTATTAGTGTTTAAAGTAAGCATATTTTTTTGGGGACACATTGTTTGCAGAGTTTTCCTCGCCATATTATTTTTGGGAATATGCGTACCTCTTCACTCGTAGGAATGTTTCAGGGCTAACACTAGCTAAGCAAGAAACCTCGTCTTCTTGCCATTCTGAAAATGGATGAAGTGTTTATTTAAGAAACTCGCACTAGACGGTGGCCGAGTTTTGCTATATGCAATATAGGCAAATTGTAAGGTCAAAAAGCCTGGTTCTTCTTACGCTTGCATTAATAATAATAATAATAATAATAATAATAATTATTGGTTTTTGGGGAAAGGAAATGGCGCAGTATCTGTGTCATATATCTTTGCACACCTGAACCGCGCCGTAAGGGAAGGGATAAAGGAGGGAGTGAAAGAAGAAAGGAAGAATAGGTGCCGTAGTGGAGGGCTCCCGAATAATTTCGACCACCTGGGGATCTTTAACGTGCACTGACATCGCACAGCACACGGGCGCCTTAGCGTTTTTCCTCCATAAAAGCGCAGCCGCCGCGGTCGGGTTCGAACCCGGGAACTCCGGATCAGTAGTCGAGCGCCCTAACCACTGAGCCACCGCGGCGGGGCCTTGCATTATCTTGCAAAAAGTGAAGTAACGAAAAAAAAACTGACAGATTTTACATTTTCTGCGTAATGCGCGGAGCTAAGTGATAGGTAAATTTTACATGTGGGTGTTATTATCTGTACATTTGCTTCCCACTTTGCCCCATTTAACAAGGTCATCGTACTCGCCACGCAGTCACTGTGGCCGCCAGAGCAGCCCTGACTGGTTTGGTTTCACGAAGACGCCAGTCATAAGCGCCCCAAATCACTCTCCTTACATATGTCATTGGAGGTAACGTTACTGCGAGTGCTGCATTAACAGGTAACCGCGTGTTCGCAGGCAGGTGGGGAGACTTATCCGGCAGCGCTTTTGGGGGCAGCGTTCCGAGCGGGTACTATCAGTCTACAACCAGCATCATGTCTGTGTGCTCCGGCTTCGAGCCTGCTTTAAGCGGCCGAAAAGCATTTCGTTTGGCAGCATCTTACGAACGCGCGACTAACGCGGTACCCTTGAAGGTTGCATGGTACGTGGGCACGGGCTTCGGACGGGATCAGAAGAGAGCGTGCCCCAACCAAAGAGGATGAATGTCGCGCTAGGTACGTGTGCTCCCCTGTTTGACGGTGTACGCACCCGTCTATAGGCATTCTTTCGGGGACAGAAGATAAAACTCTGAAACCCACTTTTAAGCAACACGAAGATCATCTTAGAGGCAACTGAAATCACGGCCAAGACGCATAAACGCAGCCTATTACGAGATTTTCAGAATTCTGAAAATGCGCACTGCTGGAGTCATACCTTCTCGTAATACCATAAAAGACACTTTAGCAGCAGCGACCAAGATATCAAAAAGAACAAAAATATTTAACAAAAAGAAACGATCAGTTGCTGCCCTTTCGAAAAAACCTTGCTTTCAAAGTTCAGCTTGGGTGCTTGTCAGCTACAAGCGAAAAGTCAGTGACTATTACACATCACTGTTAACAATTTTGATGTTAATGCTCTTGTTTGTGCGCACGTGATCCTTCCCATTTTTCATGGCAGTAATACTTAGACCATTCCTCTTTCCGCACGACATCATTACCACCGGATGTCTAATAGCTATGAACTTTATAGGGTTTAACGTACCATGCAGGGGAACTTAGGTTATCTGGGATGCCGTAGTCAAGGGCTCCGTAGGTGTTCATCATCCTCTGTCGAAACCTCCGACTGAGACACCACGGCGGCTGACCACCGGATGTCAATGCTGATAAATGCTGAGGTATGGTTTAGCCAATTTCACGGTCATTACTACGCTAGGGCCCTTCAAAGTTCCATTCTATTAGGTTTTAAATCGTGCAGCCCAGAGGCAGTGATCAAATAAAAGGGCATTTAGCCGGCGTACTCACTCACACATTTGGAGATTCGTGCGTCGAACGTAAGCTTATTAAGATTCGCTCTTTTTCATATTGGTCGCTTCCAGGGGGCCTGTATCTATATTGCAGTGAGCTAGCACTTAGTTTAGAACTTCTATTTCGGCTAGGTGGTTCATTGTACTCGAGAAAGGAAAACATTAGCGCCGAAAAACACACACGCACAGCAGAAGAACGGCGTAGGACAAGCTAGTAGGACAAGTGCTTGTCCTACGTTGTTCTTCTGCTGTGCATGTGTTTTTCGGTGCTACTGTTTTCCTCTCGTTAGCACTAATCCTTCCTATCTAAAAAAATGTTGTTTGTTTGAGTGTCTGAAGCCTGAAATCATCAGTAACTCCTGTGGCGTCTGCCCTAGCAAATTACTTTCATCCTACTTATCCGCTTCTTCATGCAACACCTTTGGAACGTAATCCTTGGCAGCATCCCCAGTTCACCGGCTACCGACCCCTACGTGTTACGCACAACTCATCGTTCAGTTAGAGAAACAGAGCCTCCTCTCCCATCAGACTGCATAGGCGCACTTCAAGCTTAAGCGGATCAAGCACAAAAGGACGTATATTGTACACCAGTCTTCTCTGTCCAGATCTACCTGATGCACTCCACAGAGGCGCCGCTTCCCTCTTTGATAGCAGAGCTCATTGCCCACTAGAGGCTCTACTGCGCTCTGGGCATTGCTTAAAAGGGAACAGGCGCTTATTCGATAGGTGCGCACACAAGTAGTCTCCGGGCAAGCTGCCAGCTGAGTCAACGTCAAGGGGGGGGGGGGGGGGTGCAAAGGACTTGATAAAAACGGTAAAAAATTCTTAAATGATATAGAAATTTTAACAAGGAACGATGCCTGTGGGAATAGTCACACGAGAAAATGAAAACAACAAGATGCAGGTGAAGGACGGATAATAGGCATGCGGTAGTGTAAAAATGGAACGTTGCTACCCTTTATGTCAAACGGTTAAAAAGTGAAAATGTGTGCCAAGAAAGATAGGACCACTTTTTGAGATGCGCAGTCTCCTTTCACAATAGGTTGATGGACGGACTGCTGAAACACTTCTCGCCACGGTTTTGAATTATGTAATCTCACGTGCGCGCTTTCTGTAGTATTGCTTTTTAAGCTTACCTTATTCATGAACTTACCAAGCGACAGGTGTGTCAGCAGTATGTCCATCCACCTACTTTCAAAGAAGACTGCCTATCTAAAAAAGAGACCCTATCTCTCGTGCAGCACTTTTTAACTTTTTAATCTTTTTACATAAAGTGCTAGCGACGTTCCTTTTTTAGCCAACCGCACGCCCATTATTCATCCTTCAGCTGCATCTTCTTGTTTTCATTTTCTCATATCGCTCTTCCTACAGCCATCATTCCTTGTTAAAACTTTTATAGCTTTTAAGAATTTATTGCCGTTATCCGGCCCTTTACATCGCCCCTGACGTAATAGCTCACCTGACAGCTTGCCTCAAGACTACTTATGTGTGCACCTTTCGAAATCTTCAGTTGTAAATCAGCGTCTGTTTTGTACGTTCCTCTCTTTGTCCTCTGTCTGCGCTGTTCCCTTCTAAAGAGTGCTAAACCAACTAGCCCGCAACAACGCCCTGGTGAACTCCTGGGGATTTTGTCGATGTGTGCATTATCTAGATATCGAATCCATGCCCTGTCGGAGTTGTGTGGGCTCGACGCAATACTCACCATCTTAGGGAAGCGGACAGTGAGTCCCATCCACAGCAAGTGCTATGCCCGCTTCCTCTGCTGAAATTATCCGCAGGAGACGCCGTACTGACTAAAAAAGAATTTCTCCGTCGCTCCACGGGTGCTTTAATTCCGCCGCGTGGATCCAACCTTCTCGGCGGTTTAACTCGCCGTGACGAGGTGGCGTTCAGGAGAATCCGGGTGGATGTTGCACTGGCGCCTGTGGTCAGGGCCTCTTGGACATCACAGACCCCGCTTCTGAACTTGTCCTTCTGTCCCGCTTCTGCTACGGAGGCGACGTTAACTCACTTTATGTTACCTTTCCCCGGACTTCGGGAGCCACGCAAGCGACACCTCGGCATTCAGGGTTACCACCCCAGCCAACCACGAGAAACTCGAATCTGGACACTCGGGCCCCAGTACCGGGCCTTGTTGGCATTTATATCTAGCACCGGCCTGCACATGTACAGCTGTGAGGAAAAGTGGAGAGACCACGGCTCCGGGCGCGGGAGCGGCTGCGGGGCCGCACCGTGGCGCTGCTATCACGCGCCGCAAGCGCGCTGTGAGAGTGTCCCGAGTGACGACGAACTTCACCCTCGATCTCGCGCGGGTGCTTATCACGCTTGATACATTTCTAGTGAGGCGTTCGGCTGCTCTGCAGCTGACGGTCGCGACGAAGGGGACCGCTCATCGCAAAGCGCCTAAAGGCTCTGAAGGGGCAGTAGGGCGAACTGCTGGCCTCCTCCTCCGTTTTCGGCGCGCCTTGAATGTTACACTTCGATGCCGTGCCTGTATCGGCATGCTGTTGGAAGGCATGCGCGGCTTCCACTCGACTCTCGAAACACTAGGCGGAGACAATACATTGAGACGAAGAATGCAAACCACTGTGGATCGTCGCTTCGACCAACCGCTTCAAATAAGTATTAAAAATGTTTGGCATTCAGAGGCTCTTTATTGCCGTAAGAAATAAAGAATTTGTAAGTAAAATTCAACTAATAGTTATTGAAGTTGCCATTAACGGCAAATACACCAGCCGCTCGTAGGACACGGAGGAAGAGCATCTGTAGGACACGGAGTTCTATCACAAATGCACAGCATGAAGCAACTCGGTTACTCCGCTGACTGTAATTGCGCGGTGATGCGGTACGATTGACAACAAATGCGTTGTTGCAGTTTTTATGATTACAGCAGTGGGACTGAAAAACCACCATTGAAGATTATAGCACGACTCAAAACGATTTTCCATTAAATGTGAAGCGTTGCTGGTCATTTCGAATGTAGCTGTAGCTGCAACAACCCGAAAGCAGCTAATAGGAATGCGCTAGAAAAATTTAGAGATCACTACAGAGACTGCATTGGAGAAATGCGGAAGCATTATCGTTTGCCGTGACGTTGGTGGCTCGTAGTCGACGCGTTTTTACAACTACTTACCCACTCCGTTAAGATCCTACCGCCACTGTTCGATCTCCGATGCTACTACTCGACGATATGTGTTTTTTTTTTTGCTGTAGTCTGATTGGTTACAGGCGTGAGGTCATCAGGCGTATGGACGAGGTCATGCATTTATTAAGCAATATGGTTTCACTTAGCGTCATTAATTAAGTCAATAAATCACCCTCCCTTATTAGAGTCACTTATTAAAACCGTTATTTAGGGTTATTAATTTGACTGCTGTTAATCGCTGATTAATACTAATACACTATTCTTATACCAAGTGTCACACACATTTGGTCATGACTGCTGATGCAATCAGCTGATGACGTCACATCAGGTGGAACAATTTGCTTCCACATTTTGCACCCACATTTTGCGCTCACTTTCACGCCAGCTGCCCACATAGCCTAGTAATACTTTCGCATTCATCATCATCATAATCAGCGTTACTACACCCACTGCAGGGCAAAGGCCTCTCCCATGTCTCTCCAATTAACCCTGTCCTTTGCCAGCTGCATCCACCCTTTTCCTGCAAACTTCTTATACTCATCCACCCACCTAACCTTCTGCCGCCCCCTGCTCCGCTTACTTTCTCTTGGAATCCACTCCGTTGCCCTTAAGGACCAGTTGTTATCTTGCCTTCGCAGTACATGCCCTGCCCAAGCCCATTTGTCCCTATTGATTTCGACTGGGATGTCATTAACCCGCGTTTTTTCTCTCATCCACTCTGCCCGCTTCCGGTCTCTTAACGGTACACCTATCATTTTTCTTTCCATGGCTCGCTGCGTTGTCCTTAACTTAAGCTGAACTCTTTTCATTAGCCTCCCAGTTTCTTCGCCGTAGGTAAGTACCGGTAAGATACAGGTGTTGTACACTTTTTTCTTGAGGGAAATTGGTAAACTGCCCTCATGATCTGAGAGAACCTGCCATATGCGCTCCACCCCATTCTTATCCTTCTAGTTATTTCCATGTCATGATCCGGATCAGCCGTCACTACCTGCCCTAAGTAGATGTATTCCATTGCCACTTCCAGCCCTTCGTTGCCAATTGTGAACAGCTGTTCCCTTGCTAGACTGTTGGACATTACCTTGGTTTTTTGCATGTTAATTTTTAGACCCGGCGTTCTGCTCTGCCTATCTAACTCATTGATCATGATTTGCAGTGCACCTCCTGAGTGACTCAGCAAGGCAATATTATGTAGCGAATCGCAGATAATTTAGGTATTCTCCATTTACTCTTATTCCCAGCTGTTCCCAATTCATGCCTCGGAATACCTCCTGTAAACAGGCGGTGAACAGCATTGGCGAGATCGTGTCTCCTTGCCTGACACCGTTCCTTATTAGAATTTTATTGCTGACTTTATGGACGACTATACTAGCTGTGCAGTTGCTATATATATATATTCCAGTATTTTGACATGAGGCTCTTCTATCCCCTTATTACACAATGGCTGTATGACTGCTGAGGTTTCCAACCGAGTCGAATGCTTTCTCGTAATCAATGAAGGCTATATTTAAAGGTTGGTTATATTCTGCGCATATCTCTATCACCTGATTGATAGTGTGAATATGATCTATTGTGGAATATCCTTTACGAAAGCCTACCTGATCATTTCGTTGATTAAAGTCTAAGGTTGCCCTGACTCTATTAGCGATTGCCTTAGCAAATACTTTGTAGGCAACGGATAGTAAGCTGATCGCTGTGTAATTTTTCAAGTCCTTAGCGTCTCCCTTCTTATGAATTAAGATAATGTTTGCATTTTTCTAGGCTTCTGGTACAGTCGAGGTCATAAGGCATTGCGTATACAGGGTGGCTAGTTTTTCTAGCACGATGTCCCCTCCATCCCTCAACAGATCTGCTGTTACCTGATCCTCCACAGCTGCCTCTCCCCTTGCCATTGCTCCTAAGGCTTTCTTTACTTTCTTAAGGCTTTCGCATTAATAAACTGTATAGAAGTAGTAGTAAATAAGTAGTAGTAGAAGGAAATTTCGCCCCGGTTCGGGGCAGTTGTCCTGTGTACGATTTTACTGCTAATCCCTTGCAAATGCGTGCGAATGTGCGCTGAAACTGGACAACGAGAACTGTGAGCCTTACATAACTTCGGCGAAGATGCGTTATGTTCTCACCGGGTTTTAACGACGGCCTAAAGTCGCTTTGATAGCGAGAAAGTGCTTTGGTGAAACAAGGCGTTGTTGTTTTGTCAATCGATCCTTATCGTGAGCAGCTGTCACGGCGAACCTTTGAGCTCAATTTATGCACTGTCTGAATCATCGCGCGGCATCCATTCACCGCTCGTGTTTGTGACGTAATCATGCCCCGATTTGAAGGCTATATTAGCCTTTGTCCAATGCCGAGCTACGTTTTTTGCGAAAATGTCGCCGCCGGTGCCGAACGACGAAAGAAAAATAATAGTTGAACTTAGCCTTCATGGCACTTTTCAACGTTCGATTTGTGCGATTACTGGGCGTTCCCGTAATGCCGTTAAACGCATTATTCATGCATACGGAGATGAAGGTGGACGAATTGCCGACGCGGAGCGCAGTGGTCGACCATGGCTCACGGAAGACGAAACTGACAGGCTCATCGTCGCCGCAGTTGTGGCGGACCCGTTTCTTAATGCACGGGAAATTCATGACCTCTTGGGCTTTGAGGTGTCGCCATCGACCTTGCGACGCCGTCGTAAAAAGGCAGGTCTAAGGAACTGCGTGGCGGCTCAGAAGCCATATTTAGCTACCAGGCAGTGCATTCAGCGACTCAACTTTGCGCAAGCGGTGCAGCACTGGAAGGGAACCGACTGGAGGGAGGTCGTATTCTCTGACGAGAGTACTTTCTCCAGTCGGTGGAACCAGCAACGGAAGGTCTGGCGCCCGTTTAACTGCAGGTATGTGAAAACCATCTCTCCAATGCCGAATATCCCGAAGGGTGACTTCTCGTAGAGACCAGTTACACAACGTCCGCATGGCCAATGCGTCACGTATAATTAGAACAATTGCGTGTTTAATATTGCATCTTCATCCTGAACAGTGATCAGTTTACTTTCGGTACCATTATAAAGGCTTAAACCTTAGCACCTGTCACAGAGTGGACCAATGACCTTATTTTAACGCTCATTGGCCATAAGCAACTTTCCTCCAAAAGCAACTTTAAATTATCAGTTTCATATATGTTTCCTTTCGGAGCTTTGAATCAGTGCTTGCCATGTTGACAGTCCGTCAGTACGGTAGCTTTGTATTTCAGCTTCTTTTTCAAAGACTGTCCCTTACCCAGTGCACGGTGGCTTGTAAAAAAAAATGACAGTATGCTTGATGCTGAGGCTACAAAATATAAGGATTTTTTTTTATCGAAGACTGCTGCAATGTACCTTAACGCTTTCATTGTCCTGTAGAGATCGTGTATTACTCGGTTTGATTTTTCTCTTTACGTCTTTCTCCACCCTCCTGTTTAGCAGATATATGCCAGAGTACACGACTGGCGTCCTGTCAAGTGGCAGGTGCACTGTCAATGTCTAGAGTTCCATAAGCAAGAATGGGCTGGGCCCCCTTGTTCGCATCGAAGGCCGATTCAACGCCTCGGCGGACCATCATTCAAGAGGAGTTAGTCCCCTACGTGATTGGTGGCCCCTTCAGCGATGACTGCTTCTTTTTCCAGCATGATCGTAGCCCTATTAACACAGCTCGTCTCGTGGGCACATTGCTGGAAGAGCTGGGCATCCGCACGCTGGAGTGGCCACCAGTAGATGCAGATTTTAACACCATAGAAAACGTGTGGGGGCTGATAAAAAAGCATCTTGTGGCCCAGGATCTCCGCACGACAACATCTGATCAACTGCGGAGTACC
>JARKHS020004365.1:0-65787 GCA_030143305.2 Amblyomma americanum
TTCAACGCAGCTGCCCATTCGATCCCTTCACAGGAGCATATCATAAATATATGCCGCAGGAGTCAGCGCTGGTTCGTTGAGGCACGAAAAACAGCAACCTTGTGCGTACCGTGCGCGCGTAAAGATAGTGACCTTTTCTTCTCATTTTTATCAGATTGATTCTTGTGAGCCAAAAGCTTGCTATCTTTAATCCAATAGCATTAAAGCTGTCTTAACACCAAAACTCCGCCGATGTCCTGTGTCACGAAATTCACCGACTGGTCGAGAAAGGTGTTGTAACCTTTTGACGTCAACGCAACCTGCACTTAAGAGCCAGCCTGATTGACCGAAAAAAGTCATGTGATCTTGTGACGTCATCACAACCTCCCCATTAGGTTGTGAGCAATATAGCTTGCTAGCCAACAACCTAGACAGAGAATCGAAATAAAAAATACAAAAATTCTAAGGGCACTTAAGTCTTCTTATGTGCAGGAATACGAAGGCATGGAACTTTCTAGAACGCAGGGTTTTTTTCCCACGACTTTGTGTTTTTTTAATCATTTTTCAGTTTCTTTTTTATTTTTATGCATTGTTCTCGTACTTGTATTTTTTAATTTTATTTATATTCATTTTTAATCTTTTCTTGCTTTTTGTTCTGATTTATATCTATTTCATCTGTTTTTTATTTTAATGACGTCATTCGATTGACAGGTAAGGCGAACACTTCCGGTGGACTCATGAGGCAAGCAAGGATTTCGCCTTAAAAATGTCGTATACGCAAGTGTTGGCGCCGTCACAGCATAGCGTATATCTGCTACTTTAGCTAGAATTCGCAATGTGGCAGTTGGTTGACAGGCAATCGCAAAGAAACTGGCGCAAACACTCACAGACGTTGAAATAGAAGAATGTTAAATCTGATGATATACCATTCCACTCTTAATAGGACTTAAGCCGCTCCATAGTTATTTTTTCCAATGATCATTTCAAATTCACATAAAATATTCCAGGCGCTTCACCCCAACAGGGTATCCGAATCTTAGCGACAGCTCTAGAGGTGACGAGCTTCTCGTCCTCATCAAAAAAAAAAAAAGATATTCCACCTTGTCCGTAAAACACGGTATTTGTCGCGCTACTTTAGTACAAATTATACAAAACTTGCTTATTTACTATGCCCAGATTTTTAAAGACGTGTGGTGTGTCTAACTTGAAATAGTGACATAGCGGGCATTCTTTAATCAAAAACTCCGAGAGCATATCTTACCTCGGCGCCAACACCCCACCCTACCTCGATTTTTTGCTTCTAATCCTTGAGGGCCCCTGTCTCTCCGCACATAACCGGATGCTACGTTGTTCTCTAAACATTTTCGTATATGACCAATTAAAGGGCACACTTTTTTTAGAAAAGAAAAAAAATGAAATATTGAATTCAATTGTTTCAGTGAGCAGGGTGAGCGTGGGAAAAGCTTCGCTTTGTGCGCAGTGGGTTCAGCCTGCTCATTTAAAATCGCTGTGTAAGAAATGGCGATATTTATAAACGACAGCGATGTATCTACGTTAATCACGATCTATTCTCGTGACGGGATGTATGGAAGAATGAGCGAATAATAGTCCGAATGGGCGAAACCACGACCTTTGGCAGAGAATGTTCTTCATATCGACCGGAACGCTCAAGATCTGTACTGAATGCCTTCGAACATTCCTCACTAAATGGGAACCAAAACACCGTAAATCACGTTCCAGCCGCGCTTACCAAGACGTAAATCACTCCTAGAGTCACAGTGCCGGGTGGATGCTGTCTTGGACAGGAACGAAAGGAGGTTGCTTTGGACAGCTTTTGAAGCAAAGAGCTCGAGATTGTGAATATATTAAACGATTTCTGGAGGGATGATTTTCGTCTGGTATATAATGAAAACAAAAGTTCTACTGACGTTTTGGGGGGAACGTTTCATGCAGAGGTTTAAGTAATTACCCGCATTTCATGGTTCAGCTAGGCGGTTACCATGGCTGAAGCTTGAGAGTTCCTGGCCAGCTGGTTTGAGGGGGAAATGAATGATAAGCCTCACTCTTTCTTTCTGGTCTTGTTTTAAGTCATTAAATAATACCGTGGTTTAATCGAAATTTTTCAAAGACATGAGCGGGCCTCAAATTTAATATCCCAGATACGCTGAGAGACCATCGCACTATTCCCAGCTACAAAGAGTTTCGGCAGATTGCTCAATCATTTCTTTTCCAAGTCACTTTTGGAAATAGCGACGCGTTCAATTTCTTGTCACAGAAAGCCTACGGAAGTTGTAGTACCCTGAATTGATACTTGTGTGCCGAGTAGTAGCAATGAATAAGTGATCTTAATAAAAAAGCGAGCATCTAAAACAAAGGCACTAAACGAAACAACAAAAGAGAACAGTACTGAGCTTTGTTCTAAATTCCGCGGTGCGTAAGCCTTGGCGTATTGTGCACATAGATGACCGCGTTTCCCGGTAGCCGTCGGTACTTACCTAACAGTGTCAATGCAAGGCCAGAGTAGCACGCATTCGAGCAATTACTCAATCCAACACACTCCCTAATATCGAATCAGCACGAATCAAAGGACATGCATTATCCCCAGACAAGTAGGGAGACTGAATTTCCTACAATCACAAGCGCGCACTATTGATGCGGGTACCTTGCTATCAAAAGGAAGAAGAAGAAGCCGCACAGCAGCAAGGTCTACAAATAAAAAGAAAATACCAAATGCAACAACACTCTCTTGGCGGCGACTCCGGTTTACGAGCAGACTCACAGACTCTTGCTCTTGGACGGCGGCGCTGCGAATAGCTCCCTCTTTCTAAGACCAGCCGTACTAAATCCAGGCACATGGAAGACGTTGAGCACCCAATGGGGAACACGTAAGAATGTCCCGTAATACCTTTCTCTTTCCTTGGGGACGAAGGAGTAACAACGGCAGTTGCGCCACCTCCTCCAAACAGAGCGGGGGTCTTCACAAGCACGCTCTCCTGGGCTTGAAAGTGCTGCTTTCACGGGAACCAGCGGCCACTGATGACGGCTCGGTGTAATACATACGAAACCGTGAAGAAGACACTGCTTTTACGGCAACAGTTGCCACTCGAATTGCTCCATATGCACTTTCGCGGTGAGGCACGTTTTGTATTTCCGCTCCGACTACGTGAAACTGCGCGAAAGAAAAAAAATTGCACGAAGACAGTATCTAAGTGAAAAGTAAACGTATCGGAGCACACGTCACGGCGCTAATCGGCTCTGCAGTGCCATGGGGGACAAAACGTGGGCCAGCTTTATAAATAATGCTGTCTTTATTAAGTTTGATACTCAATGAAGGCACCTTTTGTCAAAGAGGGGTTTCTTTTTTCCAGATTGCCTCGCGCCAATAAAAACCTCTCTTTCCTGTGTTTGAAATTGAAAAACAGCTGGACGCTGTTTCTTCCTTTCTTCTTTCACTCCCTCCCTTATCCCTTCTCATACGGCGCGGTTCAGGTGTCCAACGATATATGAGACAGATACTGCGCCATTTCCTTTCCCCAAAAACCAATTATTATTATTATTATTCAATTATTATTATTGGCTGCACTAGCGATTTCTCATTCATGCGTCAGCCGGTGTGGCTGATGAAGGTAGGCATCAAGAAAGCGGCTTTCATTAGGTCAGAGCTGTTTTTCAAGCCAGGAGACATATTTGCTAAAGCTTTAAGTGCCTTTCACGATCTGGCGTGTCCGCTGAAAGCCTGTTTAATGTAGAAAAAAGAGGAACTCTCCACGCCTTCCAGCCACCTTCTTAGGGTGATGTGGCACCAGGCGAGTACACGTGACTGCTTCAAGCTGAACTCATAGGCGACTTTCGTTACCTCGAGGTGAGCTTGCTCACGGAAATGAGTGCTGGGCGGCATTCACCTGGTGGAAACTCTCAACTACGAAAGCTGCAGTGGCATAAGTTGATTGCTATTAGGCATTCGACCTGGGGCTGCTGAGTTGCTTTGCCTGAGTGCTCACATGACGTGCGGACGGCAGCTACCAGAAAGTTCACGGCTGTTCGTCTTCATATTGACTCAGCTTCGGGCAATTAATTTTGCAGAATTGTTTTCTTTTTCAGCGAGTTTGGCGATTCCAGGAGAAGGGTTTATTCTTTAGCTGAAGCCGAAAATCCCAGATCTAAATGCAACCATCGCTTGGTATACTCCCAAACACGTATAAACTTGTATTTGGAAAATTCTACTGCCCACCCAATAGTAATAAAAATTCAATTCATAATCTTGCTGACATTTTATTGCTGCTTTGCGATGCTGTTTTTCTGGGCAGTGATTTTAATCTCCCGGACATAACATGGACGGCTGAAGGCACAATAACTAACAAGTCACAAAATATACTATGTTCGAGATCAAATTTTGTTCAATAATTTAGCCCGTATGTAGCAGTTCCTACTACAACAAGCTACCGTAGATCTTGTCCTTTGTAACAACCACAACGTTGCGACCAAAGTGTGAACACAACCCGGTCTCGGTGACCGCGGCGCTGTGATTATGAACTTTAAGTGTTTCCGAGACGTATGCAACAACTACGGTGAGTAGTGAGAAACGTAATATTGGCCCCGTCCAGATAGAGTTAGCATTCTTGCCAGTTTCTCCTGCGTCTGTGAGAAAGTAGAGACGCCGATAATTGGTGGTCCACCTTTCGCAACAATCTGTTAGACTGTTAGACTAAAAAGTCCATACAAATTCGTTTAAAAAATTGCTAGCACAAATCGTCGTTTTCTAAACATTGCTTTGTAGTGCGGCGTTTAAAGAGATAATGTGAAGTGCTCCTTCGGGTTTAGCTGGAAGGCTTCATTTAGTGGTAGTGTTTTACGGCACATAAGCCAGTGCTCTGACCAAGGCGCCCCTTGCGGTTTGGTCTGACGCGTGTGCAGGCTGTGTTAGAAAGGCTCGGTTTTTAGGGTTTCTGCGATAACGACGCCAACGACGACGACAGCACAATATCGCTGCAAATATATATATATATATATATATATATATATATATATATATATATATATATATATATATATATATATATATATATATATATATATATATATATATATATGTGTGTGTGTGTGTGGCCAACCGCGCTGAAACACAACTAAACAAAACCAAGAAGTAAACAATATCGTGCTAACGGGTATATGGGTTGACGTTATGGTCGGCAACGTCATGCGATCGTCCTAATCACGATTTTTATTTTGTGGGCGATTTCAAACGCGCCTTTCACGACGCCAAAGACATCTGAAAGAGGTGCAGGAAGCATAGCTAAAAGAATGTATTTGCATACGAATTGTGAAGGAACGAGCACCTTTCACTGAGCCAAGTGCATGAGTAGACTGCGTACACTCGCTCGTAACGTCCAAGTTCCGGTTGAGCTCCTTCTTTGCTACGATCACATTCCTTCCTTTTTTTATTCTTCAGACCGTATTTAAACTGGCTCTTTTCCCCTTGTGTTTTTCGTGGCTTGTGATTGCCTACGACACGGATCATTAAACACCCATAGTTTTCGTAATACAAACAAACGTGTCATCTCCAGAGCAAATAAAAGAATAATGCCCATCTCTGCGCTTTTCAAACTTGCTTCAGCAGATGCCCAAAAAATAAACGACACAGGGAGAAAAGACGCCCACTCTAGTTCTTTTCCCGCCAGAAAATTTGGCGCGCAGTTTTTCTCGACACAGCAGGCGTCGAAAAACGCCGGTCGGTGGTAATCCCGCGGAAGGGGCCAAGAAGCGGCGCTTGTTTTGTTGCTTTTTCGTCTCTTGCCGCGAGGTGGCGCCTCTGTCTGCGGCGCCGCAGCGCCCCCGCCGAAACAAGCGGCCGCGACCGAAAGAGCGGTCCGAGAGCGGCGGCGGGGCACTCTCCCGCGGCGGCGGATCGGGAGGGCATAACGGGACCACTCGGCAGCGAGAGTGGTCGGCCCGGGCACACGCTCGGCCTAGGGACTCACGTCGGGACGACGCGGCGGCCTTGAGGGCAGCCACCTCAAACTGGTTGGGATAAGGTGACTACTTCCGGCTGTGGATCGGCGTAGCCTGTCGTCTAAACATGGAGCGACTCATCGAGAACCGCGAGGAAATCACCGAGCCGATTGCCACGTGCGTCTTGGGTGAGCGAAAATGAAGTATACTTATTGTAGTTCCTCTGTCCCGTATGAGAAGTTTTTACTAATAGCTGGCAACCTTTAACTCTTCTTTTGAACGCTGCGAAGCGATATATGTGAAGAATAAAACATGTGCTGTGTAATGCATTCCAAGTACTTTTTGCCGAATGCGACACAAATTTCAACGCAGTTGTGCTACCGTACATGCTCTCTGGCATTTTAACTGTGCGGACTGATGTGTGGAAATAGGGATGCGTCGTGTGATGCCGTCGTCATACGTGAATGAGGGCTACGTGAATTTTCACTTGGCCACCTGTACTGACTAGTTCAAACTTGACACCCAACGAAGGGTTCGCTTCACTCTGTCACAATTCAGACTGTGTAGATCTTTCTATCGCGAATAATTGGGATTGCAGAAATCGCCTGATGACCCGATGCAGGAAGCCCAATTCTTGGTGGAATTTTATTGCATGTGCCCAAAATACCTACCGATGTCTGCAGAGGAACACATTTTAAGAGGCGCGGCGTGTTTTGCTTCTGCACTTGTCAAATTAAAAGTCATTTTATGGTCAACAAGAAAAAAATGAATAAGGTTTGGGAGCGGAGACTCTCTCCTTGAGCCAATGTTTAGACGAAATAACTTGTCTTCGTGGGCAATGTATTCATGAATCACAAATAAGTGCCACTCAGACTTTGAGTGTACCCACAAGCATCAATGATACCGTTAGATAACTCAAGTATAAACGGTGCCACACACAAGTTCTAAGCTCGCGCAAAAGAAAGGTCGCTTGACCAGCAGAGCACACGAAGCCCAATCTTCAAATGTATTCATAAAAGGTATGAACCAGTGTCCTTTAACTATGAACCAGGAGGCTGAAGAATGTAGCTTCACACGTGCACTCTATATTCGCAGGAATAAAGAAAAAGTTGCGTTCGGATACAGGATGCCTTACGAGGAGCCTTGCGGAAGGAACGGTATGAAAGAAAGAAGAGGCTCTCCCCGATCAGTTCGCACCGTAAATCTTTCCGTAACTGCATCGGCGACTTCTCGGAATGGCTCGAGACGGCCATGAATGGAAGGACACAAAAAAATGCGCGTTCGCAACCCACAACTCTGAGCTGTTGTGGCTTTCGCAGAATTCAGTCTCCCGTGGGCGAGCTTTTCAAGCATGGGGTTTCATACAATTCTCTTCCTTTGCTTTTTTTTTCCTTTTGAGCAAAAGACTGGACGAACTCTTTGCAGAGAGGTTTCTACGTTTGCGGATTTTTTATTCAGGCCAGTGGAATAAAAGTAAACGCTCACTTATGCACAAAAGCTTTTCTGAAACATACGGAGAACCAGTTGAAAGAAAAAAACTCAGGCTGCGAAGTACCGTAGACTCCGGTATGTAGCCCACGGGCTATGTATTTTAAAAGTTAAAATTTCGTATTTTGCAGAATATACAGCATTTTTTTTTGTTTTTCAATGCCGCCCATATACCATAAAATACCCTATGCGATTCTACATATTAGGTGCGGACTATGCATCAGGTACAGACAATCTAGTAGAAAAAAAAACATTTTTAACCTAAATTGTGCCGGGGTGATGAATGTATACGGGAAATTACGGGTACGTGTCGTTATCGTGCATTTTGGATGGTGTTTATGCCCAGTTCTCCAGATCTCTCGAAAGTGAGGGAAGAATACCGTCCTCGTCCCTAGAACCTAGGAGTTGTAAGGATGCCGCGCAGGACCTTCACAATATGGCCCAGTAGAAACACCTGTGAGCTGCATGTTTTTCACGAAAGATGTGCAGTGATCTCATCACAGAAGGAAAATAAAAACCATCGGGGCGACTGATCACCAACTATTTCAGTGGGAGCAGGGACAAAATTTGCCTCCTCGGTGTAATTTACTTTTTTGGCAGGGAACACCACTAGAATGTACTGTCGAGGGAGCGGTGGCAATGGGAAGGGGATGAGAGGCAGGGATCCCATTTAGCCCCGATGTCTGGGAATCAAGGACTGGATACTTCTGTTAGACGCATGTCATCGGGCAGGTTCCCAACTGTGGGCTACATTTCGCTTTGTAGCGGCGTTCATGCATAAGAAATCTGCATTACAGGCACTCTCAGTGCCCGCATAAGCACCTTTTTTTCCTAAGCATGCATTCAACAATTTCCTCAAACCATAATGTAGAGTTTTCCTGCCGGTCGACGTCCACATACCGTAGAGCGAGCTGATCTGAGGGCATTTATGTCCCGAGGTGTGGTGATCACAAAGAATGTCGACTTGTTGTTGAGGTTTTTTTTCTTGGTAGCATTTTTGGTTTTGTTCGTTAAAGTATAGGCTGGTGAGAGCGAACTTTTACGGGCTAGTTTTCGGCACGAAATTTTCTGCCGTTTTCTCTGTCTGTTCGCCGGCCCATTTTATCTTCCCGGCATCAGTTCCTAATGTACTGCATAAACTTGCCATTGTTTTTAAACGCATCCTTCATCTGTTTTTTTTTGTGCTTTCGCTCCACGTCAACTAAATCCTTCTGTCTCCAGAAACCTACCCGAAACAGATCGTATAAGGCTACATGCCGAATGCAGACGCTGAAAGAAGAATGCGCAGAGACCCAGTACTACTTCGACACTGTCGAAACAAACCAGCAAACAAGCGAAAATACAAAGTTCGCCTTCCAACTTGATCAATCTTAACTTCGCGTTTACTCTTTCTTTGTTATTTATTTCTTTACTGGCGTTATTTTTTTCGTTGCGAAGTCAACGGCGTAGCTGGGTCGTCACGCCTGTGTCGTTTCCCGAAACAAACAGGAGGTGGGCGGAAACCACCGAGCTTCCCGAAAGTGCAAAGCGAAAGAAGCGATGGGAAAGTAGTAGCTGGTCCTTCTTAGAATTCGCGGAAAGATATTTTGCTGCCTTGTAGGTACGCAAATATGAGACCAAAGGGCTCGCCAGGAAAGACCGAAAACATGTCCTCTGTAATCGATCCATCGTGGTTCTGCCATCGCTGGGGTCTAAATTTAGGACCCCCTTGTGTGTTCGCTTGTGTCCCGTGTACCGCGGTCGCACATGACTCCGATATCAGATTTTGCATTATAACGATCGCTGAAGCAAGTACTCCGAGCGTATCCGATATTGCGCGATTTTAAGAAAATTGCACAGATTCGTGGAAGTAGTGCTGCATCATGATAGCCAGATTAAAAATTGTTTATTCATAGCAGAAGCCCCAAAGAGACGTCCAGAGACTGATTATTGCAAGACTATTTGTCTCCCTGTCTTCGGAAGTAGTGCTGCATCATGATAGACAGACTGAAAATTGTCCATTTATAGCAGGAGTCCCAAAACGACGTCCAGAGACTGATTGTTTCTGCGGTCATCCATTCATTCCTTTTCTGAACAGTATTCTAGAATATTCAATTGCGACTTTCAGAAGACCGCCGCGAGAACACGAGAAAATAGTGCATCAACTGTAGCTAAACAATTAAAGCAGTTGTCACCTTTTCATGTTAACGAGCGAGCTTGCTGGCATAAGAGAGTAAAGGAAGTGTACTTCAGGAAGGAACCAAGTTAAGAGTAGCCAACAGGAACTCTTTCAAGGAAACCAGTTAAAAAAAAAGGATGTGACTGTCTGATGTTCAGGCCTAGTTATTTTACTGATTTCCGTAAAGGAAGAGTTCACATGCGAGAAAAAAAGATGCAGACCATCATGTAAGCCAGTACACTAATGTATTCCATACGCCTCGTTCAGTAACCTGAATGCGCTTATCTTGGACTTGTGAAGCCATCGGTTCGAATCCCTGTTCGACGAGCCGAGCATTATTCGCGCCGCCACATATTCTGTTCTTCCAAAGTACGCACAGACGGTCAGCCGTGCTTTGTCGGCAAAAATCTCGTTTTCTTGAACGAGAATGTAAACGCGTTCGTCCTCGTAATGCACAAAGCAAACCTTTGAACGTGTGATGGGACATGGTGCTGCCTCTTTCGGTGCAAGAAACAGCTTGCTAGTTCTATTTTTTCTCATGTCCCATCTTGCTCGACTTGTAGATCCGACAGTCTGTTTCTTTCTAGCTTGTTCCGCTGCACCCCACCGCCGCAGGATAGAAAACCAAGAGAAGATTCCCAATAAAATAAGAGCGGTAGGCCGCGTATGCATAATTCTCTCAAAGAAGAGCCGCTCATACGTCGAATTTCCGCAGACATGTGCCAGCCGCGGGGCACGTTCCATCCATGGGTGATAAGCATTCACGAAATGCAGACGTTCCCTTCCGCGGAAGGAATTGACAGGGAGCCTCTCTTTTTATGCCTTTTTCTTTTATTCTATTTGCTTCGTTTATTTCTTCGCGCCTGTCAGTGAAGCGCGGAAGGATGGGAAATTTGCCTGCAGTACCCTGCTGCAGCGGCACACTTTCTGTATTCGTATCGCCTTACTCGTCGCACATGGAAACAGACGTTCTTAGGTGATTTTTTTACTACACTATGCCTTTTTCTTAAGTTCGCAGTAAGGTACAGGAAATTATTGGTTTTATTCAACAGTGGTTCTTTCTCGGCACGGGAACTGACGCTGACAGAAGCGTGGCAATAGTGGAGTCTCAGCGTAAAGCACAGTCACACATTAATTTCGATTGTCTTACAAATAAATAATCTAAGGACCCAGGTTCGGTTACATGTGAGAGAACGAAATGCTGCTAGTGTTAAAAGAGCGCTAGGATACATGCTTAAGCTTGCCAGTATAAAAAATTGGCGCTGAGAGTTTTCTGAAGGACCTTTTAGAAGGATTTTTCTGTTTTGAAGGATTGTTTTGTTTTAAGGGAACTTCTAATGCTGAGAAAATATGTCCTGTCTTAGGGCAGTAAGCTTTCTGCACCCTTTTCCGCAAATTGCGGAATATGTGTTAATTTCTTGCTGTGTTAATTACACCAGAATAATAATTAACGATATCTGCACGGCATCTTCACGAATACAACATTCTGATTGTGTTTGCCTCTCTCAACTCTATATTTCGCATCATTTTACAAGGTAAAAGAAGACAGTCATGTGTGGACACACGTTACAAAATGTTATGACATTTGTGCAGAGCCTTTTTTACCGACGTCATCTTACCTGTACCAATATTCCCTACAGTGCTGTATACGCAGTTCTGAGTAATGTTTCTCTCGGTAGTAAAGGCTCTTTCTTCAACTCCATATACTTCTGCGTTCAACTTAGTGGATGGCGCTCAGACATTCTTCACTCTTCTCCATTCTCTGCAAGTAGCGTCTATTACTACCAGACTCTGTAAATTAATTAATTAATTGATTAATCAACTGTTAGATGAATGAGCTGCTGCAAGTGATTTCACTGGTAAGCTCCGTATATCCGGTATTCGCCAGACAAGGTAAATGTGTTTCGAAGAATGATCCCTTAATAGCCTCGCAGACTCTGCTCTCTGGACCGTGTTTTTCCTTAAATCATGTCGTTGTTTTCTTTCTTTGTCTTGTTCCTCGGCGAAACGTGTTGAGCGCGCACGTTTACTTGATCGGTATTTCTAGATTTGTACCTCCGCTCTAATGCTCACCAGACTCGCCGAAGGGTTTGCACAAGCGGCGACTCATACGTTACGAAATAAAACGCAGCGCGTGCGTTGTACGCCCTCCGGGTGCAGACGGAGCGAGACGCCGCGTATTTTTCGTCGGGAACGGAGGCGTGTCTCCGTCTCCGCTTCTCTTCGGACCGGCTCGCTGGGCTCTTTCACATATGCCAGCCCATCTCTGTTTCTTTTTTCTCACGGCAGCATAGCGTTGTTCTCATACTTTGTATCGGGAAATCTTGATAGACTATCTTAGCCCAGAAACAGCCCCGAAAGAGGAGAGCAAAGAAAAAGAAAAAGGCGGGTAAAAGGAGACGCCCGATATCTGGTGATTTAAGCGCCACCCGTGTCAACTGAAAGTGTGGAAACAATGGGCTTGTGTCTTGAAAAAAGATGAATTTGTACCTGTCCTGTAATTACAGCATATTAGATTTTAACACTTATTTTATTACAAATGGTTTTTTGAATGAGACGAGGCGTGCGCAGCACTATTTATAGCTGCGTTTTTGGGGGCTGGTGAAGAGGCAGTGAATTGACACTATTTCCCTTAAGCGGTACACGCAGAGTAATTACGTGAGTTTCTTTATTCTAAATTCCCTCATGACTACACCTTTCTTCACGATTCATCAGTCTCTGAAGGAGATATTGAAGGACTTCATAAAGTCATGCACCATCGCACCGTACCATTTTACTGATCAAGTTGAGCGTCTTTTGCTGAGCAGTTATTCCATAAAATCCTTATAGATGCGGCATGATGTCACGAATATGAGGTACGCTTGTCATAATTTGTTTCATATACGACTAACAGCAACCGTGCGAGGTTGACACCTCAAGTAGATCCCTTAGGTTTGACGTAGCGCTGGGTCAAGCCCGGTCACAACGGCAACGCAGTCATGAAACCTCATCAGCGCTTCCCACACGCGCAGATCTGACATCACCTTAACCATTTATGCCATGCTGTACTTCCGGGTTGCCTTGGACAAGAGGTTACAAAGAACACTTTACTTAACCTCGATGTGTATGCGGTTATTGAGGTAATTATCAAATTATGTGGTCACTGCCACGAGATGTATCCGCAGGTACTCAGAAAAAGCAGCCATGACAGTGCTCTACAAGTAGGAAATTCAGTGTGAGAGAAAAAAAAAAGAATTTTGCGTCTGCAGCAAAGCTGTGCAGCCTTTCAATCATTTCCTCACCTTCTAACTTGCGGCTTCCGGAAACGAGGTTAGAACGTGCATTAGAGAATCCGGAGCAGCTCTAGTCTGGCGAAACGTCAGCACAGCTTGTATTCGTACTTTCATTAGAAGCATTACGGAACGAGGCCATGTCAATTACACCGGCGTTCACTTTTTTGCTATTGTTTTTACGTTGCTACCTCCACTTTTATTCCCTTCATTTCCTCCGGCAAGACGAGGCCCACAGCAATCATCCCGACATCGGAGCCACAGGGCATGAAAAGAGGGGGGATGGAAAAACGGCGCTGGTGCGTGACGGCTGTCCCGGTGCGCCCTCGGGGTTCGGGTCGAATGACTGCGCGACGGAGGAACCAAGCGCAGCTTGAGCTCTGTCTATGCAATATCGTGCACTGCTGAGGAAGGTAGAGCGGCTCACGTAGAGACCGAAAACACGTTCAGGCAATGCGCCGCAAACGTCCCAGGTCTCGGGCACGTTCCTTACTCAGGTAGAGCTTGAGAAGAGTTTGTGAACGTTCGCTGCATTTTAAGAGGTGTTTGTGATACTTGCTCTAATGGCATAACTGAGCCGTGTTTAGCGTAGGATATGAATAATTTTATTAAAATGCCGTCAACCGAGGGTTTAACGCGTCGTGACGTTTTTAGCATAGAACGATGTGATGGGGTCCTTCCAGACCCCATAATCGTCTCGACCTCTTCTGTTTCATTAAAGTCTCTCTCCTCACGGCTCCTCCTTTCAGAGGATATAGTTTTTTTTTATAGCTGAGCGGTTCAGTATCCTTACTATCATCATTCTTTTTTCCATCCAGGAAAAGGGCAATTAACCTTTTCCTTCGCCCACCGCACCACCAGTGTATCCTATGATAATTCTCAAGGTTAAATTTCATAACAGTTTGAATACAGCTTCAGTTGTGCTGCCTGATCGCTTGATGTTGAAGATGCATGTCTTCGCAATCAGCGGCTGCTACAAGGAAGCAGCCAACATACCGTTGTGAGAGTTATACAGCACGTAGGCCCTAAGCTTTCGTTTTCTGTCAAACACAGAAGTCTTTTTTTTATGGAAAAGCATAGGACGCTCACCAGAGCACAAACCCGACGCCGTCTGACGACATCAAGAAAAATCCTGATTGGCTGGCGGACAGTGACGCAATACATGACGTCACAAAGGCGGAGAAATCTGATTGGCTTGAGATATGTGATGTCAGCCGACCGGAGATGGCCGATTGGCTGCATAACATTGACGTCCATAGACTGGCAATGACGTCATTACATTTGGTGCGTCTACTTGATGCTTCTACCTGGTGACCGTAGCGGGCGGCACGTGGTCTACGGGAAGAGCAGCCTGTGCCTCACAAGCCCCACCAGTCTGTTCCGGCGAAGGCATAAACAGCTTGGAGTGCTGTCGCACTGCCAACGCATAGTAGAATTAGGTGCCCCCGTGTTTTTTATCTCTATGCTCATATGAGTGCCCCTGTTTGTGTTGTAAAGGCTTGAATTTCTATTTTATCCTTCTTAAAAATTAATGTATTATGCCCTGTCATTTTTAATTGAGAAATCCAGAATTGCATCTCTCAACATCGAGTTAATGTCACTGAGAGTTCCTCTTTTCTACAGTTTCATGTGTCCGCGTTTGACAGCAGCTTTGCTGTTTCTGTCTGTGGGCTTCACAAAATAAGCTTTTCTAACTAGCTACTTTAACCCAAGAAAGAGTTTGGACCATGCGCCTCGGATCCGAAGTCAACAAAGGACTCTACTCTAATCTGATTATTTTCTGCAATCTGCTGTTTCTTTCCGGGTTTTATTTTTCTCAACATCAAAAGCGTCGCTCCTGCCTCACCATTTTTGCTTTTAATTTGTTAGTTTTCATCGTCGATTTATTTTTGTTTATCCGAGACGATTTTATTTTCTTCTCTGGTACTTGACGTATTGATTTCCACTAAAAAAAAATATTGAGTCCACAATCGAACAAATAGGTGCTGACAGAAATAAAACCGTGTCTGGTTGGTTTCTGTCGTCCGGCAGAGATAAACGACCGAGACAGTTTTCAAGCGTCGCATTTCGAGTTTGCCTTTTTTTATGAGGGCGCTCACGTAATTCAATATACCTTAGATTTCCTGAGCGCGTTACCGCCGTTTGGACACAACATATCGACGGCTAAGCAGATATCTTTGTCCTTCCAAGCTGTCTCTGCCTACTTTAATGGCAAACATATAAAAAATTGACATCGGTGAAAGTCGATGCGTAGGTCGACGGTAGATTTCACGCTGAAATAGGAGTTCTCTGCTCTGTCTACGGCTTTCGTGTCCAAAAATAGATGATAAGCGGTCCTGCAGAAACGTGGAAGCGATGGGCATTACAAGAAAGCCTAACAGGAAAGAGAGTCGGTCCAATGTATATTTCGTATTCCGAAAACAAAATACTTCTTGTTTCCGTCGGCCCCGGCTCAGTGGTTATGGTGCTCGGCTGCTCATCAGGAAGACGTGGGTTTTTCCACGGCCATGACGGTCGCATTTCGTTGGAGGCGAAATGCTAGAGACCCGTGCACTGTGAAACGGCAGTTCATGTTAAAGAACCGCAGGTGGTATAAATTACCGGAGCCCTCCATTACGTCCTATCTCATAGCCTGAGTCACTTTGGGACGTTAAACCACCATAAAATCCACATCAGAAAATACATACTTCTTGAGCGTTGTCATAGTTTAGTCTTCGAGCTTATGCTAGTGTGGGCATTAATTTTAACTTTGTATTTGTGCTGCGTTTGCGTCTCCTGGCGGGTATCTCAGCAAATACTTTCCACTGCTGTATTATGCTCAGCGCATCAATTATTTTACCAAAACAAAATCTTTTCTTTCACCTCACTGAACTAACAAACTATGCGCCTTTAATGTATTGTCATCTTTATTTTATTTTTGATTTTTTTATTGCAAGAAAGTTCATAATAATCACTAGTGATGTTATGAATGAGCTAACAGAGAAAGCAGGAACTTCAGTGTACTGACTCAGTCGTCTTGCCGGTACATCTCCATAAATGCGGTCGCATATCTCGTACGGAAAGGATATGTGGAGTCGTGCAAGAAATATTCTTCGAAATTACACACAGGCGTTCAGAGATGCTAAAGATGCGTGCGCCAAAAGAAACAATCACTTTGCAGCGCCGCAATCTAACACAACAATATAAGAAGAATCTCTTGCAGTTTTGTTGCCTCAATCTATACGGACTGCTAAATGTAGCCAGGCGAAGGAATAAAAAGCATCAAAACTTTAGATTGAGTGGTGATTCGAATAAACAGCCGGAAAAGAGTCAAAGCACAGAACCCTCAATCTATTTCTTATGGCTTATCGATAGGTCACGCGAATCCAAACTCTAGTACTATGAGAATGCTAGTAAGCTCATGTTAATTGCAATCTATCTATTATGGTGGCTTGGTTACTACACAATGGTGGAAACAGATACGTAAACAGCGTTCATAAAAAACGTCTTTATCACAATCTACAGAGGTGCGGCAAATTCTACCTCTGAATTCAAGTCTTCTGCCCATTTATATGCCCAATTTTTCAAAGAGCTTAACTCCAGACTGGTAACGGACCGCGAATTCATGCTTGATTTAGACTAGTCACTGCTGGATAGGAGCAAAGTAAAACATTACACAAGCGTGCGAAAAACCGAAATAGCAAAAGGAACTTTAGGTCTTTTAAAAGCGAACTCCGCTGTCAAATGAAGAAACAGCTGAACAGGTACTCATGTAGCCAGATTAGTAGCCACTAAGATGTGCCGGCTGAGAGCTTCGTTACGGCCTCAGAGGCTACACAAGACCAGTGGTCGCGGGGTCTCTCGAACCTTGTTTGTGGTCTTGGCGGAATCAGCTCTTCATTCCATAGGTACATATATATTTTCTTTTTACTTTTTTCTTGATCTGTATAGGATAAATGAGAGGCTAACCATTACTTTCGGTGAAAACATCTTGAACAGACTGGTAAAGTACGAAAAAGACGACTTATTTATGGGATCATTATTTTTGTTGCTGTCCGTAAATCTATATGCTTAAAAAAACGGCGTTGCTGTGGAAACGCCGAATAAGCACATACGAAGTAATCTACAGTAGCAGGTTCTTAGAACCAGGATTAAAAAACACTGCCAATGTTCTCAGTTGCCTGTGTGAAAGGAGGTCCAAACGTTGAACAATACATTTTCAGAACTAACAAGTCAGCAAACACTAAAATATATCGCAAAACCCGGAGAGTACAAAAAACAGAAGGGACTTTCATATTCAGGAAACTGTTGAGTCGAAATATACGTCGTGAGAAGAAAACATAGTTGAAAATCCTCGTCCAAATGAAAGGAATAAATTTGAATTTTCCTTCTGTTCCATGCCGACAAAACAGTGCGAGATTCAATGCGGGAGAACCAACCTAGATTAGCAAGGATTTGTTATGGCCGGGAAAGAATGGCGCACCTGAGCCTTTCAATTTCAAGTGACGCGAAGAAAAATTGAACAGGGAACTGAAAAGAAGAATGAGACGAATCGAGCCAGCGAACGCCGAAATATGCGGAGAAAAACAAAACAGAAAAGGAGAAAGAAAACAAATAAAAAAATGACCATTCATTTCAACGAAGCACCCCACTGAAAGGAAACAAATGGGCTGGGGAAGGGAAGAAAGCACTAGGGCGAAATTCCCGTCGTTGGCAAGGCGCCTATGTCTACATTCGTGAGCGCGAGGAAATCTGCAGCACTCCGAGGTTTCGACGTTATGGGCGACAAGAAGAGCCCATTTTAAACCAGCATGAATAAAAAATCAAAACAATAGCAAAATATAAACCTTTCAGAAATAAAAAAAGTCAACATGATGGAAATATTGGCAGACGCAAAACACGTGTTGGTGAGAACGGGCCGAAAAACAAGAATGCAAACATAAAGCGATGCCTTTATCAATTGAATAAGGCTAGCAGGATGGAAACACGTCCAACGCACTTTTTATGACTGACGCAATGGTGAAATTTTGACGGAGAACAAGAGAAATGAGGTCGTGTGTGAGAGAGCGGAATTTTGAAAGCTAGAAAAGCCCAAAAGCTCTGAAAGCGAAGAGATTCTTCGCGTATGCAACGAAAAATATTTCGCAACTTGCGTGCTCAGGGCATCCCTGCTCGACTCGGTGTTGAAGCACCCGGTCGGGCAGCTTTCCGACGTTAGCAGGCCGGAGGGTATGCCGCCGTCACGAGTGCCGTCTTTCACACATTTGGAAGGTGTCTTCGAAGGGAATGTGCTGCTGACATTGTTTTGACGTGCCTCTGAGCACTTCGCATCTGTCGAGGCTGAGGAAGCAGTGCTGGCTTGGATATTCATATATTTCTTTTTCTTCGTTTTTAGAGACGCTTTGGTTCGACCGTCTGTCGCGCACATTTCACACTGTTTCCAAGATTCACAGTAACAACGAACGTAAAAGCGGTGGGATATAAGCAGGAAAGAAAAAAAGAAAAAGAGAAAACAGGGCCAGCTCGTTCCTTTTGTAATGTAGGCGCCAAGTACAACAAAAACGAGATACCGAGAGAAAAATGCAGTTTTGTTTAGTTTTTGCTTTCATACTTGATGCAAGCCAAAAGAGAGATCAATGTGCAGCTGTAGGCAGTCTTCGGAAAATGCGAAATATGCGTTTGACTGCGAACATTACCAACGCTGAAGTTAAGGTTACGGCTAGGTTTTCGTTCGAAAATTTAGGTAAAGCTTAGAAGGTGCGAAAAAAGTTTGTAAAATGTTTTACCAAAACAAGTTCTATAAATTTTTGCGCTAGCACGCATGGGCTGCAAACGTGAACTTTAGATAAAAACAGAATGAATAACGAGATTAGCTTGTATTTTTAGGTTTTTTCTCTGTCAAGCAAATTATAAATGCAAATTATTTGTCTTCATGGTATTGTTTCGAAGGAGCCAGCCTTACAAGGAATATTTATATTTCTATTCGAAAAATTTTCATTCTTTTAATGTATTTAAAGATCGGAGTATTGCGCCCCTGGAAATTACTTGAGGTGGTATGGAGACAATTTTCTGTGAATGCGTATCTAGCCATGTGGTCGATAAAGGTTTTAAGATAGATGTCCGAGTTAAATGAGGCCGAATTTTACCTTGTTAATATAAAGTAGAAACTTGCACTGATATGTCTCTAATAGATCTTATGGTGGCAGAATTAGATCCTAACATGCCAATGAATGTGCTCCCGGTTATGAAATATTAGCCAGGCCACTGACTTCCATAATGAAAATCGAAAATTGGTTTTTTGAAGAAAGAAAATGGCGCAGCATCTGTCTGACATATCGGTGGACACCTCGACCACGCCGTAAGGGAATAGATAATGCTGCGACTGAGAGAAAAAAGGAAGAAAGAGGTGCCTTAGTGGAGTGCTCCAAAATAATTTCGATCACATGGAGATCTTTAGCGTGCACTGACATTGCACAGCACACGGGCGCCTTTTACGTTTCGCCTCCATCAAAACACTGCCGCCGCGGTCGGGTTCGAAACAAGGTATTCCGGATCAGTAGTCGAGCGCCTTAACCCGCTGAGTCACCGCGGCGGGGTTAGTTTACTTTTATGGCCCACACAAACATGGTACTTATTTCTTACAATAACTGAAGACAAGGTATAACGTGCATATAAAGGCAAGTAAATGAAACTGTCTCTTTCCATAACGATTGTCATTTTGTTCCTCAGAAATACATACTTGAGAAGATTTAAAAAATATGAAAGGTGGTCGCCAGATTTAGCAAAGGAATTACTCTGGTCGAGAAAAATGCAATCGCAAATGAAATCCCTCATTGAGCTGATAGTAGTCAGCGCTGCTTCGCTCACGACTGCCAAACACTTAGAGATTTTATATGAATGAAGCAAGAAAAGAAAAAAGCCATAACTACATGAAGTAACATGAAACTAAGGTAACCTCTTTATTACATGAACGAGCACTGTAGGCGACTCGAGTCGGTATGACGCATTACATTGTCAACTAAAACGACAGCTTGTCTGCTCGCCTGTTGCGACACCTTTTCTCTAAGCGAGAAAAAATACTGCGCTGGCGAATATAGCCATATTTCCAAGGACATCTTATAAAAGATATAAAATAAAATTGAGGAACAACATCGAAAAACTGGTCTACGATATTTCACGTCCTAGTTATTATATATTTTCACTTATCTTGGAGTTAGCGTATTCGTGATAAGTCTATTAGTTAATAAATGTAAGAGAGCGCCCGTTTAGAAACTCGTTTAGAAAGGACAGAAACGGCGTACGTTCGCCATGTCGCTTCGTCGTTGTTGTGCGTAGTAAGAAATTAAAAGAAAATTTCGAAAATTCTGGTTATATCTTTTAAGTGCAGATGCGCACTTGTAAGAGAAGGAGAGGTGCAAATTCTTGTCGTAGAATTATGCACCAAAGGAAAGAACACTTCATCTACCCGACACAAAGGTGATTAAGATAAAACTGAAACACATCATACATGCACCTAACTGGACGTTGAGAGGTAATGCTCGATATGTATTATATAGAGCAGTGCCTAAACAAACACACAAAAAAATTACGTTGTATGGTGGAACCACAAGAGGGCGCAAAGTATAATATGCAAATGGTGATTGATGTGGAGAAGACGTCTCCATGGCACATAACCGACGCTGTGGTAGCTGCAAATTATTGCCTTGAAGGGAACGACATAATAAGGCAGAGAAGCGTATTAGCTTGTACTGTTGTTACGCATATTACTCTGTGAAGCACAGCCAGGCTGCGGTGAAATGCAAATCGCACCTGTGAACAAAACAAAATATTTCACCTTCGTACTTTCAGCTGCATTATACAATAAGTGTGATTCATGTTTCCAGGTAAAAGGTCTAGCGAAGTACATATTTATAAACCGGCTGTAAAAGAATATCTGATCGCTGCAAAGTGGAAGTATACGGCATATGCGTATTCGCGTTTCATTCTGGCCTGAGAGTACATAATACGGCGCATTTACGGCACTTTTCGCGGGATGCACAGCAGTCAGCACACCTGTTTAGAGCGCTCGAGGGCTTTTGTATGGAGCAAGCGAAGCAAAATTGTAAAGCAGCTGCGGCGTTCCGCAGACAATGATTGCGGTCGATCACAGCCTCAATTACGTAGTAAAAAGAACAAAGCGAAGAAAACCTTGCCCTTAATCGAGCAGATGCGCTAAGACGCCGCTTTATTGCGGCTGCTGAACACCGTTACACCGCTCTATACAAACCTGCACGCGAGAAATTGAACTCTTGCTTTTCGCCCATACGCTAAACGAAAGCAGTCGCCAATAGAATAACAAAAAAGAATGTTTCAGGCGAAAGTGCTTCCATCCAAGAATGGCCGGAAGTTTTCTCCCGTCATCTGAGCCGGCCACAGTAAATTTGACATTTTCTATTCTTGCTTCGGCTTGTGCAGTGCTAGACTTCGTTTTTCTGTGCGTCCAATCTTATTTCTCTTCAGAGCAAAAAAAAAAAACGCCAGAAAGAATGTCAAGTCATCTTGCAAGTGGTTTTCCGACATTGGCCTTTCGTATTTCCTCCTTCCATTTTGCGAGTTTTTTTAAGCGAAATCACCTGGAACTGCCAACGCAAGTTTAGGGTCGATTTTTTGAAGAAACGTTCTCAGAAGTTCTCCCAAACTCCAGCTTCCTCGTGCTCCTAGTTTCCATTGAGGTTGGTTGCTGGGACGATTCGGTAAAACTTTTCTATCAGGCCTCTTCTCAGTGCAGCCCTAGCTGGAGAGAACAGCGAACTCGCAGCAAGTGGCTGTCGCACTTGCAGTGAAGCAAATATTTGACCCCAACTCTCATGGATGTGGGAAATGTAAACCTGACGGGCGGAAGTAATGACATCTCCCTGGCAACGTTTTTCTTGCTTTTTTGCATTTCATCGCTGCTTTGTGTATTGACAGTTTTGTGACGTAAATGTTGTTCAGCGATTTCAGAAAATCATATATTATCTTTAGGAATTTTCTGTTTGGCGCTATGGCTACGGTGTTTAACTTTATTGCAAATTTTCAACTTTTCAGCATTTTTTTGCTGCATCTCTGTGTGTTTCAAATAGTTTTGTTCTTGTTTTTTACTCAATACTTGAAACAATGTGCGGGCTTTTACTCTTTCCTCTTATTTTTCTGACCGCAAAGAAACGTCTTTTTTGTTTGTGAATATCGCCCAATAGCCCGCATTTTCATTTTTTATTAGCCACGTTTTTTCACTGCTAATAATTGCACGAATATTGGTGATTTTAAGACTAAGCACGCCTTACTAAGCCAACAGCCCTCAAAGGGAATTCTAAAATTCTACAACATGCTGTGAAGTATTTTTTCGAGGATGGAAAATTTTTCGCCTAGAGGAGCAGTTCACATGGCTGTAGAATATTCCTTTACATTCTTCTTCCCAGTGATCTTATGAACTCTTTGTTTTTCTAAACATTACGTCTTGGCATGAAAATTTAACATTCAGTGCGCGTGAAATGTGGGCCGATGGCTGGAATGTAGGTCTTATACTGGAGTGTTTTTCAGAGCAGAAATCTCTCATGCCCAGAGTAATGAGCGATCCTCTGTCAGTAATTCTAATCATTTTTGCGCTTTAACGCACCCTTAAAAGCTTGACAATTATGGTCATGCGCAAAGAAGTAGTGTTTCCGGCCTGACTATGAATGCATCAGCTAGCGCCTTCCAGCTACGTAGGGTCTACATGTCAGGCGGGCAAGTTTTCTGGCCCGGCGGCGTTTCATTCCTTTGGTTCGCATTCCCAATCTGTTGTACCACTCCGACTCATTTGTTTGCGAAAAAAATTGAACTTATTGAATTAAGGTAAAGCAGTTATTTAAAGACATAATGAAAATGGCCTCCTCAATGGATCTTGTAATTTGGGCTCTGTGGTGTAATTAACCTGCATATTCACGAGCGCTGAAGTGGCCTCGTCGCAGAATCTGCTTCTCCTTCTCAAGACTATTGCTGCCGTGAAGCCTGATTTCAAGGTTGGTTTGGGACGGACGTAATTTCCATGCGCCTGAAATAGAAAGTCGGGGAATCATGGAAAGAAACCCTGCTAGTAGCGCTTTCAAAAGCCAGTGAGCGTTCAAGGCTGCAACCATGGTATGAATAAGCTAATTCGGCATAAGAGGCAGGTGCTCTGCTACTGGCCCACTGTACTTTTAATAAACTCAGCGTCTGGAAGAACTTAAAAAAAAACCGTCGCATTTTAGTGTGCAAAATACATTTTAATGTATGCTCAGTTGTATCCTTCTCATACATTTATAGGTACATACATATTGGTGTGAGCCGCCATGTAAACAGGGCTACCGCTGATCTGTCGACGTGGTACAGTGCCGCTTTCCGTCTTTAATTTTCCTGACATGAGAAGGCACATCTAAACAAGCGTGAGCTGTAAACTTTCATAAGCACCGTTGCTAAGCACAAAAAAAAAACACGACGCTTTTAAGAAAATGTGCGTAATGTTTTCCGGAAAATAGTAACGCAATAACATAAAACAGTAGAACCAAATTTTCAACACGCAAGTCTGCCTTGTCGCGATTTGTCGGATATTTTCTTTAATCAAAATGTCTCTTTCTACTTTGAGAAGGTATATAATTCTTGCTGTTATCTGTTAAAATAAGGTTCTTTTCTTCCCAAGCTTTCTGTTGCCTTGAACTTGTATTGAAAAGCAATACCAAAGCGATACAGAAGCCCGACTTGACGCGAAAAATGCGCCCGTGTCTGAACACAAAAGGGCGCATTCGTAAGAAGATGCTGTCGCTGCACTTATATCCTCTTCAGCTTTCAAGGCATGTCATTAAAGTATGCGAGAGCGTCGTTGCGAAATACGAAGGAAAAAGGCTGTGGAGTTTCGTTTTCTCATCTAAATGTTGTCGTCCACGAATTGTTCCATTTGCTTTTTCTGGCACACCACCTGCAGCGCAGATAGTTGCTAGTCGACAGTGAGCGTAATGAGATGCTAAAAGAATGTGAACTACGTAGATTGTTGGTGTGAATAATGAATTTTACAGAAAAACGGCCTTTTTAGTTGTATAGTGTGCGGTGCGTGCGTGGTGTGTGTGTGTGTGCGCAAGCGCGCGCAAGCGCGTGTGTGTGCGCGTGGTTGGGAGCGCGCGGGCGTGCGCGCTGGCGTGTAGTGTGTGTGTGCGTGCGTGTTGGAAACAACAGACCTGATGTGTGGCTGAAGTTCGCAAAGAGCAGGCTGCAAGATATACCAGAAGTAATGGAGTTTCACGTGTCATGTCACAGTGTCTTGTCAATCTCATCTCCTTACCCTCATATTCGTGAACAAATAAATACTTTGAATGGTGCCGGTTTTATGCATGTATACTTTATGTCTGTGATCGTTTCTCTTTTTTTGCGTGAGAAATACGAAATAAAGTGAAGTGTCGCTTCATCGGCGCAATTATGTTCATACCGGGTTTAGAGAGTCGGTTAACGTGAATTTATAAGCTGCAGTACTATTACCATTTACGGTACGGTTAGATACACGAGATTGAGAGAGAGAAAAAGCAATTTATTGAAAGGACTCAGGAACTCAATTCTCAAAGGCGGCTCCTTATTCTCTATTACAAATGTCATAATATATCTACAGATAGCCGTCGTGATCGCCACAAATTTGCAACGATTTAAGTCTCCACCCCTGTCTTAGCCTTGATGAAACGCCTTGTGATGTTCCTATATTTTTATACGACATTCTCATCCAACCAGAGCCCTGAGCTAAACGTGCAACAAAACGAAGCCATGGTAGGCAGCAAACATGTGGCCTAGACATTCGGAGACTGGCTAGGGATTACTGCCTGTGTTAAATACGCGTGGAGGCGTTATGAGTTAATACGAACGCCTTGATTCAAGGTCTGTCAGAATATTGTCTAATCGTCGTTCGCGCCACTAGTTCTCTGAATTTACTAAGTTCAAAGGATGAGAAACTTCTGAGTCACGTAGCTCTCCTTTCATTGTCACAATAGTATATAACATTAGTGCTCGATCGCTTAAACCGGTACCAATTTCTGGCGCAGGATTATGGAGTTGTATATTCGCCTTTCAGTTTGAGGCTCATTCCACTAAGCCTGTGCAGCCATGTTTTAGACTGAAGCAAAATACAGACTTATGCATCGTGGGTTTAGAGATCTCAGTGGTCTTAATTTGTTTCATATTAATGAACGCTGCTGATATTTAGGTAAGATTGCATTAAGCCTAAAATTATAGTTGGAATAAAATAGTAGTGAGCACTTTCGGAATGACGAAACGAAAAAATGTGAAATTTTTTTTGCGTGAACATACCGCACTGCGCACTATAAGAGTGGGTATATGGTAAGAGGTAATGGAATAATTTCGACTATCTCCGGTTCTTTAATGGTCAAGAATAGCTCAGTACATGGGCTATCTTACGGTTATGGTGGCACTACACATTATGCGCGCATTTCGCAAATCCGCGCCTTCACGCTGTTTGCATTCCAGCGCTATGCAAATCTCAACGATTATTCTACGCTTCGAGATCACTATTTTTGGGTATGACGGCGCAGAAACTGTTTTTGTCAAGCGAAGTTGGAATTCAGCGCAATTTGTGACACCAGAACACACAGCTTCACGAGCGTGTGGCGTTCTCGTGCACGAAGCGGAAATGCCTGTGGTGCCCCGAGCACATTACTGAACTTCGATGTCAAGCTGTCAGCTCCGTGCTGTGGGCAAACGGCCGGTTCAAGCCCCACACATTGCCTCCGGCGTAGCCAGTGATTGGAAATCGTCTGCGACAAACACTTCCTGGAGAAATTAGTGCTGGGCATGTTAGTGCTTTGTTCCTTTTTCGTGTGCCTAAAATGATATTTTGAGCGGTGGCAGTACGAGGTTCTTTTTATTGCACGAAAGAGACTGTTTTTATTCGGATTACAGGCACTGTTCATTGTGGCAGCTTTATCTGTTGTTGCTCGGAGCGGGTGATACTAAATAAAAAAGGTCGATTTAGGTGCGCAATTTTACATTACTTGATTTGTTTTTTGCCTGGACTTCAAGACAGCTGCAACCTGGATACTGCCGCGATGCATTTTTGTTTAGATTGTTTAACTTGTTTTTGTTCTTCATTCATCGTCGTTAGTGAGCGGCCTTACTAATTTATTTGCCGCCCGAGCCTCGACCAGATATACATCTGGAAAGTTTACAACCGTGCGCAACAGTTTCTACAAGATGCAATAATGTAATCGGTGCTTTCCGAGCCTGATTTCGAAATTTTCTGGACGAGAGCGGAGGAGAGTGGCGGTGGCTCCGATTTTCGATGCCGATGAGTCGTTCAGTTCTTTGTGGGCACGAGTGCGCCCTGTAAAAAAATTGGCCGTCAGAACAAACTTCCCTCATTTTGTACGCGCTATCGTCCAGGGCTGCAGTTACTTTTCCCATGACAATATTTTATTGTTTGATTGAACCACGCTTCCAACCGGCAAGTAGTTGGTGCATATGCCAAAGGAAAGGGAGGAGAACTGCAGAATATTTGCTCCAAGAGTTCAGCTCATCCCTGTACTTCATCGCCTTACTTCTGTTGCTGACTGAAAGGTGAGCACTGGTTCACTGGACGCAGCAAAGAGCTAACGCTGTAGAAGCTCTGGACTAAGAGCCCTTCCCAGTTCGAGGGAGGAGGGGGGAGAGAGGGGTGCAAAGATCTTGATTGAATAAAATATTTTCATCGCCATATTAGTAAAAATTATTATTATGGCCTTGGACTGAAATATCTCATTCAAAACTTGGACACTTCCTCAAAACAGTGCGCCCTATACGTCTAAAAAAAGTGCTTGTTTAAGTACATTTAACACGGGTTTTTTCAAGAAAACACAGCGTGCACAGTGTTCTTTGTTGTCCTATCGTGTTGTATGGTGCACTGATCGTCGCAGTTGCTAAGGACAATGGCGATGACTTGTGGTATAATATGGGAATTGTGTTCCGCGCCTCTGAAAGCGCCTGAAATGCTGAAAATCTGCGCAAACCTGGTGGGCGCGTTGTGACCTAGGTTAAATCCTGAACCTGCCGTTGCAGGGTTGATTTTTAGGCGTTTCTTGCTTCTCTTCTCTTGAGCACCTAAGCAAAACAATTAAAAATACTCATTTTTGTATATAACTTCCAGGCAAGCGGCAACAGAATTCTGAAAACACAAATACAAAAAACAACAACGCAAGATAGTTTCTTTCCAGGAAGTGAAAATAAACGGTGAAGGCTCGGTACGTGGTTGCCAGGTACAAAACCTAAGAAGTCGATGCGGTTTCGACACCCGTTTAATGAGCGTGTGAGCATGTCCGGTTCGCTGCCCACCGTCACGAATTATCGATGGCAGGTGACTTCCTTTTTTGGACTGGCTAATGTTCATTTGGTCATTTGGTGTCAGCTCTTCATAAGGTCACTTGGCGTCATTTTGTAGTCATTTGGCGTCATTCGTAAGGTCATTTGGCGTTAGCTCTCGCAAACAATCTAAAAGGCAAAAACTAGCTGCTATGAACTGAATAGCAAAATAGATGGTTTACGGCTTGATTAGGAGTTAAAGAAAAAGGTTTACCCAACTGTAAAGGCACAAAAAATTAGTAGTTCGACGTAAAAATTAGGTAAAACATAATTATATTGCCTGTTCTGTTCAGTTAAACAAACTAAAAGAGACCCAAATTTCACTTCTTAACCTTCTTTGTTTACTTGCTACGCTTACGTTTTTTTTAGTTTTGTATTTTCGAAGTAGAGACGATGATAGCGCCTCAATGCGTGCCTCAGCGCAACCTTGAACGACAGAGACCTGTCGACGATAGGGCGATAGCAGCAGAGGAAGTTTGGGTAAACAGTTTTCGCGTGCTTTCCATCCCATAAACATGTTCCCATAGAAGCCAGACGGGATCTTCCCGGAACCCTGCATAAATTCTCTTTACTACCCTGTTCCCCACAGCAAGCTTCAAGCAAAAGAGTTTCGAAAGGCTAAATCAGGTCACGCCGGTCTGTGGAAGGGTGAATATTGTCTCCGGTTTTGCTTCTTTTGAATCGTTAACAGCCTCGCCATGGGGTCCACAGAGACAAACCGCATAGCTTGCACAACTTCACTATTTGCGGATGTCACAGGAAGGACCGTTGCGAACGACCTTACTTAAGGCTTCTACTGATGCATAAATTCTTAGTGGAATCGAAGAAGGGCTAACAGTATTCGTTTTCTTGTTCTTGCGTTCGCTTTCTGTTTTCTTGGCGCGACTTCGGGCTAAAGCGTGAGTCGTTTTATTGCCGACATTTATGTCTTCGTTAAACTATGTCACATGCGATGCACGACTCTCCACAATAGGAGCTGCCGCGAATTGGTTGAAGGACGCAACACACGTAATGCCAAGATGAAGGTATGCAGTAGGTGAAGTCGTTTTACTTTTTTTGCACAGTTTAGAGGAAAGAGCTTCCAATTGGATTCGCTCGCACAGCCACTTCGGCAGTGATGATCCATGATCTAAGCGAAAATTCCCTCAAAGAGGCCTAAAAATATATATTTCATGCCCCTTTTTCCAAGAATCGGGAAACTTTAATAATTCGGAAAAAAAAACCCGATTTCGGCTTACGTAATTATGTTCAACTCAGCCAAATATTTTCTTTTCGCCACATTTTACTGATGAAATTCTCTGAAAAAATTTTCCAGTAGAACATCACTGCATTTCAGTGTTAGTTTTTCCATCACTTTTACGCGAAATCGTTTCGGTTTAGTCAATCGCACGCAGTTCCTAATGCCTCCTTATGACCAAATGAAATCTGCCGCTTCCTTGCAAAACGTGCATTGAATAAAAATCTGAGCGATCGCGGTATCTTCATGAGGCTCTCGTAATAACGACTTGTTTAATTCAGCCCTGGAATATGAAGCGAACGTGAAATGAAGATACAAAAAAGTCTTCATCGAAATTGGCAGCGAATGAGGGTATTTTTCTACGTTAGAGCGGACGGATCGAGCCTTATATGAATATGCCACATTGTGTTCTAACTTAATGTATGATGATTGCACCCACGTGACACGCGATTAATATCAAACTCTTCCACAAGACCGTAACTTCAAGAAAGCGGTAATGTGCACCGAAACTCCGAAAATTACAAGGCATTGAATTTAAACGCGGGCATTTTTCACCCGTTGCATTAGGCTCAGATACTGCACGAATAATCTTTCGCATGTTATCCTGTTCGCTTCAGAGGTGCCTGGGCGCATTCAGCTCCTTTTAGACGTTTTTAGAAGGAGAAGTCTTACGGCTCGTTCGGCCGAAAACTGTCGGCGCAGTCGATACCACGTGCCATAAATTATCTGGGGATGCGTAAAAAATTATCATTGTAATTTGTGGTTCTAGCAATTGATGATTGATTAGTGTGTAGTAGGCGATGACGAGGTGATTAAGTCATTGTAAATAATTGAATAATTAATTAAGTAAAGAAATTAAAATTTTGGAAATAGGAGTTCAAATGTGTCAAAAAGCTCAGAATAAAAGCCAATGCTTGATTATGCTAATTAAGAAAATTTATTGTGTAATTGTTCAATTCATTATTTGAAACAATTGAAAAAAAAGAAAAATGCGTTCAAAGTGTCAAACTGCTTGGCGTTCTGTGGACTCCCTTCCCTGGCAGCGCTGCAACGCGCTGTCACGATCCATTTTTAAAGGCGAAGCTTAAGCGTCCATCATTTTTTTCACATTTATTTTCCTAACTTTTCCTTTCAACGACTCGCGACGTCGACGTGCACGCACCAGAAGCGGCCAATGTCGTGTGGGAGTTCTGCTTGTTCTGCTGTATTGATCAACCAGTGGGTGCTCATACTTCGGAAACGGAAATAGCAGCTGCGACACGCCGTACCCTCTTTTGATGTTTCTTACTTTTTGGGCTCCGTCACATCCCAGAATAATGAGTGCTTTCGCGCTAGTTGTGTTTTTTTGGTTTTGTCTGGTGGTTTAGACAAATGCATTCATAATAGCGTAGCCCTAGTGCGCAAATACACCGTTGGAACGGTTTTTACAGCCACGGCGTGTATAGTCACGAGCAGCACTAGACGGAATTAAGTATTAACATTAATTTATCAATAATTCTATAATTATGTGTGACAAGGAGTGTTATTTTTGTTTTAAAACTGATTTTTGTCTTAGCTTATAGTATCCAAAAGTCGTTTTCAAATTTAGTGAAGAAATAAACAAGGCGTTCGAATTTTTGCGCCATAAAGTTCGTTATCTCTCATATTGCGCACGACTATACAGCTGCTTTTACATCAAAAGTACTCACTGAAACTACGAGAGGATAACGTACTAATATCACAATTGCGCTTCAGTTTCTAATCAGTCAGCCGTGCTCAGAGTTTTTTTCCATCCAATCTTATCATGTCTCCACGTTAACAACTCCAGTTGGATATTCTTTGTACAAAATTATCCACTTACAGATAAAACGTCGCTAGCGCCAACTAGATGGCTATGTGAAGAGCAGGGCGGAAAAAGACTGTGACGTAGTACGTGGTGAAGTGCGTACGGCGGCACAGTGAAGAAATAGGCTGTTCTCCTGATCCCACCGGATTCTCTGTCTCACTGAGAAACTACGGTCAGCGACCTCCAACAACACACAGAGCAAATAGAAACCACGAAGAAGTGGATAAGACGGGTGACGTTTTGGGCATTCTTCTTATGATGTGTACAAGTCCTGCGAAGTTATAAGCCCTTAGGGGATGCGGTGTACACTAACTGCGCAAAAGACGGGAGCGCTAGGTTTGCGTTCTTTCCGTGGACAGGCAGGCTTTTTATTTTTTAAAAAGACAACATCCCAAATCTTTTTTATCCCCACGAAGGAGCCAAGAAGCACGGGATGAAAATGTAGTTGGGCAGGCGTGCGGGTCGCGGCGTTGGCGCCGGGACCACCCGCCGGGCTTGATATATCGAATCGCAGACCCCACTTGACGCGGCCGCTTCAACTATAGCCTGCAGGCGTGGTGAAACGGAGCGAATGCTGATAGCTATTTCGGCAATCGCGGGCGTAGCGATCCGGCATAGACCACTGATGAACGGTACTCGACGTACTGGAAGAGATGTGGTTACATCACCGACAGCACTGTGTGATAAATGTACACTTGCCAGGACTGTCTGAACCGATCTATATGCAGTAATATTTATTCTTTCGCCTAGGTTGCGCGTTTCAGAGAGATTGGCCTTGAAAGGGCGGCCACAACGTTTATAGTAGTCGGCTATCTAGATATCTTCATGCTCTGAGATTGCGAGAGCAAATCGATTAAATTTTTACTAATTTGGCGATAGGGTGGCAGTTTTAACGAAGAAAAAAAGCACGTGCAGCTAAGTGGAAATTTTGGCACTTGACGTTGCGCACAGTGTAAGTGTGGCGTCCAGCGCACAGTAACACATAACCCATGCTATGCGCATGTTTTCATTTTTTATCGTGTAGCCAAAACTAACGTTGTGCAAGTCGCATTTTTTATTTTCCTGAGTAAAGAAAGCATAAGACAGCTGTACATGCACCTGTTTCCTGAGAGAAAAGGCATGAGCTCTTCTCAAAAAATCTTGCAGTAAAGAAAGGTGGAAGCCACCGCGGTGACTCAGTTGTTATGGGGCTCGGCTGCTGACCCGAAAGACGCGGGTTCGATCCCGGCCGCGGCGGTCGAATTTCGATGGAGGCGCAATGCTAGAGGCCCGTGCACTGTGCGACTCCAGTGCACGTTAAAGAACCCCAGGTGGTCGACATTTCCGGAGCCCTTCACTATGGCGGCACTCATAGCCTTAGTCGTTTTGGGACGTTAAATCCTCATCGAAATCCTCAGCGAAATTCGAAAAATTACCAAACCTAAAGAAAGATAATTATTACAGTTTTACCTTTTGGCGATTTTTAGAATCATCAGTTTCCAGTCAGTGCTGATTGAAATAATGGATGACTGAATGAATTAATGACTGCGATACCTACAGTGGAATGCTGAGGTCAGTTTTTGTCCCTCACAGAAAAATATTAACGCGCACGCGACAACGGCAATCCAACCCCGACAAGTATAACCCGCCCTCACCTGATCCACTAAAGTGGGTCTAATAAATTTATACCAACCAACCAAATATAAGCCTAACTATTCATTTAGGTCACGTAAGCATAAATATATTCTTCAAGGCTATTAATAAAAATTCGATGAAGTAAACACCACAAAAAAATAAACTTCCGTATAACCCGAATAGGGACGCTCATTTATTGCACACACGGCGTCTGCCCACTTCTTTTTTCCGTCTATGACTGTTTCTTTCAGAGTATAATTCATGCTTGATTTCTTATTATGCTGCCGTATCGAATAATTCATGGGAGCATGTCTTGTAGGCCTGATCCGACTGCGGCTACTACCACCACTTCGTCTTAGTGTTGTTATTGTCGCTTTGGCTCCATTCATTTTTTTTTCTTGCTGTCTCCGAAAGCGTTATTCGATAAATTATTCATAGCAACGGGCAGTCGTCTACGTTAACGATCGGTGGTACGCACGACCCAAACTTTCGATCCTGCCTCTTTGGGCTGGCTTCTTTTCTAATATTGAATGAGTTGCCTGTTTGTTTTTCATTATTATTCGCGAGACGGCTCGATGGCGAGCACTGGTATTCGTGTGGCCTTGTCTCGCGAGCAAGCCTGTGAACATGGCGAGTATATAAACAAGAAAGAAACATAAGGGTAGTTCTCCTGCAACCAAATTCCCAGCCCTGCGTTTTAAACAAAATAGTTCAATCTTTGTCCCTGTCATCAGTCAGAGAAGCTTCAGAGGGCTTTGTTTTTCCTCCAGGCACAAACGAAACTGAGCGAATTTACTTGATATATTTTGTTAGTCCAATTATGTAACAGATATTACTGCTACTTAACCTCAACGGAAATAGAACGCCGCCATTTCTTTTCACTACTTGTAACTGGCACTAATATTCGTTTGTGACGGAGCTTCTTTCCTCGCAAGAGGTCCCTTTCTTGTCGGCGTGGTGTTGGGTGTCTACTTTTACGCACGAAAAGGCATTTTATATTTCATTTAAAAATACATCATTTATATAAAATATATTGTACTATATTAGGGCATTCCTCATCTCGCACGTTCAGCTTCGAGTCATTACAACAAATATTGTTACATGTGAGGAGCAGCTTTCAGCATGGCGATCCTAATTCACCGTTGCCAGCTGAAGCTTTCTGTTCGTGGCCGGTAATTTGTGAGACAGGGTTTAATTTGTGAAACAGGGTGAGAGAAGTGTGATTGATGCATGTCTTACACAGAGGTCACCTCCGTTGGAAAGAAGAAGTTGGTATGGAACTTGGAAAACATGCAGGCACTGCAATAGCACAGAAAATTTTGCAATCATCAAAACTGAAGGGACAGATTCAGAAAGCACCAAATAACGTGTAGTAAATGACAAGCAGCGCCAGGAGAGCCAATGCTGTAGAGCGCCTTCGGCGAAGTCTCCAATCAAGCGGATGTCAGGGTCCACAGACCACGAAGGGTGGCTGGCAGGGCGGAGGAGGTTGTGCTGTAGGCAATTCCTCAGCGAAAGATCGATTGCACCGCAGTCCGTGGGCCCAGAGGTTCGTGTGTCAATAAGTGGAGAGGAAGCGTCGGCTATACTGGGAAAAGCAGGAGAAAAGAAAAAAGAGTAGCAACTACAAGAGAAAAACAAGAAGATGTGAATACTTACGCGAAAACCGCAAATAGAAGCCTTTCCAGCCGGAATACACACACGCACACCTTCTCAGGCACACACATAAAATATAAGTTCAACTTATCTAGCAATCCACAGTACGCCTTTTTTCTCCTCGTAGAGGAAATATCCGCAGGGACATCTGGAGAGGAACGTGATATATAGAACGAAAACGAATAAAATTGGGCACAGACACGCGCCTACACGCTCACAATCACAGCGTTCCGGCACGAAATATCAAGTCATTTCTTTCAGTTTTTTGTTGCTGTTTACCTTGTTAGGGATGAAACTGTTATGGGCCAGTAGAAAAAATAATGAACGTATTTCGCTCAAAAATAAGAAAATGCACAAAAACTACGGATCTGCCATATGTTAGGCTGCGGCTTCAGTTATACTGTGGCTTGGCATTTTTTTGTTACGTTCTATTAACTTTCTAAGCTAATGGTGCAAGCCAGGTGACCTTTTAGACGATGCTAGTTTCTGAGGCAGGAAGCCATTGATGTTCTTTTTGTCATTTTTTTTTCAAAATCACCGGCGCCCCGTATTCTTATTGCTTCTCACATTAGCGCGGAAAGAGGTGAGAAATAGGGGGCAAACTTTGGCCACTTTTTTGAAAAGATGTTTGTTATTAAATGTCAGTACTGACTCTTCAACCAGCTCTTTCAAAAAATCCGTAAGACGAGCATTTTAAAGTGAAATATTTCTTCTCAACAGCATACCATGCCCTTCAACGTACCCTGGCAGCTAAAGAAACTGAAATCCCACGCAGGCTTTATTTCTTCGGTACCTCCCCAATTGCTATAACGGCAATGCAGGAAGACCTTAGTGGTTTTTAAAGTCGTAATTCAGATGGTTGTAGTAATTAAGGCTATATTAATGGCGTCTTCTGCGGGTATCATCATAATCATTCGTTGCAGAAAATGCTCAAGAAGAACGCACACAACTGCTATTCCGAGTTGTTTGAGCAGCAAATTTTCTCCGAACAAAGAGTGTTATTACTGGGCATCCAAAACTCGTGTTAATGATCTGAGTTTTCACAAATGAAGAAGTTTTCTGCATGTGCAAAGAGTTCTGACTAGTAAGGCTCTGCACACCTTTCAAAAAAAGCGTACAGGATATGGAGGTGTAAAAACTCGCAGGACAAGTGCAACTGTGTATCGCGAAATTCAGCGACAGCTATGTGCGGTGGTGGATTTAATATTGTTGATTCATTATTATTTGCAGTCTTCTCAGGCAGAGAGGGACGTAACTGAGCTGCTGCTTGTGACGTCATTATGTTCACACCTCTCATCATAGAGCGCTCTAGTGACGGCATTCGAGACGTCACTACATGCTGATCACTGAGCGTGGCGGGGTGTTACTCAAAAACCAACACCGTTGAACCGGAAAATGTCGTATTAACATCTGTATCCGCAAAATGTCACTATAAAATAATGGGGCCCTTATAGTAAGGGAATGTCTAATAGTAGGGTGTAAAAAACTTAATCGCTGCCTTCAAGAAAGGTGACCTACTTTCTTGCCTGAACTGTAGCTTAGGACGAAAAAACGCGTAGAAATGTGGCGCGAACTAATTGGTGACGCTTCGAAGCAGAGAGAACCACATCTTTATTAAGCAAATGGCTCCCTGCTGCTACGCGCAAATCATTAGGGCATCGGAACCTTTGAGCTTATGACGGAGGCGGCCAACCGATTTGAACTTGGAAAGAAATTGGACGCTCTGGGACATTAAATCGCGCTGAGCACACAGCGTCGCTGCTCGCGAAAAGCTTAATTACTGGCGGAGACGCCTGCTTTTCTGGCGTCTCGCTTCTCTTGAAAGCTCCGCCGTCCAGCTCGGTTTCATTGTTTCGACGCCCTGCCAAGCAGGGAAACTGGAAAGCAGTGAAAGCAGGACAAAGCGCTCAAACAAAAAAAATATCGAAATTGCCCCGGAAGATAATCGCGGCTCTTTGCCGCCGCCGCAGCACGGCGCTATTGTTATTCAGCTAGAAAGGCGCGGTCAAGCATGAATTAATGCGAGCTGCACGGCGCCACTTATTGCGGAAACTTTCCATGCGTGATATTTGTAAGGTGCTCTTTAGAGGCGAAAGGTTCTCTTGCTGTTTGTCTGTCTGTAAGTGGAAGTTTACATGATGCTGCAATCCAGAAGGTTAGGTGCGACAAAACAAAAGGTGTAGCGGATGGCACTGCTGGACCGTGAACTAACTTTCCAGCGCTTATTCTTTCCCAATACAACATAAAGGTTCAAGAAAACAATTAAATTAGCACCATCCTGAAACGCCCACTCGATGCATATTGGTATGAAAATAAGTAATAGTGTTTACACTGTACCCTAACCATTGTTATGAGAACTGTCTAGGTAGCTTGTGACGTTCTTTCTTCTTGTGTCGAATTCAAAAAGAAACAAAAATGCATTGCACAAATAAGTGTTGGTCAGGGTCAAGATCAATTTTCTTTTCAGAGCTTATATTGAGCTCCTTACACAAGTAATGACAACGAAAAGCAAAAGTGGTCAAACGAAGGCCAAAAAACAAAACAAAACTGTGCAATTCATTACAAAGTTAAAAGTGAGCATCAAAATCAATTCAGTTCCGAATGATACCTCATGACTAATCGCAGTACTTGACAGAAAGGCTTGGTTTCGAAGACATGCCTTTCAGGTTCTGTTTCTTGTTCATTAATCACATGTTTCAAACTCCCTTATTTTTTTTATAATAGTTTCCTGCCATAAACAATAGCAGGCCACGAGAAGACTATAAAAATACTAAATATGTGACGTTCGCAAAAGAACAATGTTGAAATAGCTTTTAGGAAAAAGCCACCAGCAGGGACCACAGAGCTTCAGCATGAAAGCTTATACTCAAGCCTCTGCTCCAGGACCAAAGCGTAGGTGAGTAGGCTTTTCTGCACAGCCCAAAGCTACTGCCTGTTCTGGATCTAAATGCCAACCTTAATTGGATCCACTACTTCTCGGTTTGTAACGAAGATCTAGGACGTCGTCTAGCTATTTTTATCTGACGAAAATGAGGCCCGTCTTTGAGCGGACTCAAAGACCGAAGCACATGAAATGAGTAAGCTCCTTACAGAAGGGGCGAGGAGAAATACGAAAACTCTATTCCCCTTTTCATCTGCCCAACCCTGATAAAATTAAACGCAGAATTTGCTCAATATACAACCATTTGTTTCTCGTTCTCTATGGAGCTAGCTAGAAGTGAGCTCGCAGAGAAATTACGAAAAGATTCATATCTCTACGAATTCGCACCGTGGGCGCTCCTGAATTGAGCACCGGGCGTAATTGGATTGTCAGCGAGCTGGAACAAAAGCATTTTGCAAGAGTAAAGCTGTGCAACCGAAGGACGGTCTCGGAAAAGTTCATCATTACAACCGGTATTAAACTTTTTTTGGAATATCTGTTCAGAAATATTCCTTCAGTATGTTTTCAAATTTTCTCTTCTCTACCTCCCCCTCCCTTTCTGCGGCCTGTATAAGGTTCTGTTTCTCTGTTTCTCAAAATGTCGTCACAGGCCCTATTGTAAGCGTTCGTCGATATTGTTCAACTCCATCGACATGCGTCGATTCTGCGTTATAATAATAATAATAATAATAATTGGTTTTTTGGGGAAAGGAAATGGCGCAGTATCTGTCTCATATATCTTTGGACACCTGAACCGCGCCGTAAGGGAAGGAATAAAGGAGGGAGTGAAAGAAGAAAGGAAGAATAGGTGCCGTAGTGGTGGGCTCCGGAATAATTTCGACCACCTGGGGATCTTTAACGTGCACTGACATCGCACAGCACACGAGCGCCTTAGCGTTTTTCCTCCATAAAAACGCAGCCGCCGCGGTCGGGTTCGAACCCGGGAACTCCGGATCAGTAGTCGAGCGCCCCAACCACTGAGCCACCGCGGCGGGGCCTGCGTTACGGTGTGGAAATCGTTTTTGGAAGATTCGCAAAATATGCTATGTGCGTGTTTCGTGCTTGTTTATTGTTTGTTGAGAGAACCCATCTTTACTTAGATACAATTTTATTCATGTTTCTTCGCCGTTTAATGTACACCGATGCTTTATACTCTAGGAATGTGCCCGATACGGCTGTATGTACCCCCGTATCCCAGCTGTATATGCCCAGCATGTCACCGGTGCGTTGCAGCATAGAATGCAACGGTGCACGCTGTAAATTTGTTTTGCATAGGTAACTATTTGATAGGCAGTAGGTGAGCTGAGTTTAGCTGGACCCATCAGACACGTCTAAGTGTCTGAATGTACGAAAAACAAATTACAGTCGCTTAACTTGGCTAACCCTGGAATTCAGCGGAACGCAAGGACACTTGCTAGGCGTCCGAGGCTCGTTCATGGCAGCTCCACTACACGCTCGCGACAGCCGCTCTATGTATATATATCCACACGACCACGTGGCTATGACGTGGCATCACGTGGTCTTACGACACCCCCATCGGATGTCATCACGTGGCTTCACATCACCCCATCGGATGTTCTTAAGGTCAAAGGTCAACCCAAAGGTCACCCAATGTCGAAGGTCAAAGGCCAGGGCTCAAAGGTTCGACGCCATAACTGTACCACATATGGTCATACACGGCTAACGTGGTTGGGCTGAAGGTCGCCCGAGGTCATTCTCCGGTCTACGCGACAACTGCTTTACCTAGAGTAAGGAAGCTTCTCGCTTCAAAAGTTTGCAATACGAGCCATTATCGCTGCAACATGCGGGTAGAGGGAGAAAGGAGCCAACAGGTGAGACAGGGAACAGATGCACTCCGCAACTATATGTGCCGAAGCGGCGACGATGGCTGCACAAAAGCCAGACACCCATCATCGAACGCGCATCGACGATTTCTTTCTCGCACGGAAAAATTTAAAACTTGTTATCCGGAAAGTAAAGGCACAATAACTATCCCACTCCCAGTGGACACGTCAACCGCGCCGTGAGAGAAGAGATAAAGCAGGGAGCGAAGAAAGAGGGAGAGAGGTAAAAATACGCCGTAAGGTAGGGCTTGGGATTAATTCGGGTGACCTGGGATTCATTCATGTGCGCGGGCATCGCATAGCATACTGGCAGTATTTTTGTGTGTGCGTGCGTGTGTATGTGGTTGTGTGTGCGTGCGTGCGCGTGCGTGCGTGCGTGCGTGCGTGCGTGCGCGTGCGCGTGTGCGTGGTGCGTGCGTGCGTGCGCGTGTGCGTGTGCGGTGCGCGTGCGCGGTGCGCGTGCGCGTGCGCGTGCGTGCGTGCGTGCGTGCGTGCGTGCGTGCGTGCGTGCGTGCGTGGCGTGTGCGTGTGCGTGTGTGTGTGTGTGTGTGTGTGTGTGTGTGTGTGTGTGTGTGTGTGGTGTGTGTGTGTGTGTGTGTGTCGCCACGGTCGGGAGTTGCTTCCGCGTCCTCGTGTTCACCAACCGAACGCTGTAAGCACTAGCCGCTGCGGCAAACATGGCGAACTCAAAGAAAGATGGTTCGTTACAAAGCATTTGAAAACGAGAGCCGTTGAATGAACGTTAGGTCATGAAGCACGGTATAGTTGTGATAATTAAAACTGCAATGTGTCTTCGGCACCGTCACGGTAGTAAATAAGTTTGAGAAAGCAAAGAAAAAGAGCTGTGAGACCATCACTTACTAACTGCGGTCGCTCACTAGCAGTAATTAAAGCCGGCACTTGCAGCGGACTGATCGTAGCTCGGAGGCTAGTTCGGCTAGAAACAATTTCAACGCGTTAAATCTACCCACTTTGATGCTGTCTAACACACATTAGTTCCAAAATTTCTCGTTCTCGTTTATTAGCGCGGGAAATTAATGGCTTTTTCTTCTTCCTTCGTAGTCCCCTCTAACTGGGCTCCGTTTATTTTCAAGGTAAGGTTTTCAGCGATTAGAGCAACTGCGTGCAGCCTCCGCTTACGGTTGCCATCGTCCTTCTCCCCGTTGTTGCGCAACGAATGCGGCGCTCCCTAAACAGATCCCTTTAGTCTGGCATTCATGGCAGCCCCGGGCTTGCACCACCGGCTTGCGCCAAGTGCTTGCTCTCTCTTGCAGCGCGAGTGGCGACGAAGAAAGAGTGTAGGCGGGGGCAGAGCGCGCGGCGCCCGGCAGAATAGCGCATGCAAGGAGCAGCTTCTGTTTCGTAAAACCGTCTGCTCCAGGTCGCCGGGGAGACGAGCTGGCGCAGACGGAGGTAAACAGAGCACGCCGCTGCTTTCGAACTCCTCTCACGCTTTGCCTATGTTGAAACAAAAAAAAAGAGAAAGGAAGGCGGAGGATTTATCCACGTAACAATTCTACCGGCTGGTTTCGACCGCGTATACCGCCAGCCCCCTCCCCCCCCCCCCGCCCTCCCCCCCCCCCCAAACAAAGCTTCGCCCTCATATCAAACGTGAATGGAGTCATTGTAGTATAATGTGAATTTTGCATCTCTATACCTGCGCATGCGATTTTTCCGAAGTCGTGAAACCCATCCCCTTCTTTATTTTTTTGCCGCCAGTACAAAGGTAGGATTCGTAATAAAAGCAGAGATATTGCGCTGTGATTTCTTCGATAGGGAGTGAATATTTCACAGACATTGTGGCGCAAGCTTCCCCTCCAAAGCGCGAGGTAAATGATGCTGTTATCGTTGACGGCGATAACATTATTCGCATTCTACTTCGTACACTCTACACGGCTGAATCTGAGTATTTTAGCAGCGTTTCTCTTTTTTATTTTCCTTTCATTTAGCCTGTTTAAAAAGAAAATAATTTTTTTTTACTCTGATACTTTACATTTTAGAGCCGAGTACCAAATTCAATATTCTGTCCTGCGTATACACCTAAGCGCTGCTTCTTCTGCCCTTCTCCCTTTATGTTCTCTGCTGTTTCTATCCCTAATGCTTCTTTCTGACCCTAGCACCAGAATGATGCCTGAGGAGCAGCTGCAGCACAGAATGTCCCTCGCATTAGCGCAAAGACAATGTGCGTCCCAGGCGCCTATTGTGTGAAGCCGTTGACGCTTGAGCTGTTTTTGAGGACTGTTGAAGCTGGGAGGTCATGCTTCAGCGTTCGTGAATAAACATGCGCCAACTTATTGGGGCCTCCCGACTAGACGGCCTCATTCTTTAGCCTTGCACAAAGTCGTCGTGATTCAAAATGCCTAGAGAAAGGTTTAATCTTTGCTGGTGCATGCCTATCGTGTCAGTGTATGACAACAAATCACCACTGGAGGCATTACGACATGGATCCCCACCACCAACGCCCGTGGTGAGCGAAAAGCGACGTCCGTCAAACGCGCGATCGTGAGACACCGCAACGGGTTCCGCTAAAACAAAACTTTGGAGCATCAGACGTCAAGAAGTCGGTCAAAAGGAGTGTGTAGCATAAATAGGAAAAAAACTCATGATAAATGAAGAAAAGAAGTTGACAGCACAAGATTGAAGGTCGCTCCCAGTGACTCTGAGAGTGAAAGATGGGAAAACTGGAGAACAGAGACAGGCAGTTTTTTCTCGCATGTACATATGAATTTTATGTTAAAATGTTTTCTCGGAAGCCATATCTTGATCATAGCAGCGTGAAGAAAAGCATCTCTTAGCGAACAAAAATGTACTTGTGAGACCGTCCTGACCTTGTCCGCCTATTCCCCAGTGGTATGATGTACGACGCACGCTGCCGCACTCCCGGCACGGAAACATCAGAATTATTCCGGCTCACGCGTCAGAGTGAAACAACGCTGCACTGGTGTTGTACACAACACGGAGAACCGAGACATTGATCCCCCGGAAAGAGACGTCGCCTATGGGGAAATTTTTTTTTCTGCTCCAACTATCCGCGTCACGCTCTTATTTTAAACTGCCTACATACAAGTTACTTCGATACTTTGGCGCGCGTAATCCGTTTTTTCGCTTGTGATAGAATGTTTGATGATTAATGTCTTCGAGAAATTACCCGTTTTTCGATTTTGCTGGGCGTTTCTCTAATCATCAGTTTGTAACCCAACACGTGAACAGTTGCAATAAGTATGTGTCATCTACCACTTGAGAACTATCCTTGCTGATTTTCGTATGCATGATCACGACCCTCATGATGTATTAAAAAGCTCAAAAAATCGCTTTCCCGGAGCCAAATCACCAAGCACAAAGAATAGGCATGTCTCCTCGCTTTGACCAGAGCAAGGTCGTATTAGAGTACTGACGCTGATTCATACATGCATTTCAGACTTCGCATAATTGGAATGTTGCTTGAAATAGACGAGTGAATATTCTCTAACAAGGTAACAGCATGCTAGGCTGCTGTTACCTTGTAAGGCACAACTTATTGTGAACACCTTCACTGGAGTACCTTTGTGCAGAAGCATGCGTGTTCTAGACTAGGAGAAGCTTACTCTAACCTCAGTTCCTTCGGTAAAGAGATGGGTCCCAAGAAATCAACGTACAAGCAAGTGAACAGAAATGGGTTAGCAAAATAAAGAAATAAGTTATGCGACGTTCAGAGTATACGAATGTGAACCATTATTTATTTAGTTATTTTATTTCAGCATCAGACGAAACACAGAGCCTGATGCAGGGACAAAGGCTAAAAGCTGGTGGTGCCTGACGAGGCCTCTGACCCTAAACAGTCCACAGCGGTACAGATACAAGACAATTCTTAGAACAAAATAATAAAGTGCGCCTCCTTAATACGAAGGTTACAAGGATATCAGCTGCATTGAATTATTGTGTACGAATGTGACAGATGCGGTTTTGAACGACGTGTGTTGTTAGCTGGAGATGAAATTGAGGCGCAAAGATTTACACGCAATTCCCTCACAGGCAGAGGGACATACAGCTGACGACGTATCACGTCCTCGAAGAAGGATGTTACGGCAGTAGTTTTTTCTGCAACTGTTGTGAGGATCAAAGAGTTCTAAAGCATTATAAGCCAATGGCTCTTCCAACGCATTCCACATTCTCCTTATATTGCACGCGTGCCTCATAAATAGTAGCTGCTACGCCTAAACACACGGGCATGAGCAGAGGTATTTGGTGTAAATTACGGACAAAACATGCCGTCAGTCCCTACTCTCAGCTTTCGGCGTGTAAAAGTGAGAAGTCTACTAGGTTGAGGCAGACCTGTTATTATCATATTGAAAAAGACTTTTCCTATTAACTATAAGATAATTTCTGAGAGATTAGTACCACTGATTACGTGTTTACCTAGCAAGCGTAGAGGCAAAGTGAGTCAAGTACAGAAAAACGTATAATCGAAAAACCAGTAACAAAGGCGCAATTAATATAGCAGTCACTGAGAGCTTCTTTCGTAGTACATGCAGTGTGTAGACAAAGGAGGGCGTTTCACGTTGTGAAAACATTGCCATCAGCTGTAGCGGCAGATTGTGTTTATGGGAATTGAAATAGATTGTGTTTATGGCGTTCGTCGTTCTCTTGGCTCATCTGACGTAGCGTTGTTTTATCTAGTTCTTCAGAAATGGAAAAAAATGCACGTGATACTTGAACGACAGACTCTGTGCTGACAGAAAGCTGGATGAGCGCCACGCTGGCAATGAAGAGAAGAACAGAGAAAGAAGAGAGCAGTGTCCATTCGCTTTCAGGTAAAAAAAAAGACAAACATGAATACGTGATGGAAGGCCGCGGCATTCTCGAGGGTCAGCTCACGAGGTCATCTCAACTGCCTCAGCTCGTGCATAGAAAACAGTCTCCGCACCAACGGCGACCCTGACAGCGGGTCATAGTAGCCTAGCGAGGGGAGAGGGAGAGGGCGCCGCTAGTTATGAGGGAAAAGGAATAGTGAACCCTGTCAGTGGAGGAAATGAAGAGCGCATCCAGGTGAAAATTTACAATGTCGGCACGTTACAAAGAGAAAACGGCCCGGAGCCTAGTTTGCCTAATGTTCTAAAAAAAACCCAAGGGTCAAGCGACGCTGTACGCACATAGGAAAGAGGCCTTGAACAACTCAGCTTAGCCTGAAAGAACTGCATCAGTACTCTGAAAGCAGGCGTTGAACTGGAATCTGGGAATGCTGGAACCACCAAAAGAAATCCCATTAGTACATTGGGGAGAAAGATAGTTTATTCTTGCGTGGTAGTTGCCAAAAATAAAGAGTAGTTGGCATTGGAGAGAAGTCACATAGAAAGCCGCTGCAGAAGTAGAACTATTATTCCGTGGGTTTGAGCGCCTGGGGATGGTCAACAACGAAGTACAAATACCCAAACTAAATTGTACACATGATTATAAAAGGGACATCCTCCCCAGCATAATGGCATTCAGACCCAAGGTTATCCAGAGTAGCTAGGGACCTCTTTTGGCACAGCAAAAGCTAGTGCACATTTTTCGTTTAGTGCCCACTCGCACGCGATCTACTTTCGCCTTGCTCACAGGCGATGCACTATATGAGTCACAGACAGCAAATTAATTTTTCAGCTAGACAACTAATTGCTAAACTCTATTCCCAGCAACAAGATCCGTTGTTTTTTTTTCAAGGTTTAGCAGGGAAGAAATATCTATAGATCTCTGCGGTGACCTTCGAACGTTTTGTTGAAAAGCTATTCACTCCCGCACGCTTCTCTGCTCCAATTCTGCGGCAAACTACTTGTCCACTTTATTGCTTTGTATCTTCATCCCCAAAGCGTGCTGCTTTTTCTTTCATTTAAAAGACTGCTTTCTGCTCGAGCATTCCCTAATATCTTTTAATGGGCCTGAAACCGCCCAGTTACCACTGTTCCCCATTCGACCAGCGTGCACTACGGCAAACAGCGAAATGCCTTCCATTCCGGACCTTCACGCTGTGTTGGCGGAAACACATCATTCGTCTTTGTCTGGGCCGGCCATGCATGCCTGCTTAGCTTCCTTGTTTCCTCCCTCCACCTACATGTATACTTTGCAGGGCTTGCAACGTGGCTCTCAGCCCACTCCGGTTCACCTGAGCGCTCTGTTCAGCGGAGCGTTCATTTGTCTTCGGTAATCAGATGAACTTTACAGCACGAATACAAAGACTACGGGATAGGTTGTAGCTCTCCATACATACTTTTCTTTTTCTTTTGTGCCGGTCATCAGTTGCATGGACACTTCTTGCTTCATAAAAGATTCTTCCCCTTGATCCGTATCTTTGATTTCTCGTATTTATTCATTCCTCCGCGGCTTTGGCATTCGGATGCTGATCCCAAGGTCGCGGTTTCGATTCCAGTCGTACAGGTCACATTTCGAGGGAGGAGAAATGCAAAAATGCCTCAGTGCTATGCTATTTCGGCGCACGTTAAAGAACCCCTACTATTCTATATTTATTCGTAGTTCTCAACAACGACTCATGTGTCGTTCCGGGTCGTTAAACCCATGTACAACAATGTAGTTTCATATATTTATTAGATGCTTGCTATACCCGCCTCCATTGCCTGTACCTTCTCATTCAATAAAAAAAATTGAGGTTGATCAGAGATCTTGACAACACTGTCCGTTTAATGAACGGCACGTAAATAACTGCCTAACGCGTGCTGTCTGGACGTATCAGCTCTTTAGAACTTTCCTGATGCCTCTGCAGACACTGGCTCTGATTTCAAAGTATATAGTGTTCTAACGTGAATATGCAGGACATGCTGTTATTGGAACACGAGCTTACTAGCAGACGAGTAAACCTGCGTTCTGCCCGTGTAGCCAGTGACAAACGGACAAATATAAAGCGAATAGTGGCAGTTTATTTCGGCACCTCGCCACCTTGGCACCTGTGCTCTACGGCGAAAGCCAGCCGCTAAAGGATATTTACAAGCACTTTAGATGTTTCAGACCTCAGCCCAGTTATTGCTTGCCGACTGTCGAGTCAGCACTGCCAGTGATTGACAAGTCTCGTCCCTGGTCGGATTTTCCGATTATCTTGCAAAAGGCCGCTTCGAGGTAGCGCCATTCTTTAAAGATAACAGGTTAGGGGCAAAACACAGCAACTGTACAGCTGCTACTATTTCTCGAATCGTCACCGGTTGCTAGTTTGCCTTCGTTCTCTTGTTCAGTGCAAGAGCTCAAAGGTACTCCGTTTCGGGCTGCGTCGTCACAGGTCGTCAGAAAAATAGTTTAGAAAACAAAACAGAATTTGACAAAGTTATGGGGTTTCCACCAGTGATGCTAGGCATGGACGCCACAAAAAGGATAGAAAAAGCATTGATGTTAAATTGAAAGAAAACAAAAACTAAGAAGGAACATTTTAAGACCTCTCGTCCTCGGGCTGTTCTCCAGGTCGGTTATATTTTCTTCTGCGTGTGCCCCTAGCTTTTGAGTTATTGTAACTCGAAGGGAATCGATCGGCGCTATGCCTCAGCAAGCCAACGTTTGCCATCTCCAGCCAAGTTGAGCAAGAACCATAAGAAAAAAATAACCCACAAGCACACACACACTCATTAGTACAGCAGACAAAGAAATGAAGCAGCGCCTTTTTATGACAAAATTAGTGTGCATAGCACTATCTCAACAAGTACACGAAGTGCTGTTCTCTGACCCCAAAAGGAGCCAAGATGGCCAAAGCCACTCCGCACGCCATTTCACAGTGTGATGCATTCGGAGGGAGGTCGCTTCGGTTTCCCCAGAGGCTCATTAGAAGCACATCTCATCTGAAGACACGTGCTTCACATTTTACTTTTACTCTCAGTGTAGGCCTTGACGCAATCTCGAGCTAGGAGTGGAGCCATCATGGCGATATATGATGGCGCATATATCGCGACAGCAGGCAGGTAGCAATCTAACGGAAATCAATATCGTTGCCGGCGTCTCCGGACCCGAGCGAGCCTCTCTTTCTGGCGTTTTTATTTCCTACAAGTTTCATCTGCGGACCTTGCTCTTTTATTTGTACCACACGTGTAGCTCATTCCTCAAACGTATGTGCAAGTTACCTGTTTGTTTTGCGCGCAGCACGCATCCATTTCCTCTATTCTTTGCACAATCTTTGCGGTTACAGAATTAACCTGCAAGTTCAAGGCCGGCTTTTTCTTATGTTTGCTAATAATAAAAATAAATCACATCGCTGCACACGAACCTCTTTTATCATCGAGCTACCTAGCATGAAAGCATTAAGAGTACCTGAGCATTTCAGGGTTTAATTTTTTTTCTCGCAGCTCGTGGCAGACAGACTCCATAATCATCTGTTCTTTAGTAAGATGCAAATAAGCTTTAAAGTTTTGAAAACTGAGAACTACAGCGGCTGATCGCAACTCTAGTGGCAAAAGTGACGACTCTGTGTACAACTCTTCGCGCTGAAGGAGACTTTTTCCCCGCTCTCTAAAACTAATCGTTCTTTGTGCTGTTAATACAGCAAGGGTCAGCTGGTGCCAAGAAAACAAGCTTCGTTGGCAACTAACTTCATCTCACTGCAACTGTTTTTTTTTTCATTCGTTGCAGTGGTTGACATAACGCGAAGTGAAATACGGTACCGCTGAGTGATCTCGAAAACCCACCAGATTGGAGGAATCATTATCATCGATCCAATTTTCCATAGAAAGGTTAGAAGGTTAAACAGGCGGGCCCTAGAGCGCCGAGAATCCAAGCCCAGACGCAGAAATGTCCTCGACGTGACCAGACTGCAACTACACTGAGCGGCGGCACTCAGACGCGGCAGTTTACCGTTTGGGCATGCATAATAAGTGACTTCCCTGCCACATCTATTATATTTTTATGGTTCTTTTTTTTAATGCTGAGAGCTAAATCCCAGTCCTAGTCGTCTAAAAAGTTTCGCTGAAGCCAGAGTACCCAAGCCGCCTAAAATAAAAAAGGTGATTTCTTACGCTTGTATAACAGCGCTTCACTACAGAGTTCGCAATTTCTCTTGCAGAACTGTTGAAGCGTCAGCTTGTGTGAACTGGGTGTTCTTGAAGCTTTCTCGCGATTTGTTAGAAACGGGCACTCAAGGCATTCGTGCAAACAGCTTTGACGATTGTCGGCAGGTCAGCTCGAGTGAGCATTCTTGGTCCTATGTTCTCATTGGCATTTTCCTGCCTGCTTGACGTTAATGAATGAAGAAATGCCTAGCTCCCAAAGTACGCACTTGCGTCTATAGGACGGCGTGCTCAAACTCTTCCTTATGCGGCAGAGCTTCGAAGAACGTGTCATGTAACAACCGAAAGCAGCAGGTAACTGATCATCTTTTATATGTATTTGATGTGATTACCTCACATTGCGTTACGCACTACGTATGTGCTGTCGGGGACTGCAAATACAGTATTTCCAACTTTTACTTCCACGGCGCTTTCTCTGCCGTATGTGCAGTGCCTTCAACCATACGTTTAATAACAGTGCGTCTTTTATATTTGTACCTCATGTGCACAATGCCACAGTGCCACACTACACAATAATAAGCCTGAGTCGACGTTCGGAAGAGGGAACTGACCAGGATGAGAGCTATGTCTTCGTGCACAAAGGGGAACACATGAATCTGAGGTAGCTTGAGCCCTGTTTCCACTTTCCCTTCAAGCTCCAGATGCGTTGCCCTAACTCGCCATCATGAACCCTGTGCTACTCTGGGAACAGTTATAATTTTGTTAGGCACGACTTATTATGTTCGTTTTGCTTTTGAATCTGGTTCTTCCCGACGTCAAAGAGTGCCTAATTAATTGCCCACAACATGGACAACAACATGGACGAACAGAGAGCACTCAGCATATCTTGCAAGTTTTAGCGACTCTGTCGCAATAAAGCTTCCATTTTCTCTGTGATACGATCGTGAGTGTAAAACTTCTTTTTAGTAGAATGTTTTGTGAGCTCAAAGTAAGGCCTCCCGGAAAATGTATGATAGAGGCGTGCGCATGCTTTTGCTCGAGAACAAACGGTAGTGCTTCTTTTCGAGCGCGGTTGCTTACAATGCCACTTGATTTATCACTGGGCGTAAATCTAAGTCCAATATTTCTCGTTCTGAATTCTCACTCTGGGGTCTAAAAATGTTGAGCCAACAGACATGAGCAAGCTTTGTGCACGATAAAATGTATCGGGCCCGAAATGACGCAAGGATCCTTCATAGTGCATGAGATGACGGGATCGCCACTGCTTCACGAAGGAGTTCAGAACCTTGTTTTGCTGCTCCGTCGTGCCAGGAAAAAACTTGGCAGATACCCGGCCACTCACTTAAAGTGACGCACGAGCCGTAAATGTGAGATAATGTGAATAGCAGCGCCACTGAGATATTTCGCGTTTTCATTTTGCCAAAGGGTCCCACTAAAATCTGTTGCAAACAACGATTCTTTATCTTGGAATAGAGCAAGAATGTTTAAAAGTTAAAAAAAGTGAAATAGAGGCTTACTTTATTACGATGTTTCTTAAAACGTCAGCTTTGCGTGTAAGGTTTTCCTCCTAACTCAGCTTATTTTGATGCTCATCTCACGATTTTCAGACGACGTACTGCTCGGGAAGAACCTTCGTATTTTTCGATCCGACCGTTTTAAAGTATTTGTTTTTATAAATAACTAAAATCTTGGAAGGGCGTTGAAACAGGGAGACCAATTCTCAAATTAAGTTCGTTAGCACGGCGAAAAAAAAATACTCCAAAACTGACAATTCAGCTTCTACTTGAACCAGCAAGCACAAAAATCCGTCAATAAAAACGCCAACCGCCATCGAGACAAGGATGGCGAAGACAAGACTTAACCTTTGGCAACGAGCTACAAAATCTACTACTGTAGTTGGTGCTGCGGTCATGAATGTGGCGCATTCATTACCATAATGGTTCCGGTTGCTCTACACACATAATAGTCAGCACAGAAGCTTCGCGCCTTAAACCACTAGCACCGTTTTTGTTTTCTGCTTAATGATTTCATGAGACCACGAGGTGATTGCTTCAAAATAAGGCGCGCATGCCCTCACGCACATACACGCACGCACTCATGCGCACGCACAAATTCCAGTTTAAGCGCTCGTGCTGGTCATTCGTAGTGCTTTGCACCTATCCTAAAACAGTGAAGAAGTCAGTTATTTTCGATGCTTGGTCATTGACACGTATGTTCGATTGATGACGATCTCTTTTCATACACAGCGCCGCGGCGTTACCCCTCCAGGTGGCTCACAACGCTCTCCCATAGCGTAATGTATGAACTTTATAAACAGAACAATAGTATCAAGAAACCCTGACACTAGGTGTGGTTACGTCATGCTACTGCTGCAAACCAAGACAACGATAAATAAGCCGGAAACGTAGAAAGCTACTCCGTTATACAACTATCGTGCGGGAAAACAGAACGGAGAGGGCAAAGGGGCGAAGGGAGACTCCAAGCGACCCATTAGTGACTCCCTGCAAAAAAATATATAGAATGCCTTACACTTAACTATGGTCTCCATCTCACGCAGCAGAACGCTCTTTTCTCGCACTCTACGAAGTTTAAACAGAGCCACAGGTCGTATGCTGAAAACTCTGGCACACTGATGATTTCAGCATTCTGGGGAGAAAGAAACCAAGTTGAAGAGGCTTAACAAAGGTTGCCATCGAAACAAGCGGTCCGCAGTGTGATTACCTGAGAAGATCACCGTTTTCGACGCTTTGCTCGTCCACGTGATCGTTGCGTGCTACTAACAGAACTGGCCGCCCCCTGAGATAAACTTGCGAAAATATTAGCGTCCTCGTTCTTTACGTGTACTCGCTTATGTACTCGTCAACACCTGGTGAAATGCTGCTTGTTTACATTTCTACTTTCTTTTCTGTCACTCCGAATATTCAGTGCAGTGCTTCATATTGTGACGTTGCTGGTAAATTCTCTCAGCACCCACGACGGTTACGAGTGCAGACCTGCAATTGTAGTAGTTCAGGTTGGGAGCATCGGCTTATTTTTCTCTCTTGCTTTCATAGCGCACTCCTGGCTCGTCGGTAAACGAGCTTCCCTGCACCGTGTGCTCGGCTCTGCAGCCTCACACACCCCAAGATTGCCGTGATCGTAAACCACGCTCACTGTGTTAGACACGTGATAATGAAAACAATGCAAAAAGCGGCGAAGATCGGACGCGGGGTGTGCCAGGTGGTCTCGGTGTTGCCTGGTTCTCTTTTCGTCTAGCCTTCGCGCGAAGGCTTCGCTCGTGAATTGAGCCATCTGTTCCGAATCGATTTTTTTTTGTTTTGCTGCAAATACTACCCTTCAGGTAAAAGGAACGCAGACCTTGACGCGCGCGCGAGGTAATGCGGGGACGGAGTTATATTAAAAGACAAAACCAGGAATTTACTGAAAATTCATTGAGACTAGCTTCAGCAGTTTCACAAGACCGAAAATAGTTGCTAAGTTATAGACTGCCCCCCCGTTTACTGGACTAGGCAGCTAGGAGCGTCACGCGATTACTTTTGTGCATATTGATGTTGACAAAAAAATAAGATCAAAATAAGCATCTCGCCTTTCCGGAAAGTATTGGTTTGTCCAGTGCATTCCAAGAACTGGGTCTTTATATAAAGTTTCCTGTGTATGCAAAAATGAGAACATTAAGCTACATCAAAACCTTCCCACTTACAAGGTCTTCTATGATAGGCTCTTATTCTAGTCAGTAAAACGTCGTGTATCTGGAATACCATCATCAGCCAAAAGATGTTCTCGTGATCTACGCTACTATCATTAGTAGCCACACTGAACTTTATGCCCTCTATGGTATGAAGCGCAGACTTTTCTCAAAAACAGAAGGAAGGCAGTTTAGCAGACGGGCAAAGCACATAAATGTGCAGCATAATTTTGTCCATTCATACAAAGAATACTGCTGTGAAGGTTCTGTAAAGCGACTAACTTATTCGCGTAATTACTAACGCAATTACGAGGCATGAAACTGGAAACGTTCCTTCGCAAACTCGCTTCAGTTTGCCTTCAAAAATTGGAAGCGAATCTAGGTGTTACAATACGCGGGACAGCGTCTTCCTTAACGTTACGTTGCAAGAGTGGTAGTGTCTGACCAGTTTTTTTCTCTTATTTCGTGGCTTCTAATTTGGTGATTCATTGCCTTGGTAAAAGGAAACGGCGCCGAAACGCTATTGCACTCTTTATCCGGAAGAATCGCGTGTAACTTGATTAGCTAGAAGCCTAGCTAATCTGCGTTCCTTTTCGAAACTGCGGCAGCAATCGAGGTGTCTCCGTTGCTCAGACGCTAATCCACTTTTCGGCGAAACAACAGAGGCTACACCTGCAGTGGTAGGATTCGCCCGCACAACGCAGCCACCAGCGTGGTTATTTTCTGAAGCCGAAGATAAGCCTGAGCTACGATGCTCTGCTCACGTTTGCCACTCCGCAGGAGCCATGCGTAAACAGTGTGATGCTCGTTGGTAAATCCTGCTTAAAGCAAAAAAGATCGAGAAAGTGTGTGTATATTTGCATACCGCTGACGCACTTTATCACGCAATAAGCTGAACTTTTTATAACTCTTACGTGGGCAATGAGTGATATTTTCGCCCCTTTAGGCGCACTTCTCTGTTTACGTGGGTATTCTAGTGCGTGTGGGTGTGTCGAATATGTGCTTCGCTAAACTGCTTAACGCGCGATTGATGACTAAAAAAAAACATAACACCATTCTTGTGGGTTGCCGAGTGGTTCACTGAATCATCATGCTGTCACGTGTATTCACGAGAGCGGCACTTAAATGTTATGGTCATTTAAATCCCCTTAGACGCAACAACCCACGAGCGAAGCTTGCCCATTTATTGGTTTACTTGCTTCTTTATTTTCTGTGACTTTTTGTAATGATTGATTGATTCACCGAGTCTGTGACCTTCAATCCGGAGGAGAAATCTAGGCCTTGGTCTCATAAATCTGCCACCCAGAGACTGGTCTTCATTGTGTTTTTCACGCAGTTAGGCCCTTTATATTGTATTAGGGGACGCTATTTGTGCAAGAAAAGCGCTGCGAAGCAGCGGTCCCACTGGCGGAGGAGAGGCCGCCTCTCAGTGGCTGCGTTAGGAGCGTATCGACACCATCGATCGCCGGGGGAAGCCATTGAGGCGCAGACCTCTGCTTTCTTCGCCCTGATGAGCTTTCGATCTGTTGCACTGCGAGATTTTGGCGAAAGTGCGAACCTTACAAAGCTGTTCCCTTTCGTTGCGTTCTTGTTTTTCGCCTTCCTGAAAAGCAAGAATTTGCGCTGGTGCTCGAAGGCACTTTACCGGTAACTGTTGTTATCCGTGTAAAGGTTCTCCCGTCGCTTTGTACCAGTCAATTAACCACATTATATAGTCATAATTGTAGTTTTTATTGTTAACAAAACAGTCCTCTACAAATCTGAACAAAGAGAGTGCACGGTGAGCTTCAAGAAGTCTTAATTCTTGGCTCTCTCGCAAAGCAGCGCAGCTCGTAACATTATGACTGCTAGAGTACGATTAAAGAAGAGCACGCTTTGGTTTGGCGCAGATCTATACAAAACTTCTTATCTCGATGTATTGAAGAGTACTATATATCCAACACCTAAACCATAACTAATATTTACACGTCAAAGAAAAAAACATAAAAACCTGTCACAAAGCTAACAGTCAAGGAAACCACTCTGTAAGCCAGCGCTTGCTCCGCTGTCTGGGTAAAATTTGGCCAATATATGCGTCGCACAACCTGAGCGTGCATATCTATCTACTTCGTCTTGGTTTCATATTCCAGCTTGGAGGAAGTTGTTGGTTGGAATAAAAGCTGGGTAGTTATCCTAAACGCCTAAACCACTGAAGACAGATGTCACCTATGAATTTTTTTTAGGTAGTTTGAGTAGGGAGACACTAATCGCATTCACGAAGTTTAAAAAAAGATGTGTACTGCTTCGAAAGTGCCTTAACAAAAAATCTCAACAGTGAAAAGAGGAACAACCCAGGGAATGAAATAACAAAACTATCAACAGGAAAGAGCTTATTGTACTCCACTTCATCTGAACTGCCTCGAAGAATGCGCAAAGCGGGACGCTCACGAAGATTTCGTGTATATCAATGTCACGTTAAGTGCGGCATGTGCTTCAATATCTCATTTTGTTTTGCTGTATTTCTACCACCTCAAATTCTTCCTAAATGACGACTTCCTAACAAAGTGTATCCACATACTCCACGACATCGATTAGCCGACCCAGAAGCGCTGCGTGTACCTTTCTGATGCGTGTTACACGACCCCTGGCGTTGAAGCAGGTCGGCGTTTTGGCAGGCTGGGGACACCGTAAAGAAGGAAATCGGGGAGGAAGCACGGGCCCCGCGATTTGATATTTTCTTTCGTCCCTGGTGAATTCCTGCCTTAATTACACTCATCAATCGTGGGTCGATCGCATTCATTAATCGGCGTCGTAGTGCGGCGGCACAGCATGGGTACCGCTATTCCGAGGATGCTGATGGAAGTCCTGCCCGACTTTCGAAACACACTTGATTCGCCGGGGAAAGAACGATACTTGTTTCAAAAATTAAAAGGTGTAGTTGATTGCGAAAACCGGTGAATGCAAGAATTTAACGCTGCCTGAGAGAAAGAGGGTTGAAATGCAGGTGCTCTTTAGCAGTGACTAGAACAGAGAAAGCTCAACAGCAAGCCCTCGATAACGGTTAAACAACCCGCTGCGGATGCAGGCCGTATCGTGGCGAGGGACAGTCTTTTGTAGCCTATCAGAGTACAGCTTGAGCCTCTCTCTTAAGCTTCTCATTCACAACACTGCGGCGTTTCATACGCGCTCTTGCCGATATAAATGGAGTTGCAAAGCCTTGTACCACTCGGTTAGACGTGAGAACATTTTCAGCAAAATACCAGAAAATGTTCGTGTTATTAAAAAGACACATCTCAATCTAGAAAAAGAAAAGAACAAGAAAAAAGACGTAGTGCAGGTTTGCGTAACAAACGCTTTGCCCGAAATGAAAGCCACAGCTCACATAGAAGCCCCTGTTGGGTTGATCTTGTGGTTTTGTTTTGTCGTTGTTAACGCCATAGCGTTAAGGCTCACGTTCAGCGGATAACTCGGCGTCGGCGGCGTTGGCGAGTCGAGAGAAACAGGTGGCCCATGTGCCAATAAGTTCACGTGTCCTTGTGACGTCATCAAAACCTGCCCACCGTAGCAGGCGGCAACCTGCCCACCGGATTCTGAGCAAACTGCCCGCCGTAGAAGGTGGCAGTTAGATTAATCATTGGTCGAGGGAGGTCACGTGATCTTTTGACGTCAATGCAACCTGGCCACTGTGGCAGGTGACTACCTGCCCACCTCGCTGTGCGCGTACCTCTCCCTCCTTGTCTCGTAACGAATAAATTGAATGCAATTGCCACCTGCCCACTGTGGCGTTGCGCATGAGGCTTACAGGAGCTCTGGAAGAGCAAGCAAGGTCTCACAACACCACCGGTGGCTGTGTTTTGAAACAATCACCTGCTGGGGCTGTAGTGGCATGAGAACTCCCCGCGATCAATGAAAGTAAAATATAGAATGACGGGTTCAGCAAATATAGGCATGTAGGATGAACCTAGGCGGAAAAGAAGGAATACTTGCGTGGGAGGGATCTCTAATGCTATTCCTTTGTACTCTTGAGGGTAGCGAAATCGTTATGTGCTGGTGAAAGAAAGAGCAATGTCCATCCCTGCAAAGTGATTCGCCAAGATGACCCCAGGCCTCTTAAGAGACCCAGTAATGTCATTGCATCATACCCTAAGGCAGAACTTAACTGTCCCCTCAAATTTTTTAGGAATTGTTGCCTTCAAATGAGACTTTCAGATACTCGAAATGGTGCGAAAAAAAACTTACTGAAGAAGCACCGTTGCGGATATAGTCTGCTCGAAGGCCTGACTTCCATGGTGGAAACATGATCAGGTGGTCTTACCATCACATTGAAGACTTCAGATGCGCAGGGACAAAACGTCCCTCTGAAGACTTCCTTGTCTGTCGACTGTGGGCCGATTTTCTCTTCCTTTAACGTTTCTTGACGCTAGCTGCAACCAGAGCCTTCCCAGCTTTTTACCACTGCTATGTTTTATCAATTTTAAAGATTGTGTCTGCACCTCTTCATTACCTTCGCTTGGACTTCAGCCAAAGTGCATGGGCTGCTGTTACCAGCGGGTCTTTTTTTTCATAGAGTTAACACTAGAAGGAAGCACGGGGCGCTCAATTATTTTTATGCGATGATAATTTGTTAACATTAGGTCTTCTTGCTCGAAGAGCTAGGTTTATTGGCCTTGTGCAATAATCAGTGAAAGCTGGTTGGCACTGGCTGAAAATGGGGCTGATTGGCCCCATTTTCCATCATAGCCACCAGCAGGGTTGGTCCCTTGGCAGTCGACAAAGCCATTTTCCTGTGCTTATCACCTATTAGTAAGGTTTTTTTTCTTTTCTCAGGGCCCCGAGAACGCGCAGCGATGCTTTGTCACCCTTTTGAAATTTGCTTCTCGGAGTAACCGTTACTTAGGAAGGAGTCAACTGAATTTGCACAGTAAAAAAGGCGAGCCTCTTTCGAGAGAAAACACGGCAATCGACCTTTCCGTAAAACGCATATAGCTGCGGTCGCCATTCTCCACAACCAGTCTGTGCTGCTTTCAAACTTATTGTCTGGCTGCGACGTGCTGGAATGACTTGTAGTTCAGTCGTGCCCTATGGGATGCACAGAGAGACGTTGAAAGAAAGCAGCGGCCCCGGCTGAGGCACGAACGATTGGGAGACACCCTACTTGCGTTCAAATTGCAACCTCCGGCGACGTGATGGTCGCTGCCTAAAGCTGGCACGCATCCAAGTCCGCGCACTGCTATTTCACGTGCCACTGGCTTCGCAAAACAACTGCCTCCCTTGGAACAACGCAAGCTAGATGGGTGGTAAGGAAAGGGCCATTCGTGAAAGCAGAACGAACCTACAAAGATTGCAGAGAGAGAGTTGTACCTTCCTTTTTCTGGGCATGGTTTGTGCTTTTTATGAATCATCGAGGGTTCTTTACCTACCACTTCATTCATAGACAAAAGGCATCGAAAGTGGCACTACGCTTACCGTGAATTCTGCAGTTTTCAACAACGGTCGCCAATACTAAGGTACGTAAACAGCGGCGGTCTCAGGATTCAGTTTTCAGGCTATACCGCTAGCCTGCCTTGTTTCGCGCTTCGAGACAATAAAGCCGAATGAGTTGCATAGCCTCGGGCAACGTGATCTTCGATACAAGCAGCCCAGCTTAGCTTCATTTCCAATACGTTTTGCTATGCATGCCTTTCATTTGCACGTCGCCTTGGTACCAGGGAATAAAAATTCTAGCGTTTAGAAGAGCCTACGCCAGAGAGGACAACATAACTTGTTTGCACTGCTGCCCTTATTTGAGTGTGTTTGCACTGTCAATATCCCGTCGAAAGGGCGAAATAAACTCTCCCGAGTGCGGTAATTACGCCCCAAAGAAATTTTCAGTTGTACGAAACGCCGGTGAAACAGGCTTCAGATTCTTTAGTGCGAAATTCCTTTTAGTTTCCTGCGCGGAAAAGAAGCAAAATGCAGTCTTGTCCATTTCAAATAACTGGTGTGTAACAGAAAAATACTGCCACAAATAAACATGTAAGTACAAAAATAAATAAATAAACACAATATTGCGTGTTGAACGAGCTTTAGCGATTTTGAAAAAGGCATAAACGAGCTGGTACAAAAAAATTGCAATACAATTCATAGTTAACGTGCAAGAAAGCAAGCACAGGGGCAGGCCTAGAACATTTGTGCGCCGTAAGTGATGTGCTAGGAAGTCCTTCTCTCTCTCTTTCTTCCTCTCTCTGTCTTTCTCTGTATTAAAAAAAAGAAAGAAGGTATACACTAAACCGACAGCGCGTCTTCCTCGCTTGTTTCCATAACATATAGTAAACCAGAAATGTAAGCGTGCATTTAACAAGTGGCAGATGCGCAATGCTCTGGGCTTTACGTCCCGGCATTACGTCCCGCTTGAGCTCCAGCATCTCGTGCTGCGACGTCACAGCGGCACCTTGTGCAATCATTCATCGACCCCAACAATGTCACTCACGTCGAGTGTTTTCCACAGATCCGGCCATGCAAGACGCACCGTTCAGTGTCACTAGGCAAGGAGGACGCTATGGTAGGCGTTCGTTAACCCCGAACAAAAGCCAGGCACAGTGCAGGTGTTTGGCATGATCCACGACACTCACACTCAACGTGCCAGTAGCAATACGCCGAATGAACGGCAAGAATTACGCGCCAAATTGTCACGATATCGCCCACTGAAAACGCCGGGCAGCTTCCCTGTTGTCCGCTCGGTGCCCCTAGACAACACCTAGCGCAGTGACACGGTCACACCTGGCAGCGTACAAAGATCTCCCTTACCGTTACGGCGAAGATTCGTGACCAGGAAAAGTATAGAAGGGCTCCGAGATTATGCTCATTTTAGGTCATGTTTCATTCCTTCTTGCTGTTCCTGCGCCATTGCCACAACACAACAACTTCAATGGCAGCTGAACTGACAGGGTCTGGTCGGGAACGTTACATTGGAGTTAGAGCAGCGATGTGAAAAAAAAAAATTCTTGTGATGCGATAGCCACAACACCCTCAGCTGGAAGTTGTTCGTTGCAATCTCCGTAAGTTCTGCGCCAAGCTGCACGACTCCTGAAAGAAACGCGACCTAAATACCAGTAAACGCTCCAGGCACTGCACGGGTACCCAGCTACGGGCAATTAAGATTGAGAAAAAAACTGCCCCCAGAGGGCGAGACTATCGCCATTTGTCTCGGACAATGTCGAGGCCAAACAGTGGAGATGAATAGTACAGCGCAGGCGACGACATCGACCTTATGCTAGGGAACACAAATAACGAACGTAGCGGGCAACGCAAAAAGAACATTAAAAAAAGAAATCATTCATTGAAGCACAACAAAACCTGGAATCTTTAGGGAAAAGAGAGAAAAATAAAGAAAGGCTATTTCCGCGAAATGAGAAGGCCCCAGAAATGCCTCGTGGGAACCACCGGGGGAAAACCAGCTTGGCGGTGAGAATGACCCCGCTCAGCCAGAGTTCTATAAAAGAAAGGCTGTACCAGGAGGCGACATGTGCTGTTCTTTTTGGTTAATTTAGAAAAAAAGAAGGCAGGAAGGTGCACTCTGGCGCTCTCCCACGTTTGCTAAAACAAACGTAAACACAGGCTCAGCCATGTGGGTTTGGAAAGTAAACCCTCGGGCCCGTAAGCCAAGCAATCTTGCACGTACTAACAGAATCGAAAACACAAACAGGAAGGTTAGAGAAAGAAAACGGAGCCGTGTGACAGGCGTTTCTCCCAGTGCAGTCGTAAAAGAACACAAGGCGAGAAGTGGCGGCGATAAGTTCCGCCAGCGCCCTGGCGTCCGACAGCGAAAGGCCTTTCATCACACTCCCAGTCGCCATAGTATCCTTTGCTTAAACTTTTTGTATTCTGGCGCAGTTTTCTTTATTCGTATGGTTGCTACTCAAGGTTGGGAGCAGGGATAAGTAAGATAAGAATATTCGGTCTGAACATGAAAGTGGTCCCGGGACTTCTGGAGGCTTCCTTTGTTTTCGCTATTTCGCTTCGACTTTCCCTTTTCGTCTTTTCTGTACATTTTTTTTTTAAATTCTATTCTATGAGAGAGGGGGAGGGGCGTCGAACGCATTCCGTGGTTATTTGTTTGCAGCTAGGGGAAACCGAAAATTTTGAGACTATTTTTGAACTGAGAATTTATGCATGCTGAGCTTTGCAAATACCTCTTTTAGTTTTTGCAACTGCGATCTCCAAGACCATGAGCAAGAGCTCGGCAATTTAAAGACAACGCATCCAAGGAAGGACGCAGGGAGGCCATACTTTTGTGGCAAGTGCAAGATTTCTCCTGGGTTTTCTGCGAGACATAACCAGAGAAGAGACATAATCAGGACATACTCAGAGACAATCAGAGACATAATCAGACACATAATCAGAGAAATAATCAGCGAAATAATCAGAGAAATGAATTGAAGTTGTCCAAAACATTAAAATTAATCCGATCAAGAAAGCGCTATCGTGAGTTAGACCATACGCAGCAAATAAGATCTGCATTCCCGACTCGTCGCCGTGGAGAGCACGGCTCTAATTCTGAATGAAAATTCATGACACAGAGATCGGCACTGCAAACAAACCACAACCCCGGTAAAGATCGAAGTTGACACCAAAGCGGAAACTGCGAAAAATTTCGGTTCAGGTAAAGTGGCCGCCATTAGTACCAAGAGAGCAAAGGTCGTGCTTCATGAGGTCGGCCGCCTGCTCTGTGTTGCGTGCAAGCTCATTCTCAATACTTTCATTGTTTTTTGAGGGTGGCCCAAGCATGAAAACGGAGCCGTCGTGACGTCACCTCCTTGTTCTTTGGGGTTTAAAAAGGCTACTTATTGAGAGCCTCTTTCGGTGCACCGTGGACCCTGCATGAAACAACCTTCACCGAAATAGTCCTTGGCGAGTCAACGAAAACGCTGTTTGCAGCGAATCATACCGAGAGTAACTTGTACTTTGTTTCCTGCCAACAGTGGACCGACTTTGCTTCTCGACTTGTTCCACTCTTCTCATAACCCCCCCCCCCCCCTCCCTTTTGTTTTCTATTCACTCGTTTGCAGGCCAGATTCCCGAGTGGCTGAGTGGCAAGCTGTTCCGGCTAGGTCCCGGCAGGTGGGAGCTGGGCGGAGGCTTCTGCGTCCGCCACTGGTTCGACGGCGCCGCCATCCTGTCCGCCTACGAGATACACAAGGGAAAGGTGCGAGCAGCCCACTGAAGTGAATGCGAAACGCCAACATTTCAACAGCGTAGCTGACAATAAAGGATGATATTGGTAGGCATTGTCGTAGTAGCACGGCTGGTCACGTGACCGGTCGTCACAAGCTGTAATAACGTGACCACCACATTGACGCCACTCGAGCGAGAGGCCGCAGCCACGTGACCTTGTGCTGTGGCGTCATCGCTAACATAAAAGTTCAGCACAGAGCCAATGCAGACCCTAATCCCCATGCCGTGACGTCACCATGAGCATGCCTTAAAGATAAGTCGAGGAGCAATTAGCAAATTAAGACCTTTAAAATAGCAGCGACACACGTGCGTAGACCCATAGTGTTTTACCAGACGCCTGCTGCGCATGCGCCGTGGCAAGGGTGGTGCGAGGCAGGGCAACTGCGAGTACGAAGTCAGCGTCCGGCATGCCGGTATACCTCTACGCCAGTAACTCCCCGCTATGCTAAAAGCCTTTATCGCAAATTAAAGAATAAAAACATAAATCGTAAAATCCTACAAAAGCTGCTCAGGTTTAACGCATTATCGAGAAGCAAACTCGTCTAGACATTTCATTTTTGAGCCATTTACCCACAGTAGTGTTACATTAGCATTAGTCATGCAACAAGTTCTCTTGCATACGAGGCCTTACGCATCATATCATCCAACCACCTGTGTATTAATTAGCAGTGCTTGAGAAAGAGCAAGAGCTGGTGTTTTAAAGAAAACACTGAGTGCGTGGTTTTTTTTCTTTTTTGCCGCGGTGTGGAGAGAGGGGGAGTAGCACATCCAATGTGTTCACGCTTTAGCATGGAAAGAGGGCGAGGAAGTTGCAAGTTCTTCATGAAATTCGCATGACTGGCGTTTTAGGATGTGTTCCATGCGCTGTAAATGAGAGCTCTGTTCTTTTGTGACGTAGTTTTGGTCACCCCCCGCAGGTCCGCTACAGCTCGCGGTATCTGCAGTCGGAGGCGTACAAAAAGATGAGCGCCGTCAATCGTCCCGTCGTGACAGAGTTCGGCACAAGGTGTTACCCGGACCCCTGCAAGAACATCTTCTCTAGGTGAGGAAGCGCTCACGCTTTCCCTACGTACAGGGGTAAGTGCACATGTAATGAAGAGTGGTCTAGCTGGGATAGTACAAAAGCCATATGTGATGACAGGGACAATTAGGGATGAGCTAAGCACTTCAGTATAGACATCTTGAGGCAAGTAATAGTTTCACAAGTGATAAGAGTATGACGCTCATACGTTGGACGTAACTTAAGTCGTGTGCCTACAGTGCCGTACACCGTACTATTAATGAGAATGAACTGGGCCCATAGAACGTACCTTTAGACACTTAGACAAATATATGATAACAGTCACAACACCGTGCATGTGGTGAAATAACTGACACAGAAACAAGCAGCAGCAAAGTTGTTTCTAATGTCGAATTCCGCTTTTCAGACGACGTAAGCGCCCCTATGTTTGCTTTCACTCAGAAGCGTTATTCATAAGAGTAGAAAACAATCGGGTGGGCTTGTTTCTCAATGAGGTATCGGATATAATGGAAAGGAAGGAAATTAATTATAAATTGAAAAGTTTGAAACCCTTATTTTTCTATATTTAATGAGTGCTTTCGTACATTATTGAATATAGAAAAAGTCATCCTCTGCAGGTGAATATCTGTGTGCAATTTTTACATGATTTCAGAAGTTCCATCCAGCAAAACTGGAAGCCTGCCTCCGATATTTTACAAGTGATGCCCATAGGATCATGCGAGTGCTGAGCGCGATGCAACCAGATTTGCTTTAATTTTTTTTTCTGCCGAAAAGTTGCGGCACATGATACTGATCTTCCCTTTGCTCGAGATACGAAGTAAATACACTCGTTAGTCGTTACAGGTGTATGCGCAAAATTCCCAGGTTCTTCGCCGCCTTGGTACCAAGTGACTTGACGGACAACAACTTTGGCAACGTGTACGCGCTGGGCGACGAGCTGTTCTGCACTTCCGAGACTTGCTTCATGTGGAAGGTCGACCAAGACTCCTTAGAAGCCGTCCAAAGAGTGGGTCCTGCCTTAATTTGCTCTCAAAACATTAAATCATCGTGGGAAGATGAAACAAACAATCTAGAAATGCAAATAATGAATGCGAGCTTCAAATAAACGGCAGTTTTGTTTTGCCACCTGTTGTGAAGTTAAAGAAATAACAGTATTGCGATGTATAGAAGTAAAAGACAATTTTGGCTCCTGAATATTTGCTGTGGACATCGATTAAACATTAATTGAACAGTGCGCGCCGGATGTCGAAATTTAAAGAGGCCAATTATCATGGACACATGGCGATAAACGTTTATATTTGCACGTGCTGACAGTTGCAAGAACCTTTATTATCAGGTTCCGCGTGACATCATCGCGAACAGCGCGTTCTTACTGCTATTCTCTTTCGTAATATCCATCTCATTCTTGTGGAGGTTTATCAACATAAACGCTCCCTAGAGAAAAAATTAAGTCCCAATGCCGCACGGAGAACAGCAAGCCAACGCTCCATAAGGTGTGAATCTATGTACGAAGTACTGGAAAATGCGTAACGAGTTTATATATTACGCGAGATCTTCGGTCGGAAGCGCACAATGTTCAAAGTATGTTTTAGAATAAACTAAAATAAACCGGTAATCACGTGTGGGCGTTGGAAAGCTGCTTTGGTCAGCAGAGGGTGACGTGTCGGCTCAGCGTTACTGACGTTTTTCAGCTCTGTAAAGAGTAGTTGTTAGGAAGCACATTACTTTGCTCCCTCTGTGAGCATCCAAAGTTTGAGCGCTATGACTGCTTTGCCTGGCCATCGCTTCGCAACCCAGAGATGAGGGCGCCTGTGCATTCTCTGCCGATCGCAGTACGACGTGAACAAGCTGACATCGGTGAACCTGGCCAGCGCGCACCCCGTCACTCAAGAGGATGGAAGCAGCTACAATCTGGGTGCGAGCTTCATTTCTGGCCTCAAGTACCACATCATCAAAATACCGCCGCCCGGGAAAGGTAAGATGGTATCGTATACGAGGTTTAATGTCCGAAAGCGACATGGCTATGAGGGACGCCGTAGTAGAGGACTCGGCCTCATTTTCGACCACCTAGGGTTCTTTAACACTCACATCGCATGGTACACGAGCGCCATACGTTTCGGCTCTATTGAAACGCGGCCGGCGGGGCCAGGATCGAACCCGCGTCCTCAGACTCAGCAGTGGAGCGCCCTAGCCATCGCCCAGGAGCACGGGGGGGGGGGGGGGGGGGGGGTACAGGTGGTTGATCTTTGCAGCTGGTTGTGTATTGGGAAGATTTATTATTGTAAGAGCAACGAGCTGCGAAAAGGAAAATAAAGGAAAGAGAAAGTACTGAGTCTTTTGACCTGGTTTCTCCTGTGTTTGTACTCTCGCAGCGCTAGTGCTTTCAGCGAGGCATAAATAACCAAGAGTACACTGTCTTCAAATATAATAGTTTTTAACACGGTAACCACGCGGTCTAGTTAGTGTGGATCAAACATAATGTAACCAGCAACGAAAACGGGAACTCAAGGAGAAGTATACAGGACAGCGCTGTCTTGTACACTTCTCGCGTTCCTGTTTTTGTTGCTGACTGCATTAGGTTTAGTACTTTATAGCGAGGGCACCTCTGTAATAACCAGCGACAGCTTGCGGACATGAACTTGAGCGAATTGGTAGCAGCGAATCAAGTGAAATTCTGCAAGTCATTTACCAAGGCGTTAAAGGAACACAAATTGATTGTCATGTATTTTACAATCGGCTGCGTTTGCTGTGTTTATTCTAGGTTGCATTGAGAACGTTGTTCCATATTTAATAGATGCGGCCTCTTTAGTTGTCACTAAGCCTTTGAATGATAATATCTGCAAACGCACCTACTGACGGCTATTAGGTCTCTTGCAGAACGCGCTATGTCTCCTTCATCACGCTTCACTTCAAAGGCTCGTTCATTAGCCATCACCAATTGATGCCTTCGTTTATAGAACGTATCTCACAAACGCTATTTTCTTTTCACCTTCTTTCTCGCATATTCGCAAACAATCTTGTGGCTGGAGTTCTTTGGCAGCAGTTAAATATGAGCCGAGAGAACAAAAAACTAGTACATGGCCATTATCACTACTGCTTGGGGTGTGCTGAGTGTCACACAGAGTGCCACAAATTCATTCTCCTCCGTTGTCACGTGTGCGTAGGCTGCTCAGGGCTGAAGCGAGCGTCGGTGGCGTACCACATCCCGTCGAGCTGGAAGACGACGTTCAGCTACTACCACAGCTTCGGCATGACGCGCAACTACGTGGTGTTCGTCGAGCAGCCTCTGCTGGTAAACGCCATGCGCTTGGTAGGCTCGCGCATTAAGGGCTACTCCTTCAAGGACTGCCTCGACTGGGCGCCAAAGGAGAAGGTACGATCTGCTCTGCCAACTAAGAAGCGTATAGGTTTGGGCAAGTTGGTCAGACATGCTAAAAGGAAGAATGGAGCAGCATCATGTGCGTGTGTGTGCTCTCCTGCTGTCCTCGTTACTTGATGATGCGCCAATCTTCCCTTTAGCATCTACCGACTAACATTTTTCCACGTGCTGCTAACGAGTACAAGCGCGACTCGCTGATTCCAGGCAGTTGCATCTGTAACACTTTAACGAAAACTGCGAGGGAGAAAAAAAGAATAAGTGCTGCTCTAAGCATGATATGTAATGGCTGTGCGCGTGTGGGCTTGAGAAGCAAAAGCCACGTCTGCCAGAAAACCAGTGGTGAAATTGGTGGAAACGTTACCTGAGATATGCCTGCTTAAATGAAGGAGTGATCTGCTCATCTATTCATATTTTACACTTTTTTTTATAGTAGTCTCTGAAGCCGCTACCGTAACTTATTGCGGAGATCTAAAAAAAAATTCGAAGACGTGCCTAATTTGAAGAAGGCCTGCGTCTCTTTCGTAGACGTAGCCATGGCGTGTGCTCACTGTTTCTCCAGCGGTTACAGCCTTCGCTGGCCTGGTGCTTGGCTTGTTCGGGGTGAAAGTTTTGAAGAAAATTAGCTCTTTGATTTCATACCATGGCAAAGCAGCACACGTTAGCCGTGGGTGCTTTGGCCAAGTTCACCATCAAAAAATGCGATAATCATTATCTTTCGGTGATTACATTAGTATCAGCTTTTGGATGCCTTGCACAGTTAATTTTCCCGTTTATTCTCTTCTCTCACATATAAGCAAATCAATATGGCGCTTTCTTTTTTCGTTTCTTTTTTCCTCGTTTTTTTTCCTGCCCACGGCTGTTTGCCCTGCCCTCGGATGGTCCTGACCGTGCTGGGCCCCTGTGACAACTCTGGACTCCAGACGAAATTCGTGGTGCTGGACCGAGCCACCGGAGTTGCCTTGCGAACGCGGTTCGTCGCGGACCCCCTGTTCTTTTTCCACGTTGTGAATACCTTCGAGGAAGACGGCCACATCGTCTTCGACATGGTCGCCTACGAAGATGCCTCCATACTGGACAGGTACGCCTTCCCGGCTCCACCCGAAGGAGGCGTGTAGCCGATCCGCATTTTGAAGCGATAGCTTCACTACGCCATGTAACGCCGATTTCGCCGTGCCTGGCAGAGCCCTCTACTGCGCAAGCGCCACGCGTGACGTCACAGGTGCACCGCCACCGCCGCCGCGGGCTTCTCAGCAGCGCCGGAGCCGCCGCCCGCTCTTCCGCCG